>OU343218.1:158100873-158229358 GCA_910596185.1 Chrysanthemum makinoi
GGTGCACATTTGGGGGTGGATTGTAAACAATGCTCTTCATTGATATTCCGAAAAACCAAAACATCACGAGAACCGCGAAAAGGATAGGCTCTGAGGGGTTAACTAGGGGTATCGTGTACTAAAGATGAGTACAATGCAAGGGTGTGGGGGAATTACTCAACCGATGTGGAAGAAGTAATTAACTCAACCGATGTGGAAGAAGTAATTATATTACAGGTATCAAACAAGGGTTATCCTAATGCCTCTTATCATTTAGTTATTCCTAACTACACAAGTGTAGTCTTACTAGCGATCTCGGAATGCATCACAAAATAAGTTCTAGAATCTATTATACTACCGGTTCACACTCGAAGCATTAAAGATGAATGCTTTAATTCCTACAAATCTAAGGGTGATCCTCACATTTTGGGTAGAATTTAAGTGGTAAAGGGTTTTTGTGATAGTCATATAATTTCCTATCCATGAGACGCTTTATTAAGACAAATGGCCCACTCCTATATGTTATGAAAAATTTTAAATTTAGTGCCAAAATTACCCTAACCGATATTTCTCATGTGTAACCACCGGTAAATTTCACCTCGTATTAAACTAATATAATATTCTAACAAAAGAATACTTATCCATTTTCTACGTCAAATTTTTTTTTTAAGAAATGATATCCTTTTATTTGATCACAACCACTAGCCAATGTAATGAACCTCACATCTTTAATAAACATAAACATCTTTATATGTAAAACTATAAAGGTTCTCAACGTTTATTTACCGCTTTACGTTATTTCATTAACGTACAATTATTAAACTTTCGAACTAAACGTTAGCCATTTATTAGAATTTTCACGAAGCCCTAATTTATTTTAACTATGATTTTACACAACTAAATCATAATTACTAAAGTACAACATTTTATACCTAGAGTACAAGTCATTAAAGCACGGAACCTAGCTATACTTTAATTCCGTTACAAGCCCTAATATACAACCCTATGATTTTATGTACATGATATATTTTCAAAATATTAATGTACAAGTCTTTCAAGCATATGTACAAGTCTTTAATGCATACAAGCTTAATACTTATATAAATTATATTATAAACCTCAATGTACCTATTTTTAAGCACAAGGTACAACCCTATAATGCACAAGCCTTAACAATATATTTTCTTTTTAGTAAGTACAACAAAACAATGCTAATGTACAAACAATAATGCACCAAACTTAAGCCATTACTTTTATTTATTACATGTAAATTAACCTAAACTAGATTTTACCTAAAATAAAACTAAGTATTTACATGACTACACAATAGGTACAACCTAAAAAGCCCTAGGTACTACCCCTAAAGCCTAACGCCCCCTTGTTACCATGGTTAAAAAAATGAGCTAGATACTTACCCTTTAGTTACTTACACACTACTTGTAATTACCCTAACCACATGCATTTACTTGCATATTAGAGTAACACATCACCCTCCTCTTCTACCCTTGGTTAAAATTGGTGATACATGGTGTCTTTTGAACCACTTAAGCCAACAACATGGTGCATGGACATATTGAGAACACCATGCTCCATTTCCTCTTGGACAAGTATCCTTTGTTGTAGCCATACATTGCATACAAACCCAAATTCCTTCTCCTATATAAATTAATCACACTTTTCATTTTTTCCTCTCATCACTAATCGAAACACACACTACACAAATACACCATTATAATATGATCTTAAGTACCAAGGTGAAGTAAAGAAAGGGTACATTAGAGCCTAGGAGGAGGGAAAGAGTCTTGTTCCATTTAGAAGCCAATCTATTCTCATTTCTGGTTCTTGTCAAAATCCCAAGCATGTAAGTCTTTTAAACTCATCCTATTTCGTTTTAACTTTTAATATCAATTGCATACTGTTAAAAAGGATTTTATAAGGAAAACGTAGCAATTTGAATCACTTAAAATGAGTACACGAATCAAAAGTTATGGTCTAAGGAAGTTGATGAAAATCTGTCGAAAACTTTCTGTGACAGAATGTTTAGGCACGCGAAACGAGGCATTTCTGCTCCGTTTCATGAAAAAGTTAAAACACGAAAGTTGTCCGGAACGACGTTTGCTTCAAAAACTCAGGAGCATGGGTCTAGAAAACGCATAACGAAGCCAAAATTTAATAAAAATCCCAACAGCTGTTATTTATAAGTTACAAAAACAGCCCAGCCCCCTACTTGCGCCCCATTTATTTGCATCATGTCAAAGGTATTAGGGTCAACCAAGGTACCGTTGTAAACACCACCTAGGATACTACAAAACGCCCCCATAACCCGGTTAAAAATCCTAGTCGTTGTGCTTAAAGACAACCCTTCATTTTGGCCAAAAGTCCTAAACACCAAAAGCTTCTTACAACGGGTATGTGGGAAAACACGGGATTTTTGATAAATTTGATTAGGAACTATATTAGAAGCATTAGAAATGGGTAAAACAACATTTCACAAGGTTGCATGCAAAAGATATAGAGTTTTATGGTTTAAAAACGAAAATTGCAATTTGGCAAGAATAGACTAAGTAGCCCTTTTCCGTATTTAATATTTTGTTAATTAAAGGGTTTCAAAGTACAAGGTTTAGTCTGTTCAAAAAAAGTACAAGGTTTAGACCGTTTTAAAGGGCTCGCTGCAAAGATTTTAATGCCCCAATAACGTCTTTAAAAGCACTTATAGTCTATTTTATAATTAACCACAAAGAGGGGAATTTTCATAAATAAGCCTTGTGTACACTTTTCAAAAATTGAGTCGTGGGAGTTATAAGATGATGGGAAATGACTTAAAAAGAGTTAATAAACATATTACAACGTCTCTAGATGACCCCGTAAAAGTAATGGGTTAAAAACTGAAATTTTCTTAAAACGCGTCGTGGCCAAGTGGCCATGTTCGTGGACTTGTATCTTTCTAATCAAAGAGAACTAGGACATGAGACCTATACCATTTAGAAGAGGTTACAACAAAGTGTTTAAAGGGTCAAATGCGTTGTAGAAACACTAGCTTGCCTCGTGTAAAATCTGCCCTTGTTTAGCCTTATTATCGCCCAAAACCAACAAAAGGCACCTAACCCCCCTACTTTGGAAAATCATTGCGACCAAACCGTAAGAGCATAAGACCTCTAGTTTGAACCATTAGAAAGACCACTGGACAAACTCTTGAAAGGATCAAGAACGTAGTAAAAACCTTTTAAGGTCTCGCTTTTATTCACCCGCACTTTTGTCAATTTAGACCTAAAACAAGTGAATATTTCTTATAAAATTACAAGTATAAAAATTGTAATTTTTGAAAGATAAAGTTTTCTTGGGCTAAAAATATAATTTCTTCAAAGTTAATTATACAAGGGCTGATTTTGTCACTAACCTATAGTTGAGAGTTTAAAGTGTCATTTTTGAAAGTGCAAGAGTAAAAACTGTAAATATTTAAAATTTGTAAATTATAACATTTTGGAAACATAAAATATTTAACAACTTGGATTTCGATAAGAATTTATTAACAATCATTCGAGCCATAAAGATAAGTACGATAAGTATTATTAATTTTTGAAGAGACTTCATGTTATCTAATTATCGATAAAGCATTAACATTGCATAAACTTGAAATCGAATACTAAAAACATGACATACTAACTCAGGTCACGAGTCGGAGAAGTTTATTCACATTACTTAATTTGTTTTCCATCCAGACTACTGTAACATCGAGGTGAGTCATAGCCCCTCTTTTCCTTATTTTGAACATTTTGGGGGAGATACATGCTCAAATATTGCTTGATATTTTTACATTTATTTTAAACTCTTACGAATTACTGTGAGTCATAGCCCCTCTTTTCCTTATTTTGAACATTTTGGGGGAGATACATGCTCAAATATTGCTTGATATTTTTACATTTATTTTAAACTCTTACTAATTATTGTGAGTCATAGCCCCTCTTTTCCTTATTTTGAACATTTTGGGGGAGATACATGCTCAAATATTGCTTGATATTTTTACATTTATTTTAAACTCTTACGAATTACTGTGAGTCATAGCCCCTCTTTTCCTTATTTTGAACGTTTTGGGCGAGATACATGCTCAAATATTGCTTGATATTTTTACATTTATTTTAAACTTTTACATATTACTGTGAGTCATAGCCCCTCTTTTCCTTATTTTGAACGTTTTGGGGGAGATACATGCTCAAATATTGCTTGATATTTTTACATTTATTTTAAACTCTTATGAATTATCGTGAGTTCGTAGCCCCATTTTTCATCATTTATCTTTTTTTGCAATGTTTTGGGGGAGATACATGCTCAATTACTTACTTTTTACAAGTACTCAAAACTTTTACATATTACTGTGAGTTTCATAGCCCCATTTTCAATTGTTTTATACCATTTTTGGGGGAGATACATGCTCAACTATTTTCATTTACTTTCACAAGTACTCTAAACTTTTACATACTATTGTGAGTTCATAGTCCTACTTTTTACTTGTTTTTCAAACTCGTGGGGAGATACATGCTACAAAATCGAACACAAGTATTTTTGTATGCTACACCTACACCTGATTGCTATTGCTTAAGTACCTATTGTTGCCACTAAAAGTCCCTCATATCATGAACCATTAATCACTTGTGACTGAACGCGAATATAATGAATAGATCTATTGGCAGGGCCGCATTTTGTTTAGCCGGATAGGTAACCAAATGCACTTTATTTGAGAATACTAGGAGAATGACAAACTCCTACCAGAGGGCATTGTTGCTCACATCATTATTATGATGTTTGTAACTTACGTCATTATTATGACGCGTTCGTGTTAAGGTTTGCGTTCATGAGACTTAAGGCAATATATACTATGTTGCAATGATACAAATGCTGCAACTACTGAATTTATGGGTGCAACAACATGGCCCAACCTTGAAACTTGTGTTCAAATGATTACTGAACAAACGACTATGGGTGTATAACAACGTAACCCACTACTTATTTCATCGATATTGGTATTTATTACAATAATCTCTCAGACTCGAAACTATTGAACTCAACTGTTTTAATCATAAACTCTATGAACTCACCAACCTTTGTGTTGACACTTTTTAGCATGTTTATCTCAGGTTCATAAATTACGAGGATGGCACGGATACTCAAGAAGGCTATATTATCATTCGAAAACTTATTTAATAAACTGTAAAACCACTGGGACCTCATTTTGTAAACTCTGATATTTATATAAATCGAATGATAAATCTTTTAAAACGACTCAATTAGGGTTTGTTTTCTATTGATATAACTGTTGTGCCATGAAGTAACACCCAGCTTGAATTCCGCTGCGTATCACGAAATTGGGGGTGTTACATCATGGTTTATTACACAAATGAAATTGGACAAAGCAAATAGTCAAGGATAAGCATAGTTTCAAAGTTCCCGTTTTATTTTTCATCCCTACACTTAAACTGAACATTGTCCCCAATGTTCCCCGAAAGTATCAAAGTTATGATAATGAAAGGTAATTAAAAACGAAAGAAACTAGTACTCCCCTGATTAGCTCGGTAGGATCCGTGTGAAGTGGTGGTTAAATCTTTCTTCAAGAAGAGTGTTTGCGTTAAAAGCTCATTCCAATCTTATGTATCTTCTTCTTGATAAATTAAACCTGCACACTTGAAGAAAACAAACGAAACCTTCGAGTAAAATCGGCGGTAACAATATATATATATATATATATATATATATATATATATATATATATATATATATATATATATATATATATATATATATATATATATATATATATATATATATATATATGACTCTTCTAAACTAGGATATAATGCTTGTGGAATGGATGTTTATAGATTTTCTGGAAAATTAAGACCTGGAAAATTCCAAAAATTTATAAGTAGCTCAGAAAACGAGAAAAAATTAGTAAGCAGTTTCTACTCCTCCTGACGCCGTCAGGTTGCGACCCTGACGCCGTCAGGTTATCATGACAGAAACTGGTCTGCGATTTTCTGGAAAAAAATCTGGAAAATTTTTATCTTTAAAATCTGGAAAAATTTCCTGCAAAACATCCATTATGACTCGATACAAGCATTTGACTCACACATATATATCTTTTCAATAATCGTAATTCTCATGTTCACCTTTTTTTTTAAAAACGTGTGTAATCTTCCCTACACTTATCCCTTTTGTAAAATACCTTTATATGTAATTAAGACGAGGTTAAAGATAAAATAAAGCATTTTCACAAATTCAAACATGAAAACATACAATAATGAAAAGATATATGACACACAAATAAAAATGAAAAACAAATACACATGGGTTGCCTCCCAAGAAGCGCTTGTTTTTGTTCGAGTCACGAGCTTGACTCTACACTTATTTAACGGATAAATGGGAAGTTTTTCCTACACTTAAGCTTAAGTGCGGGTGATAGTAGCGATTTGCTACGTGAGGAGAGTGTGATGGGTGATTTATATGCTCAAAGGAGTGTGCTCCATTCATTATAACCTTACCTAATTCTATTGGTGTAGCGGGTGAATCAAATCTCTCTCCTAAAAATGGATCATCTTCTATCAACTTCAAAAGATTCTTAGTTAAGGATCCATCTTGACCTAATAAACCCGGTTTAAACCCATAATGTTTCTTGTTATCAACCATGTATATTAGCTTCCACTCTACATGGCCTAGAGTCTACCACCTTTATCAAGCAACTACCCGGACTATTTATTTTGATGGGTGGATTGGGGCCTAATTCAATTCCAAGATTCACATCTAAAGACGGAAAATTGGGTAAGGTTTTTGGTTGAGGCTCCGGTTCATCAAAATTAGGAACTTCCCTAGGACTAAGAGAGAGGTCATGAAAACAAGCATCTAAACCTACATTCTCTAATGGCGTTTGATCCAAAGGTTCTATATCAATCGGGGTTCCTATAGTCTCTTCTACTTCTTCCGGGTAAGTTATAAGCGATGTGTACTCCTCAAGTGATGGTAGGGCTTGTGGGCTTGGACTTTCCACCTCATTCTCCATTATATCTAGATCTCCTAAAAGTTCATCATGTGTTTTAGTATGATCTAACCCAAATACACTCCTAAGTATCTCAAATCCTTCTTTACCCATTTCAAATTCTTGGTCCGATTCATAAAAATCATTCTCAAAAATTTGATCACTATGTTCTATTTGCTTAAAGGATTCCTCACACGTGTCATATGTTTTGGTGAAATCTATCCCACGCATGCAACTAGGAAGTTCAACTATAACCATCTGACAATCTTGTTCGGGTTTAGGTTCCATGTTCTTAAAAACTAGGTCTTTTTGATCATGATGCCTAAGGTTGGATAAATCCTCCTTATCAATTTCCTCAAGTTGTGACAACTGATGGTTTATGCTTAGGAGGCTTTTCTCAAAATTTTTCTAGAGGGTCTCACTAAAAGGAGTTGATTCTAATAATGATCGTTAAATAGAAGCCACACAAGCACAAAATTTATCAAATCCATCCAACCTTACACCCGTCTCCTTTTGGATATCTCTAAGATCACTCACAAATTCATTAGAACAATAAAAAGCAATCCAATCTGCGAAATTCAATTGTTCCTCATTTGTAGGGGTGGAAACGAGCCGAGCCGCTCGTGAAAAGCTCTGGATCGGATCGGTAAAAAGCTCAAACGAGCCGAGCCTAAACGAGTGGGCTCATTTAATAATCGAGCTCGAGCCCGAGCTCTATACAAAAGGCTCGTTTAGGCTCGCGAGCCTAAACGAGCCCTAGAAATATATACGTATATATATTTTCTATATGTATAACCGTGTTAACGAGCTCAAGCCTTGTGTTAACTAGTCGAGCTTTGTGTTAACGAGCCGAGCTCGAGCTTGTGAAAAATTTCACGAGCCGAGCTCGAGCTCAAAATGTGAGGCTCGAAACGAGCTCGAGCTCGAGCTCGAGCTTTTTATATATAAACGAGCCGAGCTCGAGCCTAAACGAGCTCGAGCTCGGCTCGGCTCGTTTTCACCCCTACTCATTTGTTAATGATTCAAATGCAACTTCACTTGCCATAGCGACAAACGAAAAGGGTTTTACAAACATAAACACAAAGAAGGGGGATAGACTACAAGGAAGCTAAAAATGAGAAAAAATCCTACTTGATAGGAATCAAGTAAGGAAACCTAAACGAGATAGAAATCTAACTAGCTATTCTATTCCCCGATAGCGACGCCAAAAACTTGATACGCTTACAACGCGCGTTCGGGGTCAAAGGAACTTCCTTTTCATCAAGCAAGTTTTTCAACACCCTAGGCAGTGAACCTAATCGTTGTAGTGTAGTATTAGGGTAAGCCACGGGTATTGATATCGTTCTCTAGGGAATAGGAATGCTAGTAAGAAGTTACTACGCTAAGGTTGGGGTTGAGGAAGATTATTTTTTATTTTTTTTATGTTTTTTTTAGAAAATGGAAAGGTACGAATCTCAGGGTTTGGATTTGGGGGTTGGTATTTCTACCGATTACTCTACTATTATCTAATCTATTTAACTAAGCTAGGGGTAGTCTATGTCTATTGTTGTATGCTCGTATGATGATTAAAAATGTGTTTACTTAGATTTTATTACTCCCTAGTTATCTCCTACTGATGGTTGAATTGTCACGTCCTTATTCTTAACGCGTTGTGTTTCTAAGGTCGTAGGGTATGCGTTTATCCCTAACTCTTTGAAGCTACCAAAGGTTAATGACTACGAAATCTCTAGGATTCATAAACTTAACACTAAGGTATTCTCTGGATGTTTAGCCTACAATTCCGCTAGTAACTATATGAAGTGGATCTAAAACACGAACTCGAACGTCTCATCATCTTAACTGCCAGCAGATGCCTTTTAGGTGAAGAAGTCCGTAACAAACTATTTGATGACGTGTCAGCTCTTTTCCATGATCTTGATAACGGTATGCAGCCCATCAGTGTCATATTCCCATACCTCCCCATCCCTTGCCACCACACCCGTGACAGAGCCCGTAAGAAACTCGCACACATCTTTTCAACCATCATAAACTTCCATAAACAAAGTGGGAAATCAGAAAACGACATGCTACAATGCTTCATTGACTCCAAATACAAAAACGGCCGCCCCACAACGGAATCAGAAGTTACAGGGCTTCTGATTGTCGCCTTATTTGTGGGCTACCACACAAGCTCTATAACCCCAACATGGACCAGAGCTTATCTTCTTTACAACCCAAAATACATGGCAGCTGCACTCGATGAGCAAAAGAATATCATGAAAGATCATGGAAAACAGATTGATCATGATATTTTATCTAAGATGAATGTGTTGTATAGATGCATTAAGTAAGCTTTGAGGCTTCACCCACCACTAATCATGTTGCTACATAGCTCACACTGTGATTTCACTGTGACTACAAAAGAAGGAAAGGATTATGATATCCCAAAAGGCCACATAGTTGCCACATCACCTGCATTTGCCAACCGGTTGCCACATGTATTTAAGGATCCAGACATGTATGATTCGGATAGATTTAGTCCAGGTAGAGAGGAAGATAAGGTATCAGGGGCATTTTCATACATTTCTTTTGGTGGTGGGAGACATGGTTGTTTGGGTGAGCCGTTTGCTTATCTGCAAATTAAAGCGATTTGGAGTCATTTGTTGAGGAACTTTGAGCTGGAATTGGTTTCTCCGTTTCCTAGACGAGGAATTGGAATGCTATGGTGGTTGGTGTCAAAGGGAAGGTTATGGTCGTTATAAGCGAAAAGTACTTCCTGTTAACTAACCTGGAATTTGTTGCAATGTTTATAGGTTAGGTGCTTGTTCTCTTGTTTTCCTTTCCCTAATTTTGGTGTGTTAAGGATGTTTGTTTGGTTTCAGTAATTTATGTATCTTTAAACATTCACAGTTTTGGTTGCTTTTATTGTCTCCATTTCTTGACCTGAGAATTTGCTGTTGATGTGAATGTTTTGTGTATCATCTTAACATGAAAAGATGTTTGGGATTGCTTATTTTTCAAGCAGCTAAGAGTTTTTGGGGTATTTGAATAGAAAGCTTATAATAGAGTAAATAAGCAGTAATCAGTTTGAAATAAGCAATCCCAAACCATGATTGATGTATCAATGTAAAACAATCATGAACTGAATACTTAACTAAAAATTTTCTTCCAAGATTATCTATGTATTCTTAAAACTTAAACTTTATGTTATACAACATGCAAGAGAAACAAGACATGATGAAATAGGAAGGAAATCACAACACGCACACACTTTATATGGTTATATTTAACATGTGTAAGATCATCCAGTGAGATCCTACACGAACCATTTTGTATGTTAACACATTTAGTGTCATGTAAACATAATACTAACGTACTCACCTCTAAAGTCTAAACTAGTACATGCCTCTAAAGTCAAAACTAGTACATGCACATTAGAGCACATAGTAAATAGCCCACACATTCAGATGCCACGTTACTAATATAGTACTCCGTAATATATTACTCACATGTATAACATATGCTTCTATGATTCAATGTACCAAAAATTGCAAATGTTTTGTAAAACAAATCCATGGATGAAAATTCCAAGTTCATGGATGTTAAACAAACGAGAACACGAATTGATGCAAGGTCAAAAGCTGCAATATTTATACTGCAATACTGAGCACATCACTTTTATATATGAATGAGTTGCTTGCACATACACACTTCAGTTGGGTATAATGTTTAAAAGCTCAATGTCAAACAAAAGGGTTTTATCGATCAATCCTTGGTTCTTCAGCACAAAATCCAGTGCTCTTTGGCCCTGTGGAACATGTTAGTGTTAAAAAGACCTTTATGGCGCAATCATTACATGACGAAATAATAATCAAGATAGTGAAAGTACCGAAAATGTTGTTGGGTTAGGACCACTTTTGTTGTAATCGTTTTCTGGATATCCAAGATCCGGAGGCACAATAATCCTGAACATATGGTCAAATATATGAAACAAATAAGCTACTTTCCTTACAAAGTATCATCATAATATTACGTAACACCTGAAACCATAACCAAAATATATCTCACCTTCTAATGCCACCCAAAGACATGCCTGCAACAGCTTCCTCAAAAGCTGGTATCACCTAATAATAGAACCATGATCCATTAGGAGCACAGCACCATGATTTTTTATTTTACTAAATCATAGGAGAAAAGGAAGTATACCTCATGGGAACCTAGTCGGAATCTGTAAAAGGATTTGTCGTCTCCCTACACAATTGTATTACAGTGAATGCAAGTCTACAATTGAGAATAACATTGATGAATTTGCAAATGATACGTATGATATACCTCAAAGGAACCACCCTTGGTCTTGTTTCTAGCTTCAAATATTTGGCCATAATATCCAATTGTGTAACCATCCCAATCAACCTATAAATGCATTCGGTACATCAAAACTTCTCTTACAGTTTAAACTTTTTTTCTTTGTGTCTCGTGTGACACTTTCTTCCTAAGTTCTTTTCTATGATTTGTGTTACGTTAAGATGGTGAAGATAAAAAACATAAGTGGGGACGTACAGAACAGTTCGCATACCACTACAGTGTCTCCTCTCTTTGGAATTGGGCCATTTCATGCTCGCCAGTCCTGCATATATTGAGTTTTTATTTAGAAGCTATAGTTGGAGCTTAAATGTGTCAAGTAGCTATAAAACTAAGAAAACTAAAATACACTCTATGGCAGTGACCTTATATTGGAGTCCTGAGCTTGTTTCTTCATAGTCTGGATATTTCATCTTTTATTTTCCATAATCCTTCCCCTTTAAGGCTGGCACTGCAAATCAAAAAGTATACTCATGTTGCCTAATGCGCCCCTGAAATACTAGTTATTTATCATTCTGTAAATTTTGCACCTTCTGCACAGATTTTCTGACTTCCCCTCTGATTTTGGTGTATACTCAAGGGGTGTTTGGCATTTCATTCTGGTATTGATTATTTACTTATTGTGTTTTCAGGTCTCAGATGATCACTTCCAATTGTTTGGTGGTATTTACTGGCAAACAACTAGATTTGGATAATCAGTTTAGGTGTAACTGGAACGAAGCTAACTATGTGATTATTTGGAGCTCTTTCATATATATATCCTTAAATTATCAAACTTCCGGCAGACACTCAACTAGCACAAGTAGTTAAACCTGATGATTTCATATCAAATAATCACTTACAATCTATACGCAACTAGCACATATATGCATCAATTAATTATTAAACCAGAATGCCGATAAATAAGTTTTACATTAATAAGGGATAACAAGATTACTGTCAGCAAAATTAGATGCCACAACAACTCCTTCTCCTTTAGAACTTCCCAACGACACTGCCAACAACCCAACAGAGGACCCCAACCATTTTCTTCAAGTGATATTAAACGAAGATGTAGCATCATCCACCGACCCTTTTTCATCTGCATTAATGAGACAATTATTACAGCATATAACCAATAAAAAAAGTAGAAAGACTATAAGAGTTACTACCAGATAAAGAACATGATACATGGATGGCATGTAGATTTGGTGATTTGTGCACCCATTGGTGTAAAATCATAAGATACACACTTCAGCTTTTATTGGTTTTTTTATGTAATAAAAGATATAGAAATAGTGTGATAAATAAAGGGTACATGTGAAAAAGAAAGCTTAGGGGTAAAGAAGGATGGAAGTGATAACACCATTTATTAGCAAGCAACACACAACTGCAGAAGTAATAATATGTCAAAGATTAAGAGGGAAAGATAACTGGTATTAGCTTCAGTTGCCAACAGCTTCCAGAATGCATTTATGAATTTACCAAACTACCCCTCTCTCTGACCATACATTTTTGTTTAGGTGTCCAAAAGAAAGACAACCAATAAATTACTGAACCCACCTGCAACAGCATACTTGGGCACTATAGGTTGCAGCAGAACATTTGCATCATTGAAGAATGGTTACCAAAATATACTAGCAGTGGTATGAAATATACTAGCAGTGGTTTAGTAACACTAGCAGTGGTTACCAAAATATACTAGCAGTGGTTACCAAAATATACTAGCAGTGGTTTAGTAACACTAGCAGTGGAATGAAATAAAGTAGCACCTATGGCTTCCGTTTGAGTGATTTGGCTTTGATTTACTTGAGGGATCTCACTAAGGAACTTTAGAGATAAACAAAGATATTAGTGCTAGTTTAGAATTTATCAACTACTACTATGAATTTAATCAGTGTCATGATAACTATATAGCAGAAGATATCCAGCATAATGTTTAGGTAAGGAAAAGAAACTCACTTTGCTTTCTAAAGCAGATGCAACACTTTGACGTTTAACTAAGGGGGTGTTTGGATAGCTTGTTTTGTGGGGCTTATAAGCTATTGCAAACACCCCTAAATCACCATCTAAACAAAATCAGTTCGTTGCAACTACTCCTATATAGTGATCATTTGCCCATATATAATCAAATATCGACTTGCACATAATAACCATAAAATCACTTTCAAATCCATATGCAACTTAAAACAACAATAAATAATGTGATAATTACTTAGAAAACTCAATGCCAAAGGATAAAGCCCCTACCAATGTGCTAATATTAAGTGTTTATTTACTCTAAATAAGCAGTCCCAAACACTCTTTCTGTAGGCTTACCAGCTTATTGAAATATGAAAAATCTCCATAGCTTTTTCCTAGAAAAAGTGAATAATTAGAGTTCCAATGGTTTTTTTTTTAGGTAAAAGGGTTAATTCACCCCGGTAAAATTCATTACACAAAAAAATGTTGAAGTACATAGGATGAGGGTGACTCCCTCATCTCAGTCCCTTAGGACACTTACACGTAACACTATATAAGAATGACATGCCATTCTTATAACTTACAAACTAAAAACTTTCAACCTACAATGACTATACAATTGAGAAATATCAAATTAGAAGCTTGCAACACAAATGGAGCATAAAGAGCATAGTCACTATAGAACTTCCAATCAACTTCCATGCGATCCAGCAACACCATCTTCGAAAGATATGTCGAACATCCACATAGAACCTGAACATACACAAGACAAATAGGGAGAAAAACCCTAACTTCCAGCATCAAGATCATAATGAAACCCAAAATCAAATCAATAATGCTGAGCCATAGGTCACATTAGAATGAAAAAACACCCTCACACCCACAATACAATTCCATCAGTAGCATAGCAAGGGAACCAGTATTGGGACAATAATAGAGTTAAAAAAACTCTAACTTCCATCAACATCGAAAACAATAGACCAAAACCATGATAAGGATCTGATCATGCGATCAATGTTTAACCAAAAACAACAATAGCAAGATTCAATGCACCATCAACGTGAAAACCAAAGCACAAACGAATCTGCCATCGACAATAAATAGGATGTAACAACGCTAACTTACCAAGCCAAATCTGACACGATCCGAAAATATAAACCATCAGTATGGATCTAGTCAAAAGAACCATCCTAACCAATCATAGGAACAAGATAGGCAACACCAAGCATGATGACCAGTTACGGATGATAATAGGGTTTCCCAAACCCTAACGTCCAGCAAAACGATCACGAGACCCATAAAGAATGAGATTGCAACAAATCTGTGATCATGTGAAAAGGGTTTTGAACAAGAGCCCCAAAAAACTTGACTTCCATCTCTCACAACCCACGATCATAAACATCCATCTGGTAAGAAACTTAAATCAACAAACCAATCCAAGAAAAACATGGATAACGTGCAGCGTATGCATGAACAATCAGCAAAAACCCTGAACAGGGTTTACACACAAGATCGATCGTAAGCAAAACCCTAATACTAGGAATCTGTTATAGCGTTTAGCATCATGTAACACACCCACAAAATCCCTAAGTCGACCACACCAAGAAACCCACAAGGTTTTATAATATACACCATAGTCGACATAAGGAACCCATCAGATCGTAACAATAGAAACAAATCGATTAAAGAAAAACGACTTGAATAATGAAGCAAAGCGATCAAATAGGTAAGATCAACCAAAACCCTAACTAAATCGATGATACAAAGAAAAGAATAATTAGGGTTTTGGCCATAAACGTAGCACACCACCTCAAAAAAACACAACCCCATAATCGATTGCATACCAATAACACGAATCAGAGATCATGTATTAGTAGAGAGGCGACTAGAAGGGTTGTTTTGGCCAGAAATTAGAAGGAGAAGTTTTGGCTAAAATCGCCCATAGAGAGAGAGAACTTGGTGTTCACATCTTAACAAACACTTAAGTTATGACCTACGTGTTATAACCCATTCTAATAATGATCAATTTTGACCCAACCCCAATTTTGACACTTTACCTGACCTGCCAAACAACCCTCCTTTGACACCTTTATTAGCAAGGGCCCTCCTGACCTGCCGAACGTGGTGATGGTTTTGATCGGTGATGATCATCTGATTCATGGTTTGGATCTGTGTTGGATCTGGGTAGCAGTGGGTTTAAGAAGTTTTGTGTGTGTGTTTGATGATGGTTTTTAAATTATGTAATGTATTGTATAGAAAGTATAAAGTGTATTTTCTTTAAAAGTATTTTGTATTTAAAAAATATGGGATAAATATAAATACATTTTAAAAAGATATAAAAATATATTATTTACATAATCAGTTGCCCAAAAGTACATATGTGTGGGAGCAAGTTGCCCAATATATATGTATTTTTTTATAATAAAAAAAAACTTTACGTTTTTACTAAAAGACAAAAAAATGTCAGTTGCCCAAGAAAGTAGGTCAAAGTTGCCCAATAAATGACATATGACACTTGTACTATGTAAGTACAAGGTGGGCCCAAAGATAGGGACACTTGTCAACTTTATGAGAGAGTTGCCCATAGGGCATTAAGAGAAGTGGAAAAATTTTAGAGCATGTGAGGTAAATTTGTTGGGCAACCGTGGCATTTAGAGAATTAGCCCTTATTTTTTTGCCATAATATGATCATTTTACATTAGATAGGACCGCAAGAACATGTGACAAAGGATTTGTACTTGAGCAATATTTGGACGTGTTCTTTATTTTCGTTTCTTTTGGCATGCTTTGTATGTGATATATATCATATATGGATTTCTTTAATTTCTTTTTGTATTTCTTGTTATTTTGTGTGACGGAGATTCTTACCTTTTTATTCAATACTTAAAGACAAAATGTTTTTTAAAAGTTGTCATATATCAAACCTTTACAGGATTAAAAATTACTCTGATGGGCCGTGCTTAGCACGGCATAAAACCCTTCCTAGTTTTAATTATAAGTTTTTTAGTTGATTATAATGCATGTTTTAGCTATTTGATGAGACTTCCATGTAAACCTTCCGAAACTAAGATTATAATGTTTGACTACAATACCAACTAAAATATTAATATGTTTATATAATAAGTTGCTAACATGACTATGTTTTTACAATAACCCACTATACCCAAATAAAATCTAAACAGTTTTAAAACGTGTGATTGAATTTAAATATATTAACTTCCTAAATTTGTATTTAAATTTTTTTGTGTAGAGTATCATCATGGAAGGATGATCAAAGCGAGGAACCTCAAAGATGAGAACTCCTAAGAAAGCAAATAAAACTTGCACTTACTACTTACAACCACATGTACTAATGGTCAAACACATCTTTGAGTATCTTTCATATAAAAGAGTTCTATTTTTAAAAGCTTACTAAAGCGAATTTTTTAGTTTAACACTTTAAGTTTCGCGACTAATGTTGACGCACCTAATTAACCGTTGCCAGACTGATGCTACTTCTTGGTAATCGAAGCCCGTGCATCGCACGGGTCATACTGCCTCATATTAGAAAAAAGAAAAAATAGACTAATAAATATTCTTTACACAAAAAAGTATTATCCTTGAAATTTATGAGTCGATTTTCTTTATAGTTGTAAATGTATTCTGATTTTTTCTAAATCAAATTATTAGAAAAAAAACCTATGCGTGAATGGGTATTATAACTAGAACTAGACATAAGTCCGATCAAGATTGTCTTGTGAAATTCCAACAATAATTATATGTTACCCACAAAAATTACCCACACTTATCCTTTGGAGGGCATTTGCCCACCAAATACCCACCCGTTACCCACGATCAGTGACTTTCAAAGTCGATTTTATTTTCTCTCGAATTTCCCACAGATTTACCCACACAAATAGCCACATAAATATATTTGGTGTGCAATATGTGGGTAAATAATTGGCGCCAAAACATTCCCCACAGATTACCCACATCGTGAGTTATTGTGGCTATATTTGTGGGTAAATGTTATTTACCCACGAAATGCAAATATCCTTTTTATTGGTGGGTGAGTTAAGGTGGGTGTTTTGAGGGTGAATCTATACCCATGACTTTTGATGAGTGGCCTTTTACTCATCATTTTAAGCCCGAAAAACCCACGAAAACAACTAAAAACACGGAAATATAACCAATTATGCTACAGATATCCTTGGAGTGTGTTTTTATGTGTTTCAGGTACAAAGGATCGAAAACAGGGCAAAAACGGACATAATTGAGCTCGGATTGGAAAACGTGCTTTTCAGACGAAGCCGGAAGATGATTTTCTACATTTTTCAGAGCCCGGGATTCATATTTGAGATTGAGCTTGGGGAATCAGACGAAAAACCTATCCCTAAATCCAAATTACTAATTTACCCTTCACCCGAACCCAAAATTACCATTTTAACCTTTTTCACAAAAAAAAAAAAAAAAAATCCTAAAATACTCTTTCTTTCTAAATCCTAAATTTTATTTAAAACCAATTATTTTTCAAAAACCAATTTTTATTAAAAGTTTTCTTAAAAAAAAGAAAAAGAAAAAAAAGTCACTTAAACATTTTTATTAGTTTTAAAGTTACAAATACATTTTAACTTTTTTAAAACAAAAATAATCCCATTAAAACCCTTTCACCCAAACGTTTTTTTTACCCACACCATTTCACCCAATTAACCTTCATCCCCTTTACTTTTTTTTTCCCAAAACAGAAAACCCTTTCCCTCCTTACCCGCCAAAATCCACACCTCACCTTTGTCTTCTTCTTCCCAATCACTCTTAAACCCACTGATTCCCACGCTCAACCCTCCCCCACACCCACATGGTTCACTGCCATGTTGGCAATCTCCAACACCCTCATTTGATATCATTCTGTGGACGGCTCAGATTTAATCCTTGGTGCCCAAGACCAATTGGATGATGGAGATTCACTCAAGAAAGCACAAAGTGTCCAAGCATCACTTTTGTCTCAGTAAACAAGCACACAAGCAACATTCCAAGACCTTGCTTATCTAGTATAAATAGGAGATTAGGATAAATGTAAAAATTTGTCTAGAATTTTTAAGTTCTAGTACCATTTTAGTTTCCTTGTCGTTTACTTTTATTGTAAACTTTTAATTTAAATGAAATTTAATTTATGTCTTTTTAATTCCAGTTTACTTAAAATTTATGCAGTTTGACTTTTTTGTTCATTGTTCTTGAATTTTTCTACTGTGATCTTAAATTGTTTTAAGGGTATTTTGAAGTTTTTGTTAATGGTAAAATCAAGCTTGTTAAAGTTTCAAAGTCTTTTCAATTTCTAAAAGTAAAGTTTTCTGCCTAAAGGCGTGTTTGGAATAGCCTTTGTATGTGGTCATATCTCAGTTTCATCCAAGTTCAGTGGCCTAAACTAGTTATAGAGTTCATGTGCAAGGTTTGGTTAAGTTTTACAAAAGTTAGAATTCAAAAGATTTCCAAGTGCTATTTTTTTAACAATTGCAACAGCACCCTTAGTTCTTTAAGTACTTATTTGCTTTTTTTCCCCTTCTTAGTTATTGCTTAATTAAGCTTCCCTGTAGTGCTTTAGGTCCCTTAGAGTAGTTAGGATTAGTTTTAGCCTATTTAAAAAAATGCTTATTGTAGTTTAGGAGTCCTTTTTGAGCCTCTAGCAGCCCACTATCCCAAACAGTCCCCTTTGGTCCTTTAACAGCTTCTGCTGTGAATTTCAGCTGGTTCCAGCTTATTTTTAGCTTTACTGAAGTTAATTTTTTTTATGAAAAGTCTTATTTTTTAGTCCTAAGTTAGTTTGCAAAAGAAAAATCCAAAAAATAAATAAGTGCAGAAAAAGTGCTAAGGACCGGAATCGACCCTGGGTCTCCACAGTCACAGTCCGAACACGCATGCCTTACCATCTATGCTAGAGTAGTTTGTTGTTTATATTAGACTTAGTTAATTATTTAAACGCAATTAGCATTTTTACCTTATTAGCTTATTCGGCCTTTTTGACTGCTTATTTCAAAAGCAGTCCGCACCTTTATTATTTTTCTTTAATTCAGTTTCATTTAAAGTATTGTTAGTAATTTCCTCAGATTTTTCTAAATTAGTTTAGTATTTTTAATTAATTAATTAGTTTAATTTAGTTTTTAATTCGTAGAAAATAATTTAAAAGTCGAAAAAATACCCGGTTTTTTCTTAAAATCATTGATGAGTGTCTAAATACTCATCATTTTTGTACTGTTTAGAATGCCAAAACATCTGAAAACACTCAGAAATGTATCAAAATGATAAAAATATCACAAACAAGTGTTTTATGTGTTTTAAATGCAAAAATATCAAAATCTGGTGAAAAACGTATTAAGTTTGCATAATTGGCAGTTTTAGTCCCCCAAGTTTCAAAAGTTGTCAAATATAGTCCCTGGTCATTCCAAAACTTATAAAAAATCATTTTAAGTCCTTAAGGATTCATGAGTTGTAAAAATTGGTCCTTGAAGTTTAAAATTACAAAAATTACAACTTTAGTCCCTCAAGTTTTGAAAATGTCAAATAAGGTCCTTAGATATTTAAAAAATGGGAAATTATCAGCTATGGTCCTTGTACTATTAAAGATTGGCAGTTTTGGTCCTTGTGATAACTTTTGGAGAATTGCAGGTTTGGTCCCTCAAGATTGGCCGAATTACACAAATGGTCCTTGTTATTAATACAAAACCATTAGACCCCCTTTGTATTTAGAACCCCAGCCAAATCAAAAAGAACCCCTGCCATTTAGCCTTGACCCCCCATTTTGGACCCCCTCTTATAATATCCTACGGTCAAAACAAGTCAAAACCCGCCCAAAACCACCACCACTGTTCACTTCCTTCTTCCTCCCCTGCATATCAAAACCAGGTGGTTTCACCTCCTTTCCACCTCACCCCAGCTATCTAAAAACACTCATCACCATCCCCTTTCCACCTATACATCAGCCCACAACCAATAAATGCTTCCCCACCATAAACCTTTCACTGTTACACTCACATCCCCTGTTTTTGCTTCCACATCACACCAAATCCATTGAAACGTAACCTTTTGTGTCCCCTACACCTCCACAACAACCCAAGATTCTTTAATTACTCTGAAACTATCTCAAGCAACCATATACACTTTTGGCGCCAAAAGTCATTTAAACGGATAAGATGAGTTTGACTCATTCAAAGGCTAAGATTGTTGATGGGAAATGATCAGAGGCATGTTGGGAGTATCTCAAGGCTATAAAGAAAGATGGGAAGCAATGTGAAGAAAAGATCTATAATAATTATAATTTAGCTTATGTCGTCTTTAATTAAGTTTCAAATTTCAGTGTTTGTTTAAGCTTTTAAGCTCTGTATTTCAAGTTACTAGTGTGTAATAAAACTTTTATTAACATCAATTTCAAGTTCTGTTTTCAGTTTATGCATTTTCAAGTTCAAATTCTCAAAATCTGTCAATGTTGTTGTTAGATGTTATTAAGGACTGAATAGGCTCACATAAGCTCCTAGAAAGCTTATTAAAGCTTTTAGAGACTTTAAAAATCAGTTTAGAATCAAAAAGAGAAAATCACCAAAAGTACAAATAAAATAGTGAGAAATTCAAAAATCAATGGAGATGGTGATCACAGCTGGAGCAGGGTTGATAAAGGATTGCCCTTGGGTTTAGTGCTTCTTGGGAAGCTATAGGATCTGTTCTCAGTCCTTGGTTATCATTTTTCACTTGGAATCCATTTGTAAGCCATTTTGATCCATTTTGGCATTTCACTGTGTAAGACAGTTATAAGCTTAAATCTCTGTGTTTACATGTTCATTAGTTGTAGTTAAGCATAATCAATCCATAAAAACAGTCACTTGTTCTTTAAAATTTATAGTTGCTAAAAATCTCATTTTGACAGTTAAAATAGCATAAAGATCATTATTGAGTTTTAGGTTGTTATGGCTGTTGTTTGATGCTTATTTAGTTTTAATAAATGATATTAGAAGGTCTGTAATAAGTTTCATGGTTTTAATCTGTGATTTGCTTTGAAAAGTTCCAAAACAGTCTTTTAAAAGGGTGTTTGGATTTGCTTGTCTCACTGTGTTTTTTAGGTTGTTCTATCTGTTGTTCCTATTTGGTTCATGTCTCAGTAGGTCATAACAACTCAAACAAACAATAAAAGTCAGTCCTTGTTCAACAAATAGTCAAAATACCTTTTAATCTCTCATCATTTCATAACTGTTAAAATTTAGGAAGTAAAACTCATCAAAGTAGTTTAAAACTTGGTCACCTAGCTTAATTTAATCATATTATACCTTAACATAACATAATCAGTGCATAGACTTGATCTAAAGTTCATATAAGTCAACTCATTTCATTTTCTTAAAAAGTCAAAAATATGTTCTGTGCACAGTTTTATGGTCAAAATCACAAGCTTGTCACAAGCTCACTAGTTAACTTTAGCTTGTGAATTTTAGTTCTTTGGAAAGCTAACCAAGCCATCTTAAGGGTCCAAGCTTAAAATTCAACTTTCTAGCTTATTTGATAGGCCTGCAAGTGCTTTTTAGTTTGTCCCATTTGACTCAGTATACACTGAGTCATCCTCAGTAGTTTTTCAAAATTTTTATAAGCTTCTCACAAGCTTATTAGTGTAAGCCAAACTGTGTAATTTAGCTTTTTGGAAAGCTTAATTGGTCAACTTGTTAGTTGCAGTATTTGTTTTCATTTTCTAGCTTATCTCAGTGCTTAAAATTAAGCCATAAAGTGCCTAGTGATTCAAAAAAGTGTCCTGTGCATACAGTTAACTAGTGCTTATTTTGGATTAATCAGTGCTTATTTTCAAGTTATTGTGCTTATTCAGTTGATATATTAGCTTATTATCATTATTTAGCTTATTTTCAATTCATCCTTTGCTTATTTATTAGCTTATATAGCCATTTGGCTAATAACTTGTGCTTATTCCAAATTTTTGTTAACTGTTAAGATAATAAGCTCAAAACTGAGCTTATTAGTCATTTTTATAAAAAGTCATAGTTTTATAAATTGCTTATCTTAGTTAACTTAATAAGTTTGTAAAATAAAAATCCAAAAATAAAATAGTTGCAAAAAAGTCATTGCTGGGATTCGAACCCTGGCCACCCAGCTCACCACACAACACACTCACCAACTGCCCTTGGGTCTTTTTCTGGTTTAACTTTGCACTATCTAATATATAACCCTTGTTTTCATTTTAAGCTTATACGAGCTTATTAGCTTATTTTCAGCTTATTTAATCAAGCTTTTTCAACTTTTGTATTTTTCTTAGCTTTGTATTGTTAATAAGTATTTTATAAAAAAGTTTCAGATTTTTCTTAATAGTTTTAGTATTTTTAATCATTTATTTAGTCTAAAATAGTATTTAATTCATAATAAAAAAATATAAAAGTAAAAAAAAAAAATATAAATCTTTTTTCTAAAATTTTCTTTTGTCATATAGTAGGTAAGAAAATTGTTTTTACACTTGTAGGACTTTTATTTCAAAAATTTTATGTTTTTGCTTGTGCACTCGCGTAATTTTTATACATAACGTACGTTTTCATTTTAAGTCACATTTTTAGATAATTTAAGTTTACGTTTTAGTTAAAATAGTTTATTTAAGTTATTTTGTTTTATAAAATCAGAAAAAACATCATTGTAAAAATAGTGATAGCGTTTATTTAATATATTTTAGCTTTTTAATTTTCTTTAATTTGCATTTAAGCCCCTGTAATTTACAAAACTTTCTCTTTAGGTATAAATAACTCAAAATCCTTACTGATCACTATCCTTAGTGATTATTCGACATCTGAAGTTGTTCAAACACCATTCATCCTCCGTGGGACTTAACGACCCAGGAATCCACTATATTCCTCTGATCTTAATTGCATTTGTTTCTGAGCTGTTTTAAGTTTATTACGGTTGACCATTCACAAGTGGTTAGCTTGTGTGATTAAACTTGACCGTTTGGGAGCGAATCAATCATTTTTAGTCATTTAGAATGTAGGAAAATTAATTTTAAGTTTGTAGGGTCAATATTTTACATTTTCACCTTTTAAAGCGTGTGCGAGACCCGCACATGCCCAATTTTAGGTTAATTACGTTTTTATAATTAGCTTTAAGTTTCCCGTAGTTTCCCTTAGTATTTTAGATTAATTTTGGGACTCCCGTAAATTTCTTTAGTGTAGTTTTATTGCTTTCCTTTAAATTCCCGTTTACTTTTTATTGCACTTTAGGTAATTTTAAGTTTCCCTTTACGTTTATTGTTGCCTTAGATTAGTTTTTAATTTCCCGTAGTCGCTTTAGCTTAGTTTACTTGCTTTATTTAAATCCCCGTCATTTAGTTTAAAATTCCAAAATTTAAAATTCTTTGTATTCAAGCACTTTAATAACAAACCTCAAACGTGACCATCAATTCACTCCTCATTGGGAAACGACCCGGGTAATCACTTGCCCGGTATCACTTATCGAGTATTCGCGGGTTTTGCGTGTCGATCTTTTTCCTAAACGGTTGATTTGCGATTCTCTCGCGAGTATTTCGTAATTTGATATTTCTTATATTATACTATTTGAAACGGATATCAAAATTTGGCGCCGCTGCCGGGGAGGTTGTGTTGCGACAATATCGTTACGGTTTGACGATTAGTGACTTGAAGAACCTTCCTCGTGAAGTTATTGCTTTTTGAAAAATTAAAAAAAAAACACAAAAATATTTTCCTTTTTATTTTGTATATATATAAAAGATAAAAATACAAAAAGATTTTCCCTTTTGTTTTAAATAAAATAGAAGACATCAATCATATAACATTCTCAACTTGAGTGTTATCATAATAAGTTCCCAAACAAAAGATTCAAAACTTGCCTTTGTGTCACTTGCGTGAATACGCTTGTGATTATTGGTTTAAGTTCTTTGTGTTTTTGCTTCGGTATCGTTTTGATTGATTGGTTTTTGTGCATTCGCACTCGTTTTCATTATAAAACCCCAAAAATATTCTTCTCATTCCTCTTATTCGTTGATTCTATTTCTCTTACCCTCTTTGACCATTTAATTCTATTTTTCGTTATCCTCATAACCATTTAATTCTCTTCTTTTCCCTCTATTTGTTGAATTCTAATGGCGGACACGCATACGATGTCAGAATTGCTCCAAGTACCCACCGAGGGTTACGAAGATGCTATCGTTGTACCGGAGATTCTTTCCGAGAATTTCGAGATAAACACCGGTTTAATTCAACTAATTATGTCAAATCAATTCTATGGTTTCGAGAGGGATGATCCCTATGATCACATCCGATTGTTTGATAAGTTAATTTCGACTATAAAATATAAGGATGTTCCTCATGACACAATTAAGTTGATGTTATTCTCATTTTCTCTCGAGGGGGCAGCCCGGAATTGGCTCGAAATAGAACCCCCTCGATCGATCACTACTTGGGAAGATCTCGTTTCAAAATTTGTAAATCGTTTCTTTCCTTATTCTAAAACAAAAAATATTAAGAACGAAATTACAAACTTCCAGCAGTCTTTTGATGAAAGTTTCGGTAAGGCATGGGACAGATTCAAAGATCTCCTACGAAAATGCCCACATCATGGTTTCTCAGAATTACTTCAGATCGATATATTCTACAATGCTTTAACGCAAACCGATCAAGATTCACTTAATACAGCAGCCGGTGGCAATATCTTGTATCGTACCCCGAGGGATATATTGACGATCATCGAGAACAAATCGAAAGTTCCGACATCAAGAAACAAACCGGTTGAGATAGCTGAGCTTACCGATGATATTCGATGCATGAAGCAAAAATTAGAGCCCGTTGATACCATTACCAAAAGATGTGATTATTGTGATGGTCCTCATCCTTTTTACGATTGTCAAGCCACCGATGACGAAGTCTACAATGCCACAACAGCTCAATATCGCAAGACTTTCGTTTTCGATGATGATGAGGACTCCATTCAAATGAAAGAATATTATGAGAGCTTGTCAGCTGAAATCGCACCCGAAGAACCCATAAACTCTCTAAGTATGGGGGACTAGCATCTTAGCACTATTCCAGAAACGGAATTGTCTAAAGCTGAGAGCCTTGTCCCAACCCCAAGTGAGTCCGAGGGTATTTCCGATAAAATGTGTGATATGCCTTTTAACGATAATTCTCCTCCTCGTGACATTTCTAATGATCATTTTGAGATTTCTTCCGATTCTGACAATGATTATACTTCATATGATGACGATTCGTCATCTTGTGAAGACATCGATTATAAAGATGGTGAGGAGTACACTCCAGGAGTTCTTGAATTTTCAGACAATTCTCCGAGTGGCAGTCCCACTCCGTTGTCAGAATCTATCGTTGCTGAATCTTTTCCTTCTCTCACTCCATTAATTTCGCCAGAAATTGACGTTACAGACTGTGATCTGGGGGAAGATACTATTTCACTTGAGAAAATGCTATACGATGAACCGTCACTTTCTCTTCCCCCGAAGGAAGTTAATGTTGAAAAAATTGTTGAAGTGAAGCCATCAGATCCTCCGGAGCTCGAGCTCAAGGATTCTTTACCCGAATTTGAGAGTTTTCTCTTTGATACGGCTGAGGAGAGTAGTGGCAGTCCCACTTCTCATCCCGATATTTCTCTTTCGACTTATGAGTCATTTTGCTTTGATCTATATCCTGAGGAGTTCCCCGGTGAACTCTCTCATATCATATCTCATCCGGAGTATGATCATTTCTATTTTGATCTTGACCCGGGGGGAGACATGCTTTATCATAAGGGTTTACTTTTTGAGGACATCATCACGCCTCTCCCTCCCGAGGTTTTTGTTGAAAATATCCAAAAGAGCTTTAATGATGAAATTCAAATTAAGGAAAATATAAAATTTGATTTTGAGGATGAAGAATGGATTCTAATTGTTATAAACATCTTTCTTCCATTCCTCACATATTATGTGACTTCTCCTCTCCTTCATTCCTACGGGAGTGAGGATTTCATTTTCGACCCCGGCATCTCCATTCATCATTTCTTTGAGCCGGTTATATCTCATCGGAGTGGAACTTTCAGCACATTCAATGTTTCTCCAAACCATTTGAATGAAAGTCCGATGGAGATTTTCTCTTCCACTTGCTCCCCCATGGACAAATGAATTCGGGGTCGAGTCAAGCTAGCGACACGGTTAACAAAAACAGTAGCACTTCATGGGTGTCCACCCATGTTTCTGACTTCTTTCTCTTTTCTAACACTAAGTGTGGGGGAACTTCCCCTGCTATTGTTTACTTGTTGTGTGTTTGCTCTCTGTTTTCAGGATTCCCGTAGATCGTGATGATTGATGCGCTTGTTTTCAATCCAGCATCCCAATATCCGATCTTTTTGCTAACGTTTATCTAGGGATATCTTTATAAATCCTTTTGTGAAAAAAGATTTCGCTTCCACACTTGGCTAGTAGTATTACCTTTTCCCGTTCTATAGTTTCGGCTACGGCCGGTACTTTGAATATTGAGGGCAATATTCAATTCTAAGTGTGGGGGGGAATTCTAAGCGAATTTTGATCACATATGTACCTTCTAGTACCCTAGCACCCCCGTTTTGACCAAAAATTTTAAAATTTTTATCGTTTTAAGTCAAGTATTTACATTTAAAAGAAGTGCTTTGCACAAAAATAATGCATTGATGCTTCGGTGTTAATGGTAGTTTAGTATTGATTAGGCTAGAACAAGGGGAATCCCGACTCTGCTAGAGTGTTGATCTAGCTGCTCTCTTAACATTTAGGCTAAGGTTTTACGCATTGTGCAAATGAAAATGCTAAGCGTGGAGTAGTTGGTTCTCTTTAGAGCTTATATAAGTAATCTATGGCTTTTTCTCCCATAAGCTAACTAATTGGACTAAAATACGTGCTCATTGTCAAACTTTTGAACATTCAAATCGTCTTGTTACAATAAAAAGTTTTTAAGCAAAATTGATTTAGAGTTCGAGTTCAACTTTTTATTTAAATTTCCGAGAAAGCATACTTTCTTTAAATCTGAATAATGTTGCAAAATGAAAGTACAGTAAAGTGCTCGAATGCTGCAAAAGTTGCAAAGTTTAAAGTTAAAGTCAAAAGTGAAAAAAAAAAAAAAAATGATGATGAAAAAGTTGAAAAATGAAAAATATGAGTTGCGTGAATAAAAGCATTATGTTGCTTATGAATAAATGTGCGAAACTTGCTTTTTCTTAAATTTAAATCGGAAGTTGAACTCGTATTCGTCAAAGTTGTCTAAAAGTTTGACGGTAATTTGGAAATCCTTGATTTCAAAGATCCCGAAAGCTCCGATACTATTCTCGAGGGTGAAAACCTAGCCTCCTTAAAAGGACAAGCTGAGAAGAAAGTCGCTACATGGAGTGATCTCACCTTTGAATCTCGAATTTCTAAATTATCGTCAGTTGTAATCCATTTAGGTTTAGTTTTAACTTAACGGTAGCTTCGTAAATCTTTGGAATCGAATTCCCGCTAATTCCGGTACTATTCTCTGTGAGGTGTCAAAAGCCCGGTCACTTAAAACTAATGTTTTGGGATGTGCCGAGAAGAAAGCCGCTACATGGAAGAGGCCCTTTCGATCCTTAGACTTTCATCGTTTCCGGTGGGTTAGTACTTTGGTTAAGTGGATAACAACCATAACAAATGTCGATTTAAATGAACAAACTTTTGAAAATGAGCACACTCACTTAAATTGTATAAATTGCGGGAGTAAAAAGTTAAGTCTCGACTTACATAGATTATTGATATAAGTAGTGTTAGCATTTTACAAAAACGTTTGCACAATAAGTTTAAGCTTAGTTTGAGGGTATCAAAAAGAGAATGACGATTACAATTCCCCGGAGACACCCATTTTGTGTGAATCCCGTTCCATGATGCCATGTTTTGGAAATCAAGCATGTTATTTATTTACGTTCAAGTTTAAATTTCTCGTATTGAATAAAAAAGTCGAAACGGGGTATTCTTGGTATTTTTGATCCTTTCATTACTTCATATGATCGGATTGCTAGGGACTAGCAATTGATAGTGTGGGGGGATGATGAGTGGCCTTTTACTCATCATTTTAAGCCCGAAAAACCCACGAAAACAACTAAAAACACGGAAATATAACCAATTATGCTACAGATATCCTTGGAGTGTGTTTTTATGTGTTTCAGGTACAAAGGATCGAAAACAGGGCAAAAACGGACATAATTGAGCTCGGATTGGAAAACGTGCTTTTCAGACGAAGCCGGAAGATGATTTTCTACATTTTTCAGAGCCCGGGATTCATATTTGAGATTGAGCTTGGGGAATCAGACGAAAAACCTATCCCTAAATCCAAATTACTAATTTACCCTTCACCCGAACCCAAAATTACCATTTTAACCTTTTTCACAAAAAAAATCCTAAAATACTCTTTCTTTCTAAATCCTAAATTTTTTTAAAACCAATTATTTTTCAAAAACCAATTTTTATTAAAAGTTTTCTTAAAAAAAAAAAGAAAAGAAAAAAAAAAAAGTCACTTAAACATTTTTATTAGTTTTAAAGTTACAAATACATTTTAACTTTTTTAAAACAAAAATAATCCCATTAAAACCCTTTCACCCAAACGTTTTTTTTACCCACACCATTTCACCCAATTAACCTTCATCCCCTTCACTTTTTTTTCCCAAAACAGAAAACCCTTTCCCTCCTTACCCGCCAAAATCCACACCTCACCTTTGTCTTCTTCTTCCCAATCACTCTCAAACCCACTGATTCCCACGCTCAACCCTCCCCCACACCCACATGGTTCACTGCCATGTTGGCAATCTCCAACACCCTCATTTGATATCATTCTGTGGACGGCTCAGATTTAATCCTTGGTGCCCAAGACCAATTGGATGATGGAGATTCACTCAAGAAAGCACAAAGTGTCCAAGCATCACTTTTGTCTCAGTAAACAAGCACACAAGCAACATTCCAAGACCTTGCTTATCTAGTATAAATAGGAGATTAGGATAAATGTAAAAATTTGTCTAGAATTTTTAAGTTCTAGTACCATTTTAGTTTCTTTGTCATTTACTTTTATTGTAAACTTTTAATTTAAATGCAATTTAATTTCTGTCTTTTTAATTCCAGTTTACTTAAAATTTATGCAGTTTGACTTTTTTGTTCATTGTTCTTGAATTTTTCTACTGTGATCTTAAATTGTTTTAAGGGTATTTTGAAGTTTTTGTTAATGGTAAAATCAAGCTTGTTAAAGTTTCAAAGTCTTTTCAGTTTCTAAAAGTAAAGTTTTCTGCCTAAAGGCGTGTTTGGAATAGCCTTTGTATGTGGTCATATCTCAGTTTCATCCAAGTTCAGTGGCCTAAACTAGTTATAGAGTTCAGGTGCAAGGTTTGGTTAAGTTTTACAAAAGTTAGAACCATGTTTCAAAAGATTTTCAAGTGCTATTTTTTTAACAGTTGCAGCAGCACCCTTAGTTCTTTAAGTACTTATTTGCTTTTTTTCCCTTTCTTAGTTATTGCTTAATTAAGCTTCCCTGTAGTGCTTTAGGTCCCTTAGAGTAGTTAGGATTAGTTTTAGCCTATTTAAAAAAAAAGCTTATTGTAGTTTAGGAGTCCTTTTTGAGCCTCTAGCAGCCCACTATCCCAAACAGTCCCCTTTGGTCCTGTAACAGCTTCTGCTGTGAATTTCAGCTAGTTCCAACTTATTTTTAGCTTTACTGAAGTTAAGTTTTTTTTATGAAAAGTCTTATTTTTTAGTCCTAAGTTAGTTTGCAAAATAAAAATCAAAAAATAAAAAGTGCAGAAAGAGTGCCAAGGAGCAGAATCGATCTTGGGTCTCCACAGTCACAGTCTCAAAACGCATGCCTTACCATCTATGCTAGAGTAGTTTGTTGTTTATATTAGACTTAGTTAATTATTTAAACGCAATTAGCATTTTTACCTTATTAGCTTATTCGGCCTTTTTGACTGCTTATTTCAAAAGCAGTCCGCACCTTTATTATTTTTCTTTAATTCAGTTTCATTTAAAGTATTGTTAGTAATTTCCTCAGATTTTTCTAAATTAGTTTAGTATTTTTAATTAATTAATTAGTTTAATTTAGTTTTTAATTCGTAGAAAATAATTTAAAAGTCGAAAAAATACCCGGCTTTTTCCTAAAATCATTTTTTGTCATTTAGAATGTAAGAAAATTAATTTTAAGTTTGTAGGGTCAATATTTTACATTTTCACTTTTTAAAGCGTGTGCGAGACCCGCACATGCCCAATTTTAGGTTAATTACGTTATTAATTAGCTTTAAGTTTCCCGTAGTTTCCCTTAGTATTTTAGATTAATTTTAGGACTCCTGTATATTTCCTTAGTGTAGTTTTATTGCTTTCCTTTAAATTCCCGTTTTACGTTTTATTGCACTTTAGTTAATTTTAAGTTTCCCTTTACGTTTATTGTTGCCTTAGATTAGTTTTTAATTTCCCGTAGTCGCTTTAGCTTAGTTTACTTGCTTTATTTAAATCCCCGTCATTTAGTTTAAAATTCCAAAATTTAAAATTCTTTGTATTCAAGCACTTTAATAACAAACCTCAAACGTGACCGTCAATTCACTCCTCATTGGGAAACGACCCGGGTAATCACTTGCCCGGTATCACTTATCGAGTATTCGCGGGTTTTGCGTGTCAATCTTTTTCCTAAACGGTTAATTTGCGATTCTCTCGCGGGTATTCGTAATTTGATATTTCTTATATATACTAATTGACTTATCAACTTTACCCACCTTATCGTTTGTGTGGGTATTTTGCAATGAGTAATATCATATGGACAAGTCATGGTTACAAATACACACACGAATATACTTACGATGTAGTTTTCATGGAAACTTTGTTGTGGGTATTCTTGTGTGTAATTTATGGGTAAATAACAAGAAAAAAGGTAACAAACACCCATATAGGGTGGAAAAATAGGCGAGTCGGGCGTGCACAAGTCAAAACGGGCAAATCTATAATTCGAGTCAAATAGGCATGGGTTGAAACATGCTCGGGTCCAAACGAGATCGGGTCAAAACGAGCTTGGGTCGAAACGGGGTCGGGTCAAACGGGCCATCTTAAAAAAACATCAATTTACTAAACAAATATCTTAAACCAAACACCCCCATATTGTTTAATAACTATATAATGGATAAACATATATTAAAGTTTAAACGTCAAAATAAAACATCAAAATAAAACATCTCTAAAATGTAAACCTTCAAATGCCGAAATAAACCAAACATTTTAGCTGAGTATACTAAAAAAAACAAGCAACTAAACAAAATGTCTTCAAAATGCATAAGAAACTGAAAACACGTCACCACCAACCCTGGCGCGCCAGCTAGCGCGTCAGGGTCTGGTTGGTGCGCTTTCGGTTTTTTCAAGTCGGATTTCCTCTTACCCAACTAAAGCAGATCTTTCAATACAGGCTCGTACATGATATTTAAGATGCTATATAATCTCGCAACAAGATTTGGACTCACAGAGATGACCAAAACAAGTCCATCCATTTCTCAAAATGCCAACTCAAAAAACAATCAATGTAATTAATATTTTTAGTCGTCTATATAGGGATGGCAACGGGTCGGGTTCGGGGCGAGTTTTAGTGTACCCGTACCCGTTTATAATATCCACATCCGTACCCGCTCCATTACCTACTAGATACTCAATTAATATTATCCATTGATTTTTCTGGTTTTCTGTAAGTATCGATTATCCCCAATTGCATATTATATGGACAAAATGACGGGTATCAAGATTAAGTCACATAAAAACGCATTGAAAAAACAAAACATTCTAATATATCAATTTTGTTAAAAGTTGACGAAAGAATATCGAATCAAACAATTTAACACTTTTGAATAAAAAATCTAATGGAAATAATTATATATAATATAAATATACTCTAATTAATTATAATAGCAATAAAGCGGGTATAAATTTGAGTAAACGGATATGGATACGGGTAATTAGACGGATATTACCAGAACTCGTGCCCGACTAAAAAAATTCATTCAAACCTGCCAACCCGCCTAGTATGTGTTTGATCTAAATCCTGAACTAAGTTTGACCTATGTTCTAGAGTAATTTTTTTTTTTTTTTTTTTTTTAATAATTCTAGGTAAAAGAGTTTTTACCCTGATTAACTTTATAAATTTAAATTTAAATGATATTTACAAACACATATGGCAAGCCACATTACCATGTTCAAAACATGTTTTAGAGTTACATTGCATGGTGGTGAAGTTAACATGATTACAATTAGGTCATAATGCAATTTGCTAACTCTCAAGTTTTAGATATTTGACCTTTGACGTGTTCTATCTACTAACTTATTATATATATTTTTAATATCTGTAGGTTGAGAGTCTTACCATTAGCAAATATATCTCTGAGCGAGGGTACACAACACGCGATGAAGGAGATCGTGGGTAAGATTTTTCTATATGTTAAATTAACTTTTCAAAGTCATCCCACATTGCAAAATGATAATTAAAAAAAAAAGAACATGTATCTTGTCATTGATCAATGAACTTAAGAAGAATGATGCGCCTACAAAAGCATTCTACATCTGGTAAAATGCATAAACTAAAACTTGGGATGACTTAGATATTATTTCGAAGGGTTTTTCTAACTTGTGTCCTAAGGGCACAAGTTAAGCACAACAAAAGTACACAAAAGTACACAGAGACTCACATAAAAGTACACTTATCTGTACTTTTATGTGAAATCTCTGTGTACTTTTTTGTAGACCCCTATGTACTTATGGTGTGCTTAACTTGTGCCCTAGGGCACAAGTTAGAAAAACCATATTTCGAATTATACCTTTATTGATAAATGTTATCATCTAAACATGTTTCTTATTTTTTTCCCAACAGGTTAAGCTGCATCCAAATTAAAATGCATCGAAAGTAATTGCGAAAAATAGAAATACAACATTGCTTTCTAGGGTTCGGGTCCTTGTATAAAATGCTTTTATCGATGTCATTGTCATGTACGAGGTTTGCGATTGTGTACCCTCTTTAATCTTTTATATTTGACGAGTTTTGAGGTTGTCTAACTTGCATATTATTGCTGATAAATGATTAACTTTACTAGTAGGTGAACATACTGATGTTTTTAGTTAAAGAAAACTCAACAGTGGCATGAGCAAACAATACTTTGTTGAATTAATTGAAAACTTTCTTAGGGATTAAAGTCCTAAACCAACCGGATATGTTTTAAACTTTAATATGTCCAATAAGCTGTGAACATCACTTTCACTTATGGTTGATTCTTGCTTCCATATGTTTATACTCGTGAGTGCTTGATTCTTATTCTTATGTATAAAGTTTGGTGGTTTCATATTTTTCTATGTTGTCATCTATGCATATGGGTACCATGGCAAATGCTTCAACAATATCTTAGTAGAAAGTTAGTTAACACAAAATTCCACATTGGCAGATTTTCATATTTATGTTGTTCTTATGGGGTGTTTGGATCAGCTTATTTAGCTGGCTTATGGGCTTATTTGACTTTGGAAAAGCCGATAAGCTCATTTATTGAAGCTTATGACCTTATAAACTTCACCTTGCCAATAAGCTATTGTTAATAATCTCTAAAAAGTGAGCTTATCGGCTTTTCCAAAATCAAATAAGCCCATAAGCCGGCTAAATAAGCTAATCCAAATGCCCTATTAGTCTACCCCACATCCACACACATAATTGTAAACAAAAGTTAAAAGTGCTACTAATATTACTTAGGTGTAATTTGAATGTGTCCCCCAAGAGTTCTTCATGCATAAACCTGCATGTCATCATTTTCATAGTAATTACCTTTTTAATCTATTCTTTGTATATTCATAATTACTTGAACATTTAAACATTGTAGTTTCATGGTTGTTTGATCATATTTATGACTAACTTAATATAAATGATTTGTAGGGTATAATGAACATTATTGATTTGTGAACTCAAGCATAAGGAGAGTGGCATTATGTTTTAGCAACCCTTCCAAGCTGGTTTCATGGATAAATGGCTTGTGAATGTACCATAAGATGTACTAGTAATATGTTATATAAGCTTATAGATACACATGCCATTTATGGAACACCTTATGGCATATTACGCATTTTCGTTCATTTTTGCGGAATAGATAATTTGATAAACTTTTTATAGATTGTACTTGATGCAATATTAATCTAATACAATTTCATTTTATTATTTAGGTTTTGGATTATATTTGTAATACATTCTTCGAATCTTTTAGGGATTTACGAAATAGAATCCAATATACTATTGTAACAAGGGACAAACCGTGGTTACTTTAGTCACAAATTTACCCACAAACCATATGCAGCTTGTTCAAAATATTTACCGTCGCTATTTCTACACGATTGTAACTGTGAGAAATTTTACCCGCAAAATACCCACAACTATACCTATGGGAATTTTTGTGGTACCTTGTGAAATCCCACAAAGACATTTCCCACGAACTATCAAAATTACCCACCTAGCATGACATGGGTAAACTTACCCACCGCTTGAAATTCTTGTGGATACATAATTAACCTCGAAGGTTTTCCCCATGCATATAGGTTTGTAGGTAATTCGTGGGTATAAGCCAATTACCCACGAGTTTAGCCCTTTTACCCACAAATATGGTATGTGGGTAATCATCAGGATTCTTGTGGTGGTATTGTCTATACAGTTTAATAGATATATGCATTTAGAAAATTTATTGGATTACTTTTGTACAATTTGAGACTCGAACCATTTGACACGTTTCGTATTTGATTATTTGAGAATAGACACATTATAGCAAATACGCTTTAAACATAACCCACATTAACCGATTTATGTTGGACTTTAAATTAAACCCGGTCAAAATATATTATTCAAAAATTTAAAAAAAAAACCGCGCGTGCGCAGACATTATAACTAGTAAAAAAAAAAAAAAAAAAAAAAACACACAACTCAGTAAAAGGAAATATTAATTGTAATTTATTTTTAGGTATCTTTAGTAGTAACCCTTTGTAATTTTTCTATACGATAACTAAAAAGTAAGAAATAGCACATGCATAGAGCTAATTTGTGTGAGTTATCGATCTTTAGTCCTAGAAAACATGTGTATCGCTAGCTATGCAATGAAACCAAGTATGGAAAATTCGATAACATTTAGGTAATAGCTAATCTGACGAAAAGACATACTTTACCTAGATAAAGGTTAGGTATCGTAAATAGGTGAAAAGACATATGTTGGTAAATATAGTTAAGTATCAACAAACACGCGACGATTTGCATGTGAAGTTAGATGTACTTATGACAATAATAGATGTTGAAGACGACTACCTTTGTATGAATGTAGTAATCATTCTTTGTTTTTACTTCTTTGTGATTGTTCTTTAGAGAGAAACAACATTTACGGCTAAAGGTTTTTTTGGTGTTTCGGGTTCCCACATTTTTATTCTTACAACTAATTAAAATACATGAAATTATTATGAAGGTGCATTCATATCATGAACATCATTATATAGGGTTCTATGTGGCTTCATAAGTCTAAGAGAACAACCAGCAATCCCAATCACACCTCACCATTATGTCCTAAAATTCTTTCTATAAAGCATAAACTCACCCCGTCCTCTATTACATCTCTTCTTCATGGCTTTTCTCCAATGCTTTGTCATTCTGTCTTCATTTTGCATTCTCTTGTTGTTTTTCATATTTATATATAATTTTCAAAAGCGGAGAAGTGTTATCCCAATAAATTGGCCAATACTTGGTATGATACCAGGTGTCCTTGTAAATTCCCACCGACTCCATGATTACGTCACCGGACTGTTGATTTATAATGGTGGAACATTCATGTGGAAAGGTCCTTGTTTCGCTAACATGGACATGCTCTTTACTACTAATCTTTTAGACATCCATCACATTCTAAGCAAAAACTTTAGCAATTATCCTAAAGGAGACAAATTTCGTAAGATTTTTGATATCATGGGAGACGGAATCTTCAATTCTGATAACGAGTTGTGGGAGATCCATCGCAAGGTCACCATGTTTGTATTCAAGCATGCCGGGTTCCAAAGTTTGTTGGAAAACATTCTTTGGAATTTGGTGGAAAATGGGCTTCTACCTGTGCTTGAATTCTTTTCTGGACAAAGTAATGAGATGGATTTGCAAGACATATTTCAGAGGTTCACTTTTGATACTATATGCAAATTACTCTTAGATCATGACCCAAAAAGCTTGTCTCTTGATTATCCTTATGTCCCATGTTTGAAGGCCTTCTCGGATGCTGAAGAGGTTATTTTGTATAGGCATGTTACGCCTCCAAGCCTTTGGAAATTGCAACAAATTTTTAAAGTGGGGAACGAAAAGAAGATGAGTGATGCATGGAGAACTATTGATCAATTCATATACAAGTGCTTAAACCAAAAATCAAATTACTACAACAACACAGGCAACGAACTCCACAGCGATAAGTTCTTTGTATTGACAGCTTTCATGAAGGAATTCAAAGATCAAATGGGTGATTTTGGAGATCCTACCAAATTTTTAAGAGACACCTTACTTAGCTTGATGGTTGCGGGAAAAGATAGCACTAGTAGCGTTCTCTCTTGGTTCTTCTATATCCTAGCACAAAACTCAGCCATAGAAGAACAAATTCTTCAAGAGATTCACACACATCTGAATGTGAAATTGCATGAAAGATGGGATGCAAAAGCGTTAAACGAAATGGTCTATCTTAATGGAGCTCTAAACGAAACCTTGAGGCTTTTCCCTCCTCTTCCGTTTAACCACAGATCTCCACTGAAACCTGACATTCTTCCAAGTGGTCACCGAGTAAATCAAAATACCAAAATTATATTTTCTTTTTATTCCATGGGAAGGATGAGATCTATATGGGGCGAAGATTGCATGGAGTTTAAACCCGAAAGGTGGGTTACTAAGGTTGGTGGAATTACACATGAACCATCTTACAAGTTCCCAGCGTTTAATGCTGGACCGAGGACTTGTGTGGGTAAGGACATGTCATTGTATCAAATGAAGATGGTTTCAGTTACAATCATTTACCGTTATCATATTGAGTTGTTGAAAGACCAGCTCGTGGTTCCTGCTGATTCAATGGTACTTCAGATGAAGCACGGTCTTAAGGTGAGATTGGTTAAGAGAAGTGAAATGAAATCCATTCCAACCAAATCAAACTAAACTGAGTTATACAGTCTACGGTGCTTTTACTTTGGGATACAAATATTCTTCAAGTAAACTTTGTAAACTAATATGTTTTGGTATTATATGGCGATATATTCTATTTTACGGAAGACATAGTAGGAAAAGGGATATGTATACAAGTTTGCGTTTTGGGAAGCATGCTAAAAAGTGTGTGAAAGTGTAGGGTTTTGGCTATTAAATAGCCACTTACTTTCTCAAATGTACCGATATGGTACGTCTACTTTTTTTTATTACCCGGATGGTACGCATACTTTTATTTTCGTGTTAATATAGTCACAAAATCATACGTGGCTTGCCAATCACTATTATTAATGATACGTGGATTTTTTTTTGTTCTTTTTTTTAATTTTATCACCATGTCATGCCTTGGCTTGCACATACAATACCGTAACCGACACAACGTAATGCACAATCATAACAGAACATTGTAAGTAATTCGCCCTGACTTGCACAAACAACATCCAATTCGACGACACCGATTCCTTATTCTTCAAAAAAGCACAATACCACAAGAATATTCCAATTACACCTCCTGTAACCAACGCATTCACAAACAGCTTAAACCGAAACCTGACTGATAGCTTGGCACTTTCATTTAGCGGCTGGATACCATATTTAGATTCCAAAACAGTAATTGGTGGTGCGAGTCCCAAAACCATTGAGTAAAAGAGTATGAGAAATGCAACAACACATGATCATTTGACTAAATCGAAATGAAACCATAATGCTAACAGTGAGAATAAAAATGGTTTTATTGAACCGGAGATGAATGTGGTAAGAAGAGGTATGAATGAATGTGATAATGATTTGAATGTGGATGTGAATGTGAGAGGTTTACGGAGGATGGCTTGGTGTGTGCTGTAGGTAATTACTGCTACTCCAGTGAGGATGGAGAGGATGACGGCGATGAGTGTGGTTAGGGTTTGGAGAATGGTGGTGACGTCAGCGGAGGTGTGGTGGAGGTGGGTGAAGAAGGTAAGCGGGAGGAAGAGGAGAGGGAGGGAGAAGAAGTGGACGGAATTGGTGTTGAGGATTCTGATGGCGTTGAGATAACGGTAGTTCACGATGGTGGGAGCCATTGTTGTTGGGATAAAGGGAACATAGGTGAGTAATAATATATATGGGGGAGACAACTGAAGGGAATTTGGGTTAGATTTTATCAATATATGGCTACGTCATTCAAACCCAAGGTTAATAATAGTGACTGGGCAAGCCACGTAGGATTTTGACTTGACAAATGCACTTTGTGACCATATTAACACGAAAATAAAAGTACGCGTACCATCAAGGTAATAAAAAAAATAGACGTACCATATCGGTACATTTGAGAAAGTAAGTGACTATTTAATAACCAAAACCCTAAAAGTGTACGAAAATTAAACCCTATCAAATAAACCACTATTGAATCTCAATTTAATAGTAAGAATTACACAAATTGATCTTAATCAGTTAAACCAAAACAATAACCAAATCCACTACCACTATTCACGTATGGATCTATCACCTAATTAGTGATATTTCTATTACAATGAAATAACAAGAACTGAATTAATCAAGTAAATCATGAGAGAGCTTTGCAAGATTAAGCTAGGGAGTTGAGAGAGTGATAAAACTAGAAAACGGGTTATGAAACCATGTGCCTTGTCTTAATCTTTATATAGGCAACATCTAACAAGCAATCAACATTATTAGCAGACTCAACTATGCAAGTTTTTATAACCCCATAAGTAATTTCATCCCGGGCTAATAATAAAAAAAAGTACTATACTTGCCACACTTTCTTCTTCAGGGTAGCGAACAAAAATATTTGCTTCTGCGGGTATTATACTTTCAAATTCATCCTCTTTAGGGTATTTTGCAAAAAAGTCGGACATTTTTGCCCCTCTTACCCACAAGAGCAAATGATGGCAAGTATAATATATATATATATATATATTTTTTTTTTATCATTTGCCCTAGTTTTTATTATGTTAAATTTTGGATATGTATTAAGATAATTTATTTAATGATTTATAATTGTGTTAAATCTATGATAAAAATGTTTTGTTTTAAGTTTACACTATTTACTTATTAATCGTATTTGTAATAATTTAATATATACTTAAAAAAGGGAAAATTAAAATCATTCGGACAATTATAAAAAACAAACAACATTTTTTCATTCAGATTCGGACATTATAGCTACCTCTTAATAGTAAGATGTGGTAGTCAGATTCAGATGCAGTAGTAAGATTCAGATGTGTAACATCTTAATCAAACAAACACACCCTTAATCTAGTCATAGTATATTCTCTAGTCTATGCTTCAACAAGTGACGAACATAAATTTATATGCAAGTACTTCAGGTTGTAATATAATTCCTCCTAATTTAGCGGAAGCGTTAAACCTAATTCGGTTTAACGCTTGAAGCGTTAAACAACTTGAAGTGAATTAGGGCAAATGATAAAACAAAACATTTTTATCATAGGTTTAACACAATTATAAATCATTAAATAAATTATCTTAATACATATCTAAAATTTAACATAATAAAAACTAGGGCAAATGATAAAAAAAAAAAAAAAGTATTACACTTGCCATCATTTGCTCTTGTGGGTAAGAGGGGCAAAAATGTCCGACTTTTTTGCAAAATACCCTAAAGAGGATGAATTTGAAAGTATAATACCCGCAGAAGCAAAAATTTTTGTTCGCTACCCTGAAGAAGAAATGGTGGCAAGTATAGTATTTTTTTTTTATTATTAGCCCTTTCATCCCTTACAAAATGTAAGTTAATCTCTAAACGCTTAGTTCTTTCATGAAAAATTGGGTTTGCTGCAATTTTAATTGCAACTTTGTTATCACAAAACAGTTTTATAGGAAGCATACTTTCAACTTTCAAGAACCAAAACAATCTCACAAGTAATTAACAACAATGGCTTTGTACTCTACTTTAGAAGAAGATTTAGAAACAATAGATTGTTTCCTACTCTATCAGGGAACCAGTGAACCATACAAGTACAAACAATATCCAGTAACAGACCTTCTAGTTGTCTTACATTTTGCCCAATCAACATCAACGAAAGCTTCAGAAATAAAGCTTTGCTATTTTCAGATATGAATACCTTTACGTGGAGAACCTTTAAGGTATTTCAATACCTTTAAAGCAATATGAAAATGAGATTTCAGTGGAGAATGCATAAATTGGCTAAGACAATGCAGTGTACATGGGCTCAATTAAAATGTACATTTAATTAAGTTGTACCGGAGGCCGAGGGCTTGACTTGTCTTGGTGGAAAAGTTAAATTTATCTTTTTCGTAAAGATAAAAATCTTTTAAATAATAAAAAGATTTATTTCCTTAGAGCAGAAGGTATCATCCAATGCGGCTCGCCATTCGTCCCTATGGATACCAATAACGCCGCAAAAACCATACCACAAAAAATGCCACTTGCTCGCCATTGGGCTTTTAGCCAATACACTGGTTCACGCCATTTTTTTTTTGTAGTATTGTGAGTGAGTGGGTATTTTTAGTGGGTATTTTGTGGGACCCAATAACATGTTAGTGATGTGTTATGAGGAAGATTGTTTTAGTTATTGCTGTGTTATTGAGAGGTGTATGATGTGGTGATAAGGTGCCATACCAATAGCGTGTTATCCGTCTTTGTGATCATACCTTGTGCTCTTATAGGATAAATGTTCGTCATTAGATAAGGATTGTTTTAACTATAAATATAAACTTAATTATACATTAGTTTTAATTAGTTGAAAACCAACCCCCCCCTCTCTTGCGTGTCGCCGACGAAACACACCAATCACATCTTGGTGTTTTCTTGATCTCATCAATGGAGTGTTGTGACGTGGAGTATAACTGAGCCTGGTTGTTGATCGAGTTAGTGTAGTGTTAATGATGAGTGCGTATTCACTCATCATTTTAGGTCAAATCTGAGCTGCAAAACATCTAAAAACACTCCGAAATGCATCAAAATACTGAAAATATCTCAAAATTGTGTTTTATATGTTTCAGATGCAAAATGTTTAAAATCAGATGAAAAATGAACAAAGTTTGCATAATTGGCAGTTTCAGTCCCCCGACTTTCAAAAATTGACAGAAATAGTCCCTGAGCGCGTATTTTAAAAAGAAAAGTCACCAAAGGTCCTTTTGAAATCATAAGTTGTCATAATTAGTCCTTTGGTGAAAAATTTCAAAAGTTTGAGAAATTACAGCTTTGATCCCTGGATTTTTAAATCGTCAAGTTTAGTCCTCAGGTTTCACAATATGACAGATTTGGTCCCTTGAATATTGAGTTACACATGTTTGACCCTTGGATCAACTTTCAGAAATACATGAGTGGTCCTTGGATTTTCGGATGTTACACTTTTGGTCCTTAAAAGTATTACATGGTTCTTTGTCTACATCCTAAGTCCAAGTATTTTACCATGGCCCAAAAATAAACAACCCAACCCAATCCATACCCGTTTTCCCAACTCTGACCCGGTCAAGTGTTATCATAACCCAACCCTTAACCCTGTCTTCCCCATTTCTTTCCCCGCCCAAACAAAACCCTAGAACCTGCTTTCCCACAAACCCAAGAACCCTAGATTCCCTCTCATCTTTCTCTTCAACCCAAAACACTCAATCCCTCCTTCATCCCTTTTAACCAGGTAATCCCAACTCCCAAGCTCACATTTCCCCCTCCTCTTCTTAGCCACGTTGGCAATCCACATCTCAAAAAAAAAACCCCATCAATGGCTCATGTTATCTCCAGAGTTACACCTAACTGCTCAATGGTCAGGATCAAACACAAGAAACACAAGAAAGAAGACACAAGAAGCACAAGAAGAGAGAGACAGAAGATATTCTTGGAGTCTAGTATAAATAAGAGAGGAGGAAAATGTAAAACTTAGTCTAGAAATTTAGCTTCTAGTCCATTTTCTTTTATGTACCGCTTTAATTTAAAGTTAAATTTCCTGCAATTGTAATTTTTAAAAATTCAATTAATTCAAGTTCCTTTATGCTTTTCGTTAAATTTCAAGTTTAAAAGTGTTGAAGCTTTCTGTTAATTTCAGGTTTAAAAAAAATCAATTCAGTGTTTGGAATTTGTTATTCTAAGTTTATTTCATGAAAACATAAATTCTTGTGTTTTACTTGGTTTCAAATTGAGATTTTCTGCCCAAGGCAGTGATTGGAATAGAATAGGTTGTGGGTCAAAAACTCTTTTGACCCACTTTGGGCCTTGCACCAGTTTTAGTTGTTACAAAATCAGGTTTTTAGTTTAGATTTCATAGGCACTCATTTGAATTTGTATCCTGTAGTAGTGAATCAGAACATCCCAACTGCAGGCCACCACTGCAGTTTTTAATACCAGTTGTAGAGTAGTTAAACTTAGTGTTAGATTATAATCTCTGTTTAATTGGTAGCTTATAGGTAGATGTGAATTAGTTAGAGCTTAAATTAGGTTTTGGAAGTCTTTTGTTAGCTTAATTCTAAGCTCAGTTAGCGCCACTTGGGCTGTTTTATAACAGCAGCATCAGTAGGCTCATAAGCTTTTTTAAGCCAATTTTTTTTGAGTTCTAAAAAGCCCTTGCCGATCTCCAATTAGTTTTTAGAATAATAGGGTTAGTTAGCTTCTAGCATAAGTAGTTTCTTAAGGATTTAGATTAGTTTAGCTTGTTCAAAGTTAGTTGGAAAAATCCCATTTGGGGTGCTCTGAAACTGCATGTGTGCAGCTGTTTCTTTTGTTGTTGCCTTGTTTTAGCTTATTTTCTTTTTTTTCTACTGCTTACCCATAATTCCTTAGGTAGTTTTTAGGATTAGTGTTGGCCTTTAGTAGATTATAGGGCTTGTCGTGGCTGTTGACAGCTTGTTGTAGCTGTTAGAACACCTCGACTGCAATTGTCCCAAATAGCCCCTTAGTCCATCGTTGTGTACAACAGATTACTTGTCCCAAACAGCCTTCATTGTCTTTTATTAATCTCTTGTTAACTAGTTTTTTTGTACAGCTGGTTTTAAGATTTCCTAAGCTTGAGGTTTTGTTTAATAAGCTTTAGTAGCCATTTATTTCAGTTGCCAAGAAGAAAAAAAAAATCAAACAGAAAAATAAATGGAAAAAGGGAAGAAAGAGGGATTCGAACACTTGACCTGCTGGTATACACGACCACACCCACACGCCTCTTACCCAACTGTCCTAGGGACTTGTTCATGTTTCATATTGCATAATTAAGTCTTTAAGGTACTTTTCAGTTTTAAGAGTAGTGCTTATTTACCTTTTTCACAGCTTATTTCAAGTAGCAGTGTGCTTTTTTTTTTATTTTTCCTTGATTCAGTATCATGTAGAGTAGTTTCTGTAATTTTTGTAGAATTTTATAAAAATGTTTAGTATTTTTAATTAATTAATTAGTGTAAAATAGTTTTTAATTCGTAATAAATAAAATAAAAGTCGAAAAAATTCCCGGCTTTTTCCTAAAATTATTTTTAGTCATTTAGAATGTAGGAAAATTGTTTTTACACTCATAGGACTTTTATTTCATAAATTTTACGTTTTTTCTTGCGCACTCGCGTAATTTTTATATATAACGCACGTTTTCATTCCAGGCTACGTTTTTAGATAATTTAGGTTTACGCTTTAATTAAAATAGTTAATTTAAGTTATTTAAGTTTTATAAAAGAAATCAAAAACATCGATTTGTAAAAATAGTGATAGCGTTTATTTAATATTTTTTATCTTTTTAACTTTCTTTAATTTGCATTTAAGCCCTTGTAGTTTATGTACTTCTTCTGTAGTTATAACCATTCCAAATCCTTTTCCCGTTCAAATCTCGCGATCACTATACGTTTGATAATCCATTGCACAACTCGCTGGGACATAACGACCCGGGGAAACACTATACTCCTCAGATCTTCATTGAGTTCGTTCCTGAGCCGTTTTAAGCTGGTTACGGTCCGCCATTCACAAGTGGCGGGCTTGTGTGATTTAGCTTGACTGTTCGGGAACGAATCAAATTTTTGGCGCCGCTGCCGGGGAGCTGTGCTGATTATCTTACGTTTAGCAGATTAGTAATTTGGATATTCACTCTTTGTTCATACCATCTGTATGTGTTTATATTTTCTTTTAAAAATCAAAAACCCAAAAAGATTTTCATTCTTTGTTTTTACATCATGTTTTTCAAAAATACCAAAAATAATCCTCTTTACCCTCTTACCCTTTTTGATTCTTTATCCCTTTACCCTCTATCCATTTGATTCTAACCTCTTCTATTCTGATGGAATCATCGATTCCTTGTGTCGGTTGTGGAGAACCGCTTTTCGGTTTACCGTGTCGTTGGTGTACGTGCGAACGATGCGGTAATGACATTCATAACGGAAGTTGTTTGTTTTGCGGTTCGAGGAATTCATGTTCTTATGATCAAAATTTTTTCAATGAGCCGAAAAATTTCTCCGACTACCCACCCCAACCCCAAAATTTTTCGTTCAATCAGCAGTATTGCTATGGTTGTTGGGATCCGTTAGTTGATTTTCGATGTCAACGATGTTCTTGCGAGAGGTGTGGAAATGATCTTACGGATGGATTTTGTTCGTTTTGTGCTTCGGAAGCTGAAAACTCATGCAATTATCCGAACTTTTCAATTATCCTCAAAACGATTTTAGCCACCCTCCTCAGTATTCATTTGAGCAAGAACCGTGCTATCACAGTTTTAATGACACATCGTTTCAGAATGTACCGAATTTTTCTTGCACAAATTGTGGAGGTCCTCATTATGATTACCAATGTCAATCATGGAATCAGAATTACTATGGACCTGATCCTTGTTATAACACTCCTTGTTTTGACAATTTCCAACCTCCACAGCACCATACGGTTCAAACTCCACCTGAGCCGTTGCCTAAAGAAATTTCCCAAAATTTTGAAACCGCAATGAAAAAACTTGATGATATACTTCAAAACCTTAAGAATCAAGTGAGTGGTGAAAAAACCATGGGAGAATTGCTAGCCGAAGAACGAGAGGCTCGCAATTCTAGGGAAGAATTATTAGCCCTAGAGCATGCAGCTCTAAGGCATTCCCAATTTCTTAATGCAGCTATGTATGATGATGACGAGGAGAGTATTCCTTTTGAGAATATTATTTCTCAACTCCCTCAGTCTATTTCTATCACACCTATCTTACCTACTATTGCTTCCAAAGACTCTCTCACCATGGGGGATGAGCATCTCAGCACTATTCCGGAAACGGAATCGTCTAATGTTGAGAACCTTATCCCGATCCCAAGTGAGTCTGAGGAAATTCTTGACCATGAGTGTGATGTGTCTTCTCCTCTTACAAATAATCTTGTTGAGACTTTCTCAGATTTCGACAGTGATTATAGTGATGCCGATTCTTTATATTCTAAAGACATAGAATTTATTGATGCATCACTTCCACATTCCGAGATCGTCAACTTAGAAGAGGATGTTGACCATGTTGTTTCCACAACAGTTAATACGACTATCACTAATCCCTTATTCGAATTCGATTCTGAATTTACTCTAAATTCAGTTAATCCAATCTTTGATAGTGATGAGTCCGACACGGAGACTATAATGGACGAGGTGCATATTTATAGCCCACGAAGTACCGCACATGTCCCACCTCCGCATTCTCTTCATGAGGAGTTCGCCGGTGAACTCACTCATATCATATCTCCGTTGGAATATGATTGCTTGGATGGCAAAGATCATGATCGGGGGGAGAGAATCTCAATTTGCATAGTTATGACAAATCTTCCCACCCTCCCTACCGAGATGCCTTCCAACCCTAAGAGCTCTACCGATAAAATCCAAACAAGTGCAACTGCACTTAATCCCGAGGAAGAAGATCTAGTCATGATTATTATCATGATTTTCTTTCTTTTCTTCACCTACTCGGTGACTTCCTCTCTTCTTCATTCCTTCGGGAGTGAGGACACTATCTTTGACCCTGGCATTTTCATTTATCATCTGTGAGCCGGGTCTGTCTTTCTCTGTATATCTCGTCGGTGTGGAACTTTCACATACTTCAATGTTTATCCAAACATCTTGAATGAAAAGTCCGATGGAGATTGTTTCTTCCACTTTGCTTCCCCATGAACAAATTAATTCGGGGTCGAGTCAAGCTAGCGACTCGGAAATCAAAAAAAAGTAGCATGCCATATGGGTTTTCACCCATATTTCTGACTTCTTTCTATTTTCTACCACCCTAGTGTGGGGGGGTTGCCCCACATGTTGTGTATATATGCAAGCCTAAAAAAAATCTTTTCAGAATAATGGCCGTAGTATTTCCCTTTTATATTCTATGTTTCGGCATAACCGCCGGTACTTTGAATATTGAGGGCAATATTCATTTCTAAGTGTGGGGGGGAATTCTCACGAATTTTATCATATAATTATACCAATTCTCCCGTTTTTGGCCAAAATTTTTTTTTTGGAGTAAGTGTTTTACACTTTCTCATTTGGTTATCAGTCCGCCTTGTCTTAAAAAAACAAAAGGATTGGCTAATCCAGGAGCAAACGGCTCTTGGTAAAGATATATCAAATCCGTTTATATGGCTTGCAATTTGCCCAAAATTGTATGGTATTCAACTCACCATATCCTAAAAAGTGAAGAGTTGGCTAGCCCGCAAGGTTATGGCTTGTGGTAAAGGCAGTGGAAAAACCATAATTGGTAATCAGCTCACCAAAGATAATATTGATAATTTATCTAAGAGTTGGCTAGTCCAGAAGGGTACGGCTTCTGGTAAAGACAAAATCAAATCCGTTGAAAGCTGGTGGTTTGCTCAAAATCACATGGTTATCGGTGTACCATGGTTCTTACTTGAACTGAAACATTTGGCTACTCCAGAAGTAATGGCTTTTGGTAAAGAGACTCAAATCCATTATGTTTTCTCAAAAGATTGCTAGGGACTAGCAATGTTTTAGTGTGGGGGATTTGATGAGTGCGTATTCACTCATCATTTTAGGTCAAATCTGAGCTGCAAAACATCTAAAAACACTCCGAAATGCATCAAAATACTGAAAATATCTCAAAATTGTGTTTTATATGTTTCAGATGCAAAATGTTTAAAATCAGATGAAAAATGAACAAAGTTTGCATAATTGGCAGTTTCAGTCCCCCGACTTTCAAAAATTGACAGAAATAGTCCCTGAGCGCGTATTTTAAAAAGAAAAGTCACCAAAGGTCCTTTTGAAATCATAAGTTGTCATAATTAGTCCTTTGGTGAAAAATTTCAAAAGTTTGAGAAATTACAGCTTTGATCCCTGGATTTTTAAATCGTCAAGTTTAGTCCTCAGGTTTCACAATATGACAGATTTGGTCCCTTGAATATTGAGTTACACATGTTTGACCCTTGGATCAATTTTCAGAAATACATGAGTGGTCCTTGGATTTTCGGATGTTACACTTTTGGTCCTTAAAAGTATTACATGGTTCTTTGTCTACATCCTAAGTCCAAGTATTTTACCATGGCCCAAAAATAAACAACCCAACCCAATCCATACCCGTTTTCCCAACTCTGACCCGGTCAAGTGATAATAACCCAACCCTTAACCCTGTCTTCCCCATTTCTTTCCCCGCCCAAACAAAACCCTAGAACCTGCTTTCCCACAAACCCAAGAACCCTAGATTCCCTCTCATCTTTCTCTTCAACCCAAAACACTCAATCCCTCCTTCATCCCTTTTAACCAGGTAATCCCAACTCCCAAGCTCACATTTCCCCCCTCCTCTTCTTAGCCACGTTGGCAATCCACATCTCAAAAAAAAAACCCCATCAATGGCTCATGTTATCTCCAGAGTTACACCTAACTGCTCAATGGTCAGGATCAAACACAAGAAACACAAGAAAGAAGACACAAGAAGCACAAGAAGAGAGAGACAGAAGATATTCTTGGAGTCTAGTATAAATAAGAGAGGAGGAAAATGTAAAACTTAGTCTAGAAATTTAGCTTCTAGTCCATTTTCTTTTATGTACCGCTTTAATTTAAAGTTAAATTTCCTGCAATTGTAATTTTTAAAAATTCAATTAATTCAAGTTCCTTTATGCTTTCCGTTAAATTTCAAGTTTAAAAGTGTTGAAGCTTTCTGTTAATTTCAGGTTTAAAAAAAATCAATTCAGTGTTTGGAATTTGTTATTCTAAGTTTATTTCATGAAAACATAAATTCTTGTGTTTTACTTGGTTTCAAATTGAGATTTTCTGCCCAAGGCAGTGATTGGAATAGAATAGGTTGTGGGTCAAAAACTCTTTTGACCCACTTTGGGCCTTGCACCAGTTTTAGTTGTTACAAAATCAGGTTTTTAGTTTAGATTTCATAGGCACTCATTTGAATTTGTATCCTGTAGTAGTGAATCAGAACATCCCAACTGCAGGCCACCACTGCAGTTTTTAATACCAGTTGTAGAGTAGTTAAACTTAGTGTTAGATTATAATCTCTGTTTAATTGGTAGCTTATAGGTAGATGTGAATTAGTTAGAGCTTAAATTAGGTTTTGGAAGTCTTTTGTTAGCTTAATTCTAAGCTCAGTTAGCGCCACTTGGGCTGTTTTATAACAGCAGCATCAGTAGGCTCATAAGCCTTTTTTTTAAGCCATTTTTTTTTGAGTTCTAAAAAGCCCTTGCCGATCTCCAATTAGTTTTTAGAATAATAGGGTTAGTTAGCTTCTAGCATAAGTAGTTTCTTAAGGATTTAGATTAGTTTAGCTTGTTCAAAGTTAGTTGGAAAAATCCCATTTGGGGTGCTCTGAAACTGCATGTGTGCAGCTGTTTCTTTTGTTGTTGCCTTGTTTTAGCTTATTTTCTTTTTTTTCCTACTGCTTACCCATAATTCCTTAGGTAGTTTTTAGGATTAGTGTTGGCCTTTAGTAGATTATAGGGCTTGTCGTGGCTGTTGACAGCTTGTTGTAGCTGTTAGAACCCCTCGACTGCAATTGTCCCAAATAGCCCCTTAGTCCATTGTTGTGTACAACAGATTACTTGTCCCAAACGGCCTTCATTGTCTTTTATTAATCTCTTGTTAACTAGTTTTTTTTACAGCTGGTTTTAAGATTTCCTAAGCTTGAGGTTTTGTTTAATAAGCTTTAGTAGCCATTTATTTCAGTTGCCAAGAAGAAAAAAAATCAAACAGAAAAATAAATGGAAAAAGGGAAGAAAGAGGGATTCGAACACTTGACCTGCTGGTATACACGACCACACCCACACGCCTCTTACCCAACTGTCCTAGGGACTTGTTCATGTTTCATATTGCATAATTAAGTCTTTAAGGTACTTTTCAGTTTTAAGAGTAGTGCTTATTTACCTTTTTCACAGCTTATTTCAAGTAGCAGTGTGCTCTTTTTTTATTTTTCCTTGATTCAGTATCATGTAGAGTAGTTTCTGTAATTTTTGTAGAATTTTATAAAAATGTTTAGTATTTTTAATTAATTAATTAGTGTAAAATAGTTTTTAATTCGTAAAAAATAAAATAAAAGTCGAAAAAATACCCGGCTTTTTTCTAAAATCATTTTTAGTCATGTAGAAGGTAGGAAAATTAGTTTCGCACTCATAGGATGTAAATTTCATCTTTTTCACTTTCGGGGCTCGGTGAGTTCCCGGTTTTTCACGTTTTTGCATTTTAGCACCCTAGTATGTAGTTTAGTATCGTTTTATTGCTCTTTAGGCTTAGTAGTAGTTTATTTAGTGTTTTCTTTGTTTTACATGCTTTGTTTTCATTTCCGTTCTTTATTTTGTAGAATACGATATCAAATTCCAAATTTGTTAAACCAATTCAAGTCCTTGTCACGAAACTCAACGACACCGTCAATTTCACACCTCGTTGGGACACGACCCGGGGAAATCACTTTCCCGGTATCACTTATATCACACCCGTGAGATTTGGCACGTTAACCCTTTTCCTAAAAGGTTAATTTGTCAAGTTTTACGGTTAATTTGATATTGTTGATATTTGTGTTTACTTTTCACGAATCAGTTAATATGAACTAACTATAGGTCATATCACATAACTGATGTGAAGGTTTTTGTGTTGCTCAAGATCTACTGTTTGTGTTTGTGTTTGCTAGTTTGCTAAAGGTATGTAATTTTCTATTCAGCATGATTGATCAAAAGCCGATTTATAAGGGGTTCATTGGAAAAAACCTAGACATGTAAAAAGTGATTTTAAATAAGTCTTCCAATGTGAAATTTAATCTCATTAATTTCTTACTTAATTGTTAAATAAAAGTTACAATTACTGTATGTTACACCTTGTTTTCCATCATAAGTATCAACCGACGGTGGACCAGTTTTCATCCCTAGGGCTTTATGAAAAGAGAAGGGATTAATGTTTCTATTATGGAAATACTAAGATTACTATAACATAGATTAATACCATTTTTAATTTTATTTTGAATGAAAAAGACAGTTGACAAAATCTGATTGGATTTTATTGTTTTTATTTTAAACTTGGTCACCGTATGAACACAAATCCTATTACACCCAACATCCATCGACATTGTCATTTATTAACGAAATATGCAAAATCTACTAATCTCATATATCAATTTTTCTAGGATTGTGTTATTGGTATCTACCCTGGCTCACCTTTAATGTATTTTTTACATCCTTTACCTCCTCTGACCCATTCTGTTTATAGTACAACACAATTTTTTTATTAGTTTTTGTTCTATATTTTCTGTCAATTTTATACTTTTGACTTATTAAATTTTATATTTTTTGTTCCGTACTTTCAGTTTTATAGTTTTTTAATATAAATAAAATTAAAAAAAAGGGGGAAAAATCATGGGGAGTGAAGCTTGTAAAAAAAGGTACAATAACCTAACCTATTTTTCAATCACAACTATTTTAAGAGCATCTTCAATGTGAGCATTATAATTTTGCACTATCTTAGTGCAAAATGAGAATATTTTTAGAATATTCTTGCACTATAAATATGTTCCTCCAATGTGTACATTAAACTTTGCACTAAATCTAGTACTAAATATTGTTTTATATAATACATGACAATAATATTAATATATTAATAGATGATAAAGATATAAATGAAAAACAAAATTAAGTATAAGGTTAAAAGTAAAACTTTTGTACATTTAGTGCAATGAATAGTATGACACTATATTTAGTGCATCTCCAATGTATGCACTATATGTATTTTTTGCACTAAGATAGTGCAAAAAGTACATAAAATTCACTCCAATGTTAGCACTATATATTTGCACCATTTTAGTGCAATGAATAGTAATCACAAAAATGCACTAAATATAGTGCTATACTATTCGTTGCACTAAATGTGCAAAAGTTTCACTTTCAACCTTATACTTTAATTTAGTTTTTCATTTAGATATTTATCATCCATTAATATATTAATATTATTGTCATAGATTATATAAAATAATATTTAGTACTAGTTTTAGTGCAAAGTTTAGTGTACACATTGGAGTAATATATTTATTGTGGAAAACTAAAATGGGGGGTTGAATAGTTTTATCAATTAAAACTTTGTTTTAAGCTATTTAGATCAACTTATGTCAATCTATTTTGATGTGTGTTGGATGTTGATAAACAAACATATAGAAATATAAATATGTAATGAAAAGATAAAGAGTAAGAAACACAAAATCACAACGCGAGTATTTATAGTGGTTCGGCTACAAGGACACCTTCTTTGCCATACTCTACCCCCCAAGTCACCTACTCGAGAGTTCGTAATCACTACACAACACCGACTCCTTATGGTGAAGAAACCTTCACAACGTTGCCTACTCTTTATCCGGTACAAGGCTAGATACCGGATCCTTTCACCAAGGAGAACCAAACCTATCACAACGCCGCCTACCCTTTATCCGGTACTAGGCTAGATACCGAGTTCCATTACAATGGATAAACTACTACCCAACACTACACAACACCTAAACCCCAAAGGAGACTAACTCCTTATTACAACATCATCAAAGATATCAATATCATTGGATCCAATACTAATCTATCTTGTACATCGAAACACACCATATCGAATGTACACCTTAGGCACCTTTCACTAATGCCCTTGGCTTGACTTCTAGACAACCTCAATGCCTTTAGTCTTGACTTCCAAGCACTCTTCACTAGTGCTTATAATATGGACGTTCGACACATTTCACTAATCTCTTCATCTTGACCCTTTAGACATCTTTCACTAATGTCTTCAACACTACACTTCTTATGAGAAAGAAGAGAACTATCAACAAGAGAACCTCAGTAATCTTGATGATAACGAAGCATGGCAACTCATGGACTTGAGCTTGCTCGTCTTCAAAAGATGGTGATCTCGCCTTTAAGAGGAACCTAGAGAATCACACAAAAACAAAACTACATACATAGATCACTTGGATCTGAGGTTAGAGAGTTTATAACTCAAAGAGAAAATATGTGAGAAAGAGGTGAGAAACAATGAAGAAATGGCTCACTATTTATAGAGAGAAAATAGCTACTGTTTCCGGATCCCACGGATCCCTCCCTTGAGGGATCCGTCCAGTGTATTAACTGGGATCCGTGGGACGCTCCCTTTTGCCAATGGGCTTTGGGTCATGGGTTATGGGTCATGGATATCAAGTAGGTTCAATGTACCTTCAAGATGCAATGCATCTAGTCCATGGTTCATGGATTAAAACTATGGGCCATGGATTAAAACCATGGGTCATGGATATTATCCATATATGACATAAGCATGATGTCATGCAATGGGTTAAGTTCCATGGGTATGGGTCATGGACTTTGGGTTGTACCCAACTACATTCAATGTATTTGGTCAATGGGTTAAATACTTACGTTTCTACCCAATTGTATTACCCATTATAATACATACTAATTATATATATATATTTGCCCAATATGTAAACACTAGTTGTTGTACATATGTATTACTAAATCATAAAATCACTTATACTTGTTTTAGTGTTTTATGTGAAAACGTAAGTGTGTTAGAAAACTGTTAGCTCAAACCATTTACGTATTTTATTTGTTTCGTTAAAATGATTTTACGTTTGTTATCGACAAAACATTTAGAAGATCGTAAAATATAAATAAACGTTTTTACGGCTTATTTGTATTAACATTTATAGTGCAAGGATATTCCAAAAATATTCTTATTTTGCACTAAGATAGTGCAAAATTATAATGCTGAGATGCTCTTAGTGGTTATTATTCAATGCACTAAAATAGTGCAAAGATATAGTGCATACATTGGAGAGCATCTTTAGTGAAAAACTACATATAGTGCATACATTGGAGATGCTCTTAGTTTCTCAATGATCGCAATATCTTTGGATGTAAAAATAGAATTGCATGCCTATGAATTTGTTTGTCTTCTTGGATCTCTACCAATATCTTTAATATAATAAAACAAAATTTTAAGTGGGAATCTTTGCATTTCAAAAAAATAAACCTTTCCTTATTAAGTAATATTTAAATTATTAATATTTTTTATTTACAATATTTTGAATTAAATAAAATTAAAATTTTCCTAATTTAACACAAAAAAAAAGACTAAAGTACATTGTTGGTCCCTAAACTTGTCCAAAAACATCGCATGGAACCGTAACATGGGATTTTCGTCGCCAACAGTTCTTTTTTCAAGTTTTTGAGGCTAAACTGGTCCCTTGACCCGTTTTCTGTTGGTCAACCCCGTTACTCGCAGTTTGCTTTTGTCTTTAGTCTGAGGGCACAAATGTCTTTTCGTTATTTCGATTAACAAAGTCTGTATTATTTTCACATGTCTTATCCCTTTTCCCGCCCCATAAACACATAGAATGTATTTTATTTTTCGTCCCAAAACTTTTTTTTACAAGAATTATCACAATTCACAAACCCTAATTGCGTGTCACAAAACCAGTTCTTATTATTCAGAAAAACAAAACATGGATTTTACTCTATGGAAAGTAAGAAGACATCCATGTTATCCAGTTGATGATACCGTTCTATATAACTCTGCTAAGAAGAAATACGGTATGGTTTTTATTTTAATATAAACATTGGAATTTGTAATTGGGGTATATTTTTTTTGGCAATTAAGTTTTGATTATGTGGTCTTTTCTATTGACATGTTTTCAGGTGGTATATTTAATATGTTTAGCATGAGGGTTCATCACAATAGTGTTTTTAAATACTGGTCTGGTAGAATATACTGTTAATACAAATAAGCCGTAAAAACAACAACAACAACAACAAACCCAATCCCGCCTAGGCAGGGTATGGGGGAGCTAAGATGTAGACAGATCCTACCCCTACACCAGGGTAAACCCGAGTGTAGAGAGACTGCTTCCAATGAGACCTCCGACAAGTGCATGTGTGCTAGTGCGAAAGTATAGAGATAGTATACGACAAAAACAATAGGCAAAAGCGAAGTAAAAGAAAGCAAGCAAACAAGAAAACAGTGCATACAGGAAAAGGAGCCACACACAAGCACACCTTAAATAAGCCAATAGCAAAGCGCAACAGAAATAAAACCAAAAGCTCAGGCATACCAAAAGCAGTCAACAAAAAAGGGGCAACACAGAGAAAAGCAAAGTAGCACACTAGGCAAAAAGCTAAAGCAAAAAACACGTAGCACCAAAAAAAACCATACGCAGGGAGCAAGACAAAGCAGGAAAAACCTGAGGGAGCAACAACGAGAACAGCAAAACCACGCCGGGGGCCTAAGACTACGGCAAAGCAAAAGAGGCCACAAAACAAAACATAAGGAGGCAAAAGGGACACCTAAAAGCCGGTACCCTAGCACCACTACCCGCAATCCTAATTCTATCCTCCACCCCTTCTATCTGAGATCATGTCCTCGGTCAAACTAAGCTCCATCATGTCCAGCTTAAGTCTATCCTCCCACACGATATTGGGTCGCCTCTCCTTCTCACGCCATCTACATCTAGCCCGACCCTTCTAAGCGCATTTGTGGCCTTCTCGACATGTCCAAACCACCTCAACCTTCCTTCTCTCATTTTCGAAACAATATTCCAGACCTCAACTTTTGCTCTGAAAACTCTGTTCGGGATCATGTCAAGCAAGGTTTTACCACAAGTCCATCTTAGCATCCTCAGTTCTGCCACCTCTACCCTGTTATCATGTGCCTTTAATATGGGCCAACATTCAGAGCCGTACAAGATAGCGGTCTAATCGCCACCTTATAGAATTTTCCCTTTAACTTAAAAGGGATGTTCTGTCGCAAAGGACTCTGAAGCGACCCTCCATCTCGCCCACCCGCTCTAATCCGGTGGGTTCGTCCTCCTTTATCCTCGGTTTATGTATTATCGATCCGGTATCTAAATGACTCCTTGGGTGTCGAGTGTCGATCACCGATATGAATATCAATTTGTTCGTGGTGGTGCGGCAATCCTCCCAAAATCACATCCCGAAGGCCATTGTATTCAAGAGCCTCCCTCCAGTCAAGTCCGGTGTTTAACCCTTCGCCGATTCGCCACCAACACAATGTCATCAGCAAAGATCATGTTCCACGGGATGCCCTCTTGTACCCCTCTAGTTAACTCATCTAGAATCAAGGCAAAGAGGTAGGGGCTAATGGCGGATCCCTGGTGGAGCCCAACTTCCACAGGGAAAAACTCGAGGTCCCATGAGTGGACCGTACACGGGTCTTAGCACCCTCGTACATGTCCCTAATAACTCTCACGTATCTATTTGGGGTTCCTCTGTCGATAAGAGTTCTCCAAATCAACTCGCGGCGGGCAGCTATCATAGGCCTTTTCAAGATCAAGGAAGCGCCATGCAAGTCCTTTTTCTTTCTCTATACTTCTCTATGAGACTTAGAGGAGGTGAATAGCCTCAATCGAGGACCTTCCTGGCATAAAACCAAATTGGTTCTCTGACACCTTCGTCTCCCTTCTCAACCTTCTCTCAATAACTCTCTCCCAAAGCTTCATGGTGTGGCTGAGGAGCTTAATGCCCCTATAATTGCTACACACTTGTACATCTCCCTTATTCTTGTAGATGGGGATGACTTCGCTGAGTCTCCATTCTTCTGGCATCTTATTCCCATAGAAGATCTTGTTGAAGAGGCATGTCAACCAATCCAACCCCCTATCTCCCAGACACCTCCAAGCTTCTATGGGGATTTGGTCCGGTCCTACCGCTTTGTTTCTTCCCATCTTCTGTAGTGCGATCTTCACTTCGGGTTGACTAATCCTTGAATAGTAGCACTCTGTACTTTGGCTAGGGTTCTCTTGTTCCGCGCACTTGACCCTTCCTACGTGAGGAGAAATACTCTCCCCATCTCTTCCTGGTATCCTCTACGTTCACAATGGTCTGTCCTCCTTCATCTTTGATATACTTTACGCATCCTAAGTCCCTCCTTCTCCTCTCTCGTGCTTTAGCAATCCGAAAATGTCGTTAGCCCCCTCTTTGGAGTCAGGTTTCTTATACAAATCCTCATACGCCTTTGCCAGAGCCTACTTGCCTTTTTCGCTTCTCGTTTAGCTACTTTATACCTATCTTACGCAGTAATATGCGCTGGCACTCTCCGGCACAAGCTCCTCGAACAACCAACTTGTTTTCGGCGACTTTGGATTGCACTTCCTTGCAGAACCACCAAGATTCTCTGTTGGCCGGTTGGGACCTCGATGTCCCTCTAGTCATTCCAAGGGAATCCTTTGCTGCATCTTTGATAATGCGGCAAAGAGTGCCCCCACGGTCCGCGTCTCTAGCCGTCAAGTCATCGGGCTGAGTAGCAAGTCCCTCCGAGACTTTCACTCTAAAAGATTACGCCGCCTGCGCCTTTCAAATTCTTCCAAATCCTCGGCACCTGGTCACTCATCTCCTTGGTTGTTGCCTCTCAACAAGCGTAATCAGCTACTACCATTTGTGTTGGGATGAGCAAGTCTCTGCGGAAAACCCTACAGTCCCCGCACTTACTAAGGTCAACTTCTTCACACAACGGATAGTCAATCTGGGTGTTGTGACCCCCGCTCCGGAAAGTGATCAAGTGGACATCCCTCTTCTTGAAGAAAGAGTTCGCTACTACCAAGTCGTGAGCGGTAGCAAACTCTAAAATAAGCCGTAAAAACGTTTATTTATATTTTACGATCTTCTAATGTTTTGTCGATAACAAACGTAAAATCATGTTAACGAAACAAATAAAATACGTAAATGGTTTGAACTAATAGTTTCTAACATATTCACATTTTCACGTAAAACACTAAAACAAGTATAAGTGATTTTATGATTTAGTAATACATATGTACAACAACTAGTGTTTACATATTTGGGTATAATATACACATAACTAGTATGTAGTATATTGGGTAACATAAATGGGTAGAAACTTAAGTATCACAACCCATTAGGAATACATTGAATGTAGTTGGGTACAACCAAAGCCCATGACCCATGGAGCTTGACCCATAACCCATTGCATGACATCATGATTATATCATACATGGATAATATCCATAACCCATGGATCAACCCATACCCAAGTGATCAAGTGCATTGCACTTAAAGATACATTGTATCTAGCTAAAGATCCATGGTTCAACCCATGACCCATGACCCATAACCAAATAACCCATGGGTAAAGGGAGTCTCACGGATCCCTAGCTTAACGCTAGACGGATCCCTTTGGAAGGGATCCGTGGGATCCGGGGAATAGTAGGATTTTTCCTCTATAAATAGTGAGCTATTTCTTCATTATCTTTCACCTCTTTCTAACACACTTTCTCTCTAAGTGTAAAACTCACTAACCTCAGATCCAAGAGATCTATGTTTATAGTTTAGTTTTTGTGTGATCTTTTAGGTTCCTCTTATAGGCAAGATCATCACCTTTGAAGTCGAGCAAGCTCAAGTCCATGAGTTGCCATGCTACCTCATCATCAAGGCTCTGAGTCTCTTCTTTTGATGATTCCTTTCTTTCTTCAAAGAAGTGTAGTGTTGAAGACATTAGTGAAAGATGTCTCAAGAGTCAAGACGAAGATACTAGTGAAGGGTATCTATCGTCTATACCATAAGCACTTGTGGTAGGTGCTTAGAAGCCAAGATTAGAAGCATTAGTGAAAGGTGCTTAGAAGTCAAGACTAGAAGCATTGGTCAAAGATGCTTAGAAGTCAAGACACAAGACATTAGTTGAAGGTGTCTTGTAGATCTAGTCAAAGGCATTAGTGAAAGGTGCCTTAGATGTACATTCGATATGGTGTGTTTGATGTACAAGATAGACTAGTATTAGATCCAAGGATATTGATATCCTTGATGATGTTGTAAAGAGTAGATCTCCTTTGGGATTAGTCGTTGGTGTAGTGTGGTAGTAGTTCCTCCATTGCAATGGAACTAGGTGCTTAGCCTAGTACCTAATAAAGGGTAGGCGATGTTGTGAATGTGTAGTTCACCTTGGGTGAAAAAGAACTAGGTACTTAGCCTAGTACCTTATAAAGGGTAGGCGATGTTGTGTAGGTGTGGTTCGCCTTGGTGTGAAAGAACTCGGTATTTAGCTTTGTAACGGAAAAAGGATAAGCGACGTTGTGAAGGCTTCTCCTCCATAAGGAGATTGGTGTAGTGATTACAAACTCTCGAGTAGGTGACTCGGGGAGTGGAGTAGGGCAAGGAAGGTGTCCTTGTAGCCGAACCACTATAAATACTTGCGTTGTGGTTTTGTGGTTTTTACTCTTATCTTTTCATTACATACCTTTATATGCTTGTTTATCAACATCCATCACACACATCCAAATAGATTGACATAATTCGATCTAAATAGATTAAAAGGAAGTTTTAATTGGTAAAACTATTTAACCCCCCTTCTAGTTTTCCACAATTGGTATCAGAGCTTCGTTACCAAGTTTCTTGAAGTATATTGTACTTTAAAAACTTGATACGATCCATAGTTAATTGAAAACTACAAAGAAGGCTTTTTATAAAAAAAAACACAATATTTTTAAAAAAAAAACTATATGTTGGATGTTGATTTGATAACAACATTTTTTTTATTATTTACTTTTTTCATTTAATTGCGCTAATCTTCTTTGTCATATTGATTAGTCATAGCTCATACCACCAAGCTATAGGAATCGCTTGGTAACAAGAATACCTTCCTTAAGAAGGTATCTTAAAGGAGCGAGAATCGTCTAAGTGACATTTCTTGGCATTTGTAAAACATTCCTAAGTGCGCTAGAGGTATGATTTTCTTTCTTATTTTTCTTGATAATTAAGTATGCCTATTTAGGTATTTATATGATTATCCTTTGTGCTTATACATGTATTAACATGAAGCTTCATTAGGAAGTCTTTTTCTCACATACGTGTTAGTCTTATCGTCTAAAAGTCGTGTGGTATATAAAACTTATGTTTTATTTCTTTTAATCCAATAATAAAACAAAACACAAATTTCAAAAATTCCTCCTTCCCCATAAATACTCCCACCGTCAATCACTCTATCCTCACTTTTTCAAATCTTCCAATTTCAAAAATTTCTCTCAAAACTTCATCTTCCTCTCCATTTTCGTCTCAACCGAAACCAAGAAGGATCATCTTCAACATGGTTTACATCGCCCTCGTGCTCATCGCGTTAACACTCATCACACTTGTGTTCCCTATGATGAAGTTCACATACGGAGACATTTACTTTGTGTTGTTAATCTACATTGGGGTTATATACCCAATCCTTTGTATCATTCTTAGTATTGAAATAAAATATTACTAATAGTCTAGTTATCTAAGTAATTATGTGTTTATCATTTTTGTGTAATGTCTTTCTTTCGTGATACATTAAAATTTATGTATGCATGTTAAAAGAAAATGTAGGTTAAAACACATATCTTGGTATAAAAACTATGAGAAACAAAAACCTATGTTTTTCATAAAATCTGTTTCTCCGATTCAGATCTACGGATCCCGGAAGTTATACTAGCGGATCCCTTTGGTAAAGGAACGTGGGATCCGTCCCTCTTTGGAAAACAGTTTTTCATGCAAATTAAAAATCACTTTTCTTCTAAAAGGTAATAGAAATATCAAAACCATAAGTGAGTTAAATATCATTGTTGTTAAAAACCATTGTTAATAAAAATCTAGTAAAACATTAGATAATCATAGGTTGATCACAAACATATCTTTCTATTAACTCATGTTTTCTATAGGTTCAACTATGACGCATGAATATGAGTTTGATTTTTCACTCACTAGCGTCTACACTCCAAACATCTCCCTTGAACCCAACACACCTGGCAACCATGTCCGTAGGTTCAATAATCTAAAACCGTCACTTCCATGAAGGACGTATTGTAGACACCTCTCTACAATTTCGAAGAAGGTATCACCTCCCGAGCCATCGGACTAGAATGTCTTCTTGAAATAAGAGAAGATATGTCAAGGTTCATAATGGAATTAGTCAAGTTGAACTCGTTAAATGCAGCGAGGATCGCTCTCTATCTCTTTGGTTTTATATCAAAAACCAAAAGTTTACTTTAACTCTTGGGCATTTTGCTCATATCCTTCGGATTCTAAATCATGGACAATGTGCCTTCACCGAAGATTGGTCTCTTGATTCTCTCTTCAACTTTCGTGAAGAAAATAGCCCATATTGTTCACACATACCCTCCCCGGAAGATTTAAATCGCATAATATGCAAACCTCGACCATATTACTCCGATCCAAACATTATCTTCACACGGGACATCCGAGAAGAGTACAAGCCTCTTGCACTCATCCTAAGTGAGAATTTTTGAGTCTTAGGAAATCGAGAATCCTTCCCGCTTGTTGTGCTCACATATTTATGCTTGTTTGCTAACACACAACAACCATACAATCCGCATACTTCTTCTTTGCACCTTTGCAAATCTTCTAGAAGAATAAACTCATCCCTTATGGTATGTTCTTGACGCGCCTCTATCACAATGTTATGCACTTCCATCCTCAATTTCAAAGTCCGTTGTATGTTGTGAACAAGATGATGGAACCACTAAACATATCTCTCATGAATACTTTCTTCATTCTTGATTCCACCAATACTCATCAATCACATAATGATCCTCCTAGAGAAAACACTCAAGGAACCTAGTAGTATTCCAAAATAAGATCAATTCTCTTGTACTCGTGCTTTATCAATGTAATCCAATTTCTTTCATGAAATAAAACATCTTATATTTGATATCTTAGTATTAGAGCTCTTTTTAGACTATCCTTGAGATATAATGCATTGTCAAGATCATTGCATACTTTTAGTAAAGGATGGCTGAGATCCAAGATTGTGCTAGAAACGGATCCACTACACTTAGGAACCGTGGGATCGAAACGAGAAAATGCAATTGCAAGCATTATATTTCAAACATATCCTAGAACACCTCACACTAAGCTAAACATAGTGTCTTAAGGCAAATTAAGTCCTTATTAAGATAGGTTGATCTCTCTACTCACATAACTCACCTAGATCACACTCTAAAACGCTTGTAGATCTACCGTTTCATTTTTAATCCATTACTCTTCCGTTCTCAAACTCACACTTCATTTTTTACTTGATCCCTCACATTTAGCCTTAGAAATCTTTCGATTATGGCAAAATTGGTCATAAATCATCCTTACCTCAAAATTGATCAAAGTTGATCAAACTCTAGCTTTTCTCATCTCAAAGCTTCTAGGATATTTTCCAAAACACTATCCTAAGTCACAACCTGATCTCTAGGATCTTTTAGCTTCAATTGACACTCTCATCTTTAGTGTCATCCTTGCTCATCCATTGGTACTCATGAAAGTTCGAAATCCTTCCATAAAAGACAATCATTAGCTACATCACTCATTACTTTCAAGAACTTAAGCACCCCTTCATTTAAAACACTTAGGAGGACTGAAACACTCAAGATGTTATAAGTCTTAGATCTTAGAAACATCATTTCCACTCTTTCATAGTGCTGAGCGGATCCCTAGGATTAGCCTAGGCGGATCCTCTAGAGGAGGGAGTGGGATCGGATGACAATTTATGTCAAATCTTGCTAAAACAATCATTTCAACTCATCTTTCTAACTCAAGCACTCCATCTCATCTTAAATGAGTTCCTAGATCAGTACAAACTCTGAAGTTGACTCTTGTGCATATTAATCATCACATTCCAAAGAATCCTAGTGGCTTAAGGCTTAAATGCACTTGCCAAATCTCTTGGTTTATAAACCACTTTGTTAGGACCTCCAAAGTCATCACCTTCATCTAACTTCATTTTAGAAATCTTTACAAACCTCTTGAAATCATCTCATCATGAGGAAAACCCCAAGTAGTAACCTATCCACCAAAGAACCACCCAAGAAAAAGGCTCATGTTATACAGGAAATCTCTTCAACCGAATCATCTCCGGTCAAGCCAACAAATGCTAGGATCCTTCCTCAACCAATCAAACCAATTCCTAAAAGGATAGTACCTACAAAACTACCTATGCCAAACACCACCATATCTCCTAGGCCAAACAATATCATTTCCACTAAACCATCACCGTTGGTTCCTAGAGCTATCTTTTTTACATCTCCACTATCATCACCACACCTCTACAATTTAGAGGATTTGCCACCTAGGTCGTCTCATGCGCCTCCGCCAAAAACATTCTCCTCATTAGGAGGAATAATGGTACAAAAATCGTTGAGTCAACACTTGCTCCGGCTTCCTTTTAGCGTTTCCATCATATAATCCCATTTGGATTATGAGAAATCATCAAAGTCAACCACCCGACCATATGGAAGTTGACACTTCTCTACCACCACCATCATTCTTGGTGGAGCCATTCTCAAATGCACCACCACCAATCCCTCCATCGTTTGAAGCTCCAGAAGCCGCTTCATTTGATCCCTCGTATCAAGCCACTTCATTTCTTCCACCACCACTACCTAGCCATGACAAAGATTGCTATCATTGTCAACATGTTGTAAGTTTGATACATGAATGCGAAGACCAACGTTTCATGTTCTATCATCTCTCGAGCGTTTGACGAGATTAAACCTAAACAAAACTTGAGCTAGAAGATTTTAGTGGTGTCCTAGCATCAGGCGATAGTTGGTTTAGAAATTCCTAGTCATGTATTTTCTTGGTTTTAGAGTCATGTATATCATAACTCTAGTTTTATTAAATGAAATTACATGCTACTTGTTATATTTCTGATCATATGATTACATTGTATTCGTATCTCATTTTTGTGATAACATTACGTGTTATATATCACCTTTCTTTGAAATTAATCAGCTATCGGATCCCTCAGATTTGCCTAGCCGGATCCCTACTAGGAGGGAACCGTGGGATCCGTGAGACAGAAAGCTACTTTCTACTAACTTGGACCATATTTTCAGGAAATTGTGAATTATTCTTGCTTTTTAACATTTGTTTTGTATTTATTCAATTTACACACGAAGACTTTGACATCCTAAAGCTAGGGGGAGCTTTATGACAAAACAATACATTGCAAATTACTTGCAATACTAGATTTACTTTTCGTGACATCCCCTTGCAAAATTGCAATCATCAAGGGGGAGCACATTCGTGCTAAGACGAAATACTTTGCAAACTTACTTGCAAACAAACTAGATTAGTATTACTTTCTTGACGCCTTACATAGGGATGGACTCGTCAGGGGAGTAAAGGCGAGATCCTTTCCCATTACTTGCTCTCTATTTTTTATTTTCTTTTCTTTCACATGTTTTCTTAAAACAATGTGTTGCTTTCTTCGAAGCTCTTTTTGTTTTCGACAAAAGGGAGAAGAAAGTAAAACTACAAATTCAAACTTTACTACAATTTTAGATTTTCCTTAAAATAATTTTATGTTTTGTCATCAACAAAAAGGGAGATTGTTAATACAAATAAGCCGTAAAAACGTTTATTTATATTTTACGATCTTCTAATGTTTTGTCGATAACAAACGTAAAATCATGTTAACGAAACAAAACAAGTATAAGTGATTTTATGATTTAGTAATACATATGTACAACAACTAGTGTTTACATATTTGGGTATAATATACACATAACTAGTATGTAGTATATTGGGTAATATAAATGGGTAGAAACTTAAGTATCACAACCCATTGGGCAAATACATTGAATGTAGTTGGGTACAACCCAAAGCCCATGACCCATAGAGCTTGACCCATAACCCATTGCATGACATCATGCTTATATCATACATGGATAATATCCATAACCCATGGATCAACCCATACCCAAGTGACCAAGTGCATTGCACTCAAAGATACATTGTATCTAGCTAAAGATCCATGGTTCAACCCATGACCCATGACCCATAACCAAATAACCCATGGGTAAAGGGGCGTCCGGATCCCTAGCTTAGCGATGGATCCTTGTGGGTCAGATGGGATCCGCGGACAGTAGGATTTTTCCTCTATAAATAGTGAGCTATTTCTTCATTATATTTCACCTCTTTCTAACACACTTTCTCTCTAAAACTTTAACCTCAGGATCCAAGAGATCTATGTTTATAGTTTTGTTTTTGTGTGATCTTTTAGGTTCCTCTTATAGGCAAGATCATCACCTTTGAAGTCGAGCAAGCTCAAGTCCATGAGTTGCCATGCTTCCTCATCATCAAGGCTACTGAAGTCTTCTTGTTGATGATTCCTTTCTTTCTTCAAAAGAAGTGTAGTGTTGAAGACATTAGTGAAAGATGTCTCTCGAGTCAAGCGAAGATACTAGTGAAGGGTATCTATCGTCTATACCATAAGCACTTGTGGTAGGTGCTTAGAAGCCAAGATTAGAAGCATTAGTGAAAGGTGCTTAGAAGTCAAGACTAGAAGCATTGGTCAAAGATGCTTAGAAGTCAAGACACAAGACATTAGTGAAAGGTGTCTTGTAGATCTAGTCAAAGGCATTAGTGATAGGTGCCTTGATACATTCGATATGGTGTGTTTCAATGTACAAGATAGACTAGTTTTAGATCCAAGGATATTGATATCCTTGATGATGTTGTAAAAGGAGTAGATCTCCTTTGGGATTAGTCGTTGGTGTAGTGTGGTAGTAGTTCCTCCATTGCAATGGAACTAGGTGCTTAGCCTAGTACCTAATAAAGGGTAAGCGACGTTGATGGTGTAGTTCACCTTGGGTGAAAGAACTAGGTACTTAGCCTAGTACCTTATAAAGGGTAGGCGATGTTGTGTAGGTGTGGTTCGCCTTGGTGTGAAAGAACTCGGTATTTAGCTTTGTACCAGAAAAAGGATAAGCGACGTTGTGAAGTCTTCTCCGCCATAAGGAGATTGGTGTAGTGATTACGAACTCTCGAGTAGGTGACTCGAGGAGTGGAGTAGGGCAAGGAAGGTGTCCTTGTAGTCGAACCACTATAAATACTTGCGTTGTAGTTTTGTGCTTCTTACTCTTATCTTTTCATTACTTACCTTTATATGCTTGTTTATCAACATCCATCACACACATCAAAATAGATTGACATAAGTCGATCTAAATAGATTAAAAGGAAGTTTTAATTGGTAAAACTTTTCAACCCCCCCTTCTAGTTTTCACATATACGATGGAGGTATGAAAACTTTAGTTGATTTGGTTTATGTTGATAGTGTGTCAGTTGAAGAGATGGATGTTCTTATGTATGAAGTGGGTTACGAGTTGGGTTCAAAAAATTACTATTACTTTGTTAAGCATGGTAGTAATTTAGATGATGGTTTGTATAACTTAAGTGAGAATGCCAATTTACAAATATTGAAAGATCTCGTTGATGACCATAAGATGATAGAAGTTTATGTTGAAAATGGTAAGACAAGACTGGATATTGATGAAATGTCATCAAAGTCAATTAGGACAATTATTGCTGATGTGGATGCAACAAAGAAAAAGGCAGCGCTTGCTATTGTTCCATATTGCTCAAACACATTGTTCTTGGAAAACATTGTTAATAAGCATGTGGTAGAGGATTTAAGTCAAGTTACACAACAACCTTTGGAAGTCAATACTTTGGTACAATCCAGTTAGATGCCAGAAATAGAACCCTTGTTTTCATCTGTAGAGGTCTGTTAAACTGAAGATGTTTTAGGTGATGGCAACCAGCGAATAGATAAACTTGTTGAGCATATCCAAATAGATAGTCCTGAAGAGGTATGTCAAAATGATCAAGAGATAGGTCATCAAGATGAGGAAATAGGTAATCCTGTTGAGCATATCCAAAAAGGTAAATCTGTATAGGTATGTGAAATTGACGAAGCTTTAAGTGACGACAGTGTGAGTTAAACAGATAGTTATGTGAATGATGATGATGATATTCAGAACATTCGAGAGGGAAACAAAGTTGTTGATGAGGAAAATACTTTTGAGGAGCTTGATGTTGGTGTTAATCTGTTCAAAGTAACTGAGACTACAAAGTTACCATATATAGGTAGCTCCAACCAGATACCAGATGATTTTTTTAAAAGAAAAGTGAGTTAGATCTGTCAGATGATAATGAGTTTGCAAGTGGTTCTGAGAATGAGAATTAGTATGTAATTAGGAAGAAAAAGATGAGAACATACAAAAAAAAGTTAACTGAGGCAGAACAAGTAGAGGATGAAGTATACTTTTTCCGTGGTCAAACTTTTGTAACTGCAAAAGAGGTGAAAGATAAGATCAACCTGCTTTCAATACAGACTAGGAGAAAATTGCAACTTATTAAGAATGACAAACAGAGAATTAAGGTTAGGTATGTTGGAACAATACCTGTTTGTGGTAAAAATGAAGGTGTTGGCCTGGGAACAGCCCCAAAGAGGAAAACATGTTTGTTTGTGGTAAAAATGAAGGGTTGAATAGTTTTACCGATTTAAATTCAGATTTCAAAAGTTTAGATTCAAGCTTATGTGAAATGTTGTGGATGAGTAGATACTACCAAACAATAAATAAAGTAAATAAAGAATGCAAGTAAAGTAAGAGATAGAAAGTTGCGACACAAGTGATATACAGTGGTTCGGCTACAAGGACACCTTCCTTGCCCTACTCCACTCTCCGAGTACCCCACTCGAGAGTTCAAGCACTATGTCAACAAGCTCCTTCGAATAGGCAGAGAAACATCACAACGTCGCTTACACTTTTTTCGGTACAAAGATAAATACCGAGTTCTTCCACGAGGTAGAACCAAACCTTTACACAACTATTACACAACAAATTTGTGAAATAAGAAATACAAGATAAGCTACTGAAATCTTGTGAATGTACAAATCAATCAATGACCATTTGCTTGGATGACTTGTATGAGTATCGTGATCTCGCCTTCGTGAAGGACCTAAAAGAGAATCACAACAAAGAGAGAAGAACTACAAGAATGATCAAGTGATTTGAGGGATCTGGCCTCTGGATCAGTTAACTCTGGATTTTGGATACCAAACCTGGTTATGGGTTATGGGTTATGGGCCATGGGTCATGGACTTTGGATCATGGATACCCCCAACAAGAGACATTGTACCTAGTCAATGGGTCATGGGTCATGGACTTTGGGTCATGAATCATGGATAATACCCAACATGATTTCATGCATGATGTCATGCAATGGGTAATAGGTTATGGATCAAGCTCCATGGGTATGGGTCATGGGTCATGGTTTTTACCCAACCTATTACATGTTTTATTACAACACATTTTTATTACAACATATATGTTAATAATCAAATGTATATATTTTACAAAACAACATGTATTATTAGAATTATACTTATGATAACTTTATATTTGTTATTGTTGTTCCCTATTCACTATCATTAAAAAGGAATAATTAAGTACTTAAAGCAATTAACAGTGAATAATGACTGAAATTAACATTAGTAAAACACACAAAGTAATTTTCAACATCATATTCTTATTAGAAATAAATCAAAAGAATACGTTACCCAAGTACTTACGGAATAGTACTTGGGATTGAAATGACAAAGTTTGGGTGACTCTCTCAAGCTCGAGGCTAAGTCTGAGCACAACTCTTAGAACCATCGAGCTAGCTCAAGGATAAAGTTGTATTTGGAGGAGTGAAAAGTTGGCTTGCGTGTGTGTGTTTTTACAATTCACAAGCTTGAACTTTTCACTCATTCTCTTATGCTATTTATACAAGTATGATTATTAACTTTATCCTAGAAGACAAAAACATGGATCACAGCAAACACTAATATTGATATATTCGGTTCTGTTACCTTTCTATAGTAGTAGGCGAGAAACTTTCCTTGATAGAGAATCATCGCTTACTATAAATGGGAAGATATGATCTTGATAGATTGAGACTGTGTATAGAATGGATAAACACTTGAGGGACTTAGTTTTATCTGGGTAAAACTTTCTCGCTGATCCGGCTCATTCTTGGTCTTTAAAGTCTTGATCTCTCTTCGTTTGTCTTCGTGTTTAACAGTTGGAGAGAGGAGTTGATGGAAGTTATTATCACTCAGCAGATCCTATCTTCTTCTTGACTTAGTCTTCACCCTTTAAGTTCCGCCTTGCAGAGTGGAGAGGCTCCTTCTACGCCTCATACTAAGTGTCCTGAAGATAGCTCACTGAGAGACTATGCGCTCATTGACCTGGTGTTTAATGGATTAAACACTTAGGATATTTTCTATTCAAATCCTAGTTTAAGGGGTTTGGGTACTTACTTAACCCAGTCTCCCCTATTTGGATATACAAATAGCCTAAGTGTTTGATCAGTGTAAGTGAGCTAAAGGCTTCTTCTTACACGTAATGTATGGTGAATACAATAAAGAATATTTGAGTAATTTGACAAAACATACATCTTTTATTGATCAGATTACATATTTCCTATCACTAGTACAAAAGGATAAAATGATGTCAGTCGAGATGGATACCCAGTGCTTCGAGCTTCACTTTCTTGGTGATGAGTGTTTCTGTCGGATGGTCTCTTATTTTTGCATTCGGGTCTTGTGAGAACGATGTTTCTTTGGGATTGGATCGAGAGCCTTTGGAATATAGGCGATCATTTCATACACCGGCTGATCAATATCACTCCATCTTTGAAATTTTGGGTTTCCATAGACATCAATGTGGAATAGCCCTCTTTCAGGCTCTTCAATCACCAAGCAGTTCCAAATTTGACACCCTCAGGCGTCTGTTGCATTCTAAGCCAGCACTTTGATTTCGTTGGAACTCAACTCTTTCCTTTTGCCAGTGGAAGTTTGTGGTTGAGATCCTTGAGGTGCGATCAAAATGAATTCAGTTGATTGGGTGCATCCCTCACCTTTCATATCTTTTGCTGAGCATCTTCATCAACTCCTTGACCACCTTATTTTGCTTCTTTCCAATGATTGGACCAAGTTCATCAAGTTAAGTGATCCCAAAGTCCTTTGAATTTTAAGGGATCATGAACCTCAAAGTGTCTTTTGTCATCCCCTCGCATTCATAGCGAATGGTTTGGTGTTGGGAATAATCTTGACATCGTTGATTTTCAGGGAAGCCTTGGTACGTTCATTGTCCATTGTATTCCTAATTCTGCTTTTCTGAGAGCTTCAGTTTTCTTTCTCTTTTCTTCAATGCTTTCTCATTGCAGCATTTGAGTAGCTTTGAGCATCCTTGAACTTTTGTCTGCTGACCCTTTGGAATCTTGCTTGCATCTAATCCCATATTCTCGCTTCTTCGTGACAACCTTTGCCAGTGCTTCTCTGTTTTCTTTCTCTTCCTCAGCTAGTTTCAATCTTCTTTCTTCTTTAGCAAGATGTTTACTCTGCTGTTGAGGTGTGAGCGGTATGATGTCGCCGATTTTATAGGGAATCTTCGGGCTTTCAGTTGTCATTATGCCTTTGCCCTTGTCCGGCCTGGGAAGATGATGCAACTAAGGGTGGTGTTGTTGTTGTGACCGTCAGTGTTGTTGTTGTTGATGTTTGAGGTGGTAATGAGGAGATTGGTATTGCTTGAGGCTGGTGTAGATGATGTAGAGCTACTGGGCAGTTGGTGTTTGCTCCTCGAGTGTGAAGAGGAGTTTCTTCACAGTATTCTCCCCACCTCCAGGCTTTAGTGAGGGCAAGAGTTGGCGTTGGTGCGGGAGGGGCTGAGCGGCTTGACCCTTGAAGGCCGATAGATTTAGTCATCATAGCCTTAATCTCTGAAGTGTCTGTGCAGATGCCGTGACCTTTACATCCAAGTTAGCACAGCTCCAAGGCAGTCATCCGGGACCAAGATTCAGGCGGGGAAGAGGATGCGAGCCATGGTCGCCACATGTGTATTCAAAGAGTCCAATGTAGCTTGAAGAGACTGGGCGATGATGGAAGACCTGAACATTTGCAGACTTGGCGAGATCTAACAGTTCAGTAAGGTGTGAGGATTGTTGCAAGTATGCCTCAGTAGCCTTTAGAACTTGAGTTAATAGTGGATCTTCTCGACAAACTCCTTGATTTCATCGATCTTTGTGCGGCATCTTGAAGATGTCTTAAGAAGTTAGCCATATTTTCATCCAATCGGTGAATTTGGTCATACATCAAGTCCATGTGCTCATGAACATTTTCATCGAGCCTGTACCTCGCCTTTAGATCAACATAACTTGCAGCAGACCTCGGTTATGTTGTTCCCAAATGTTTTAGTAACCCACGAGTATAGCTTCCTTGAAGCCACGGTGATCCAGCGAGCAAGCTGCCTTTGGTGAGGAAGAACATTGTCAAACTCTTTGAATTCATGAGCTTGAGGATTGAAGCATGATCATCATGTTGGAATGGGGATGCAGATATGCTCCTTTGGATCGGCTGAGGCTCTTGTTCGATTGAACCTCAGCGTCCATTTCTTCTCCGGTGATAAAATCTCATCATCGGTTTCAGCAAGGTCATCCTCTGAGAATAGAATACCAGTGACATCAGCAATTGTGAGCAAGGGGTTGGAGATGGGTTCCATATCGTGGTGGTATATATCCCTCTCGAGTCTTTGTCCCGTTGACCCTCGAACCTTTGGTGGGAGTTTCAGTGCCTTCTCGGTCGGGATTGGTTTTGGGTTCGGTCGGCGGGTTATTTCTTTCCTCCGAGTCTTTGTCCCCGGTGACCCTGAGACCTGGTGGGTGTTTTCCAGTGCCTTTGGCGGAGTCATGATTGTTGTATCCCTATCGGTGGGTTGTTTGTTTCCCCGAGTCTTTGGGATCGTCGGTGTGCCCTCGAGAAAAGACTTGGATTTGTTAATGTCATCATCAGTGGTGGAAGGTGCTCCCTACGGGTTGTTTGTTTCCCTCTGGATCTTGGGGAGTAGTAGGTGTGACCAAGGGCGCGATTGTGATGTCGGTGTCCTTCGTTGTCACGGGGTGGTTGTTGCACGTGGAGTGGGTGTCATTTAGTCTCGGGCTTTTGTGCCTCTTAGGTGTGCTCCTGAAGCCTCAGGGCCCTGAGACTTTGGTTTAGTCTTAGTCCCAGTCTTAGACTTCCCTTTCTCTTTTAGGAGCGGGGTTTGGAGACAGCGATCCACTTTGATTGTTCTGGCAATCATGTGGGCGTCAATTCAATGGGAGTGACAAGGGATGGGTTCTTTTGAAAATTTGATGGGCTCAGGGATGCGGTAAATTTCCAAATTTTTCATCTGAGTATAATTTGAAACGATGCGATTGCAAAGCACAAGAGACAAACCTAGGATCGAAAAGCGTGCCGTCCTAGTTTTGCTCTGTAACTTCGTTACGAGATCCTTGTAAATGATCTCCCTATGTCGACAGTGACCCCATTCATCAAGCAGTATGCCATCATCAACCGAATAGAGTTAACTTGTTCAGTGGATGAGTGGTTCCCGCGAGACACCGAATCACAAAAGTGAAGAGGATCCTCCAAGCCACGGGAATGAGCTTTTAGTGACTGGGGTCTTGTCCAAAAAAGTTGGATCTAAAACAATTTATTTTAACCCATCCTTTCTTGCTGGGAGGGTTCGGGATGGGCGACATAAGTACCTTTGTTATATTCTAACCCTCTTGAAGTGCAAAATGTTTTGTAATCCAGGGTGTATTTTTGCTCCCCATAAGTGAACTTGATGAGATACTCACTGAGTGGTCTAAGGTTATTCTCATCGAAGGTGTTGGGTCAAAGGCATCATTTGTGAAAACTCCCGAGGTAGTTTGGGTATGTATGAGGACATTTACAAAGGCCGTTTTGAGTGGGCAGTTGAATAAAAATTTTATAATGTCTTTGTAGGTTGGGACATTTTAGGGGTATTCAAAATTTCCTATGACATTATTTGTTTTAAATTCAACGTTAGTAAGATCCCTACTGAGAGAAGCAAACTGGAGAGATTGTGTTCTAGCCATTAAAGAAGATTTTAGGGTTTAAAAAAAATGTTTTGACTAGAACAATCAAAGTATTTGGATCTCTCAAGTTTTTGATGAAAAACTTTGTAAATGTTTACAAGGAGGGTTTTCCAAAAGAGGTTTTAAAGATTTTGGTAACACACAAATTTTTGGATTTGAGGATTTTGTGAGTTTAGTTTGAGAAAATGATTTGTGTGTGTTTTGTGGTTTTGAAGAGGGTATTTATAGAGCGTGAGAGGGGTGGTTTTGTATAAATTTGGATATGTAAAGACCATTTTTTAAAATCGTTTGATATTCCACATTTAATGCCACCCCACTCTTACGACAAAATCTCCGTCTTTCAAGGAAAACTTGCAATGCACGCGATAAAAGTGTACTTTAGTAATAAAAATATCCATAGGATATTTTATGTGAAAGAAGGCTTTTAATGCCAAGTGGGGTGAGGTAAATGATGATACTTATGACAGTAAGACATATATTCCTATATTAAATTTGTGGGATTACCAACCTAGGACATTTAAGTAACTAATACTTGGAGCATTTAGTTTCTCATTCAATGCTTTCTCGGGACCACGAGTGAGTCTTAATCATTCATTGAGAGGTTTGTTTTGGATGTTGAGGAGACGAACCAATTCACGAGAACTTCTGAGATTGGTTTCGGATGCCGACTTTCAATGTCAAGCATTCCCAACTTCATTTCCGTCTCCGAAGGTGGGTTCATCCAAGGGTTTTGTGAAGATATCGACCGATTGATATTCATAGGGATGAAATGAAGTTCAATATATCCCTTCATTATGTGATCCCGATGAAGTGATATCGATATCAATGTGTTTGGTTCTTTGGTGGAGGGCGGGGTTGTTGGAGATTGCAATACTTACTGGTATTATCACGAAGATGGGCACCATTTTGTAATGGATGTTATAGTCACCTGGTTGACTTTTATCCATAATACATTGGCACATCTGCTGCAGCTACATATTCACGGTGAAGACATAGCCACCGATTGTTGCTTTTTAGCACTCTAACAAACTAGTTTTCCTCGAAATTGTGGACCACGAGGTACTTTTTCGTCCATATTTGCGGCCGGCATAATCGAATCGAGTAACCTTGAGATCAAACCACGAGCATCTTGGATAATAGAGTCCAAGGCTTGGGGTTCCCCAGTATACTGAGTATTCTTTTAGCTGCAGTGAGATGGGATTCTTTGGGATTGGATTGATATCTTGCTATTAGACGAGTGAAATTGGATATCTGGTCTAGAAGCGATTAGATACATCGGTGAGCCTACAATCCCTATGAAATGAGTTTGATTGGTGATTTACGGTGAGATCGGGTCCAAGGTTGTTAGGTGGGACCATTGGAGTTTTCACGAGGCACGGTCGAGATATCTCATATTTTTCAAGAGATTTCTGTGTATTTCTCTTGGTGATGGATATTCCTTTGTCAGTTGATTTGTAGTCCAAGTATGTGAGTTCCCCATCATGCTCATTTCAAACTTCTCGGTCATCGATTTTCAAATGTTTGCAAAGTTTGTAGTTTGTTGAGCCAAAGATGATGTCATCAACATACACTTGGACTAGAATCACATCCTGTTGAGTTCTATGGACAAACAGTGTGTTGTCTATCTTTCCTCTGAAAAACTTGTTTTGTATGAGAGAGTTTCATACCATGCCACAGGAGCTTGTTTCAGTCCATAAAGAGCTTTGTCAAGCTTGCGGACATAGTGAAATTCACTACTCTCAAAGCACGGAGGTTCTTGAACATATACATCTTCCTTGAGATCACCATTTAAGAATGCACTTTTAATATCCATTTGGTAGACCACAGGTTCATGTATGTTGCATATGCAAGAAAGATCCTGATGGCTTCCATTCTTTGCAGGGCAAATGTTTCATCATAGTCAATGCCTTCTTGTTGGTAACCTTTGGCTACAAGTCGGCTTTGTTTTTAATGGCGATCTTGGTTTTCATCGGTTTTGTTTATGAAAACCCACTTCATTCCTATGACTACTACATCCTGAGGACATTTGATCAAGGTCATGACCTTGTTTTTATCAAGCTGTTGCAGTTCTTCTTGCATAGCCTGAACCCAGCTTGGGTATTTTAGAGCCTGTTGACACTTTTGGGTTCTATTTAGATAGGTAATCGGCATATAGACATTCATTGGTGAGGCTGATTAAGTTAGCGACCATGCTTCTAGTGAGCATTCCCTCGATTGGGTTCACCAATGATGTTTACAAGCTCAATGTCACGAGATCTTGTCCACTTACTTTTGGTGGGATGAGCTTGAAGATGTCCTTTGGAGTTGATTGTAGAGAGCCACGGGATCATTTAGATGTCGAGGTGATTTGTTACGGTAGAGGTTCTTGAGATATAGGATCGATCATATGGATCGGTGTTACCTATCAGTAGGGATGATTATCAATGAATTCACGATAGTTGGTTGTGACGGGTTGTGGGGCAAGACATAATATGAGATTTCGGCATCGGCTTGTATGAGGAATTGGTTTCATGTTGTACTCATCGAGGAGGATATCTTGATGAGTTATCAATTCCTATTTTTTCCACAAGTGTTGGTGAATCGATGCTTTCTATACTTTCATCAAAGGTGACATGATAGGTTTCTTCAACTTGTTGTCTCCTTGTGTTAAATACCTACAGGCTTTGGAGATCAGTGAGTAACCTAAAAAGTATCCATCATCGGCTTTAGCATCAAACTTGCCTAGATGATCCTTGTGGTTATGAATAAACACGGGACCCAAAACACATGGAAGTAGCTGATGTCTGGAAGTCTACCTTTGAATATCTCATATGGGGTTTTATTATGTCTTTTGACAATGATTGAGCTGTTTTGAGTGTAACAGTACTTTAAGCGCTTGATCGAAATGCTTTGAAAAGTGAGCCATTTAACATGGTTCTTGCAGCCTCAATGAGAGTTTTGTTCTTCCTGACTACCTCATTTTGTTCGGGGTATAAGGAGATGAAAATTTTTGGGAGATTCCGCTCTCATCACGAAATTCTCAAGCTCAGCATTTCTAAATTCGATACCATTGTGGGTTCGATTTGTTTCACTGTAATGTCATTCGGTTTTCAATGTTCTTGATAAATGACATTATAGTATCGACTTCGACTCTTTTAGAAAGAAAGTATACCCAAGTGTATCTTGAAAACTCATCAACGATGACAAGTGTATACTTCTCATCTTTGGATTGATCTAGGGTGACCCTCCAAATAGATCCATATGCAAGAGGTGAAGCTGACTTTTGATAGAAGTTTTGCTTGGTTTTGAAAGATGCTCTTTTATGTTTGCCTTTTCACAGGCTGAGCATGGTTTATCTTTTGCAAAAACTAGTGATGGTAAGCCAGGACCTTGTTTTGTTTTGCCAAGTTGTTGATTTTTTGAAATTTAAGTGTGAGAGTCTCTTGCGGCCGGTTGATAGTTTGGTGACTTTGGCAAAGGCGGAGTTCCATCTTTAGAGAGTTGACATGTCTAAGACATAAACATCATCTCTCCTAGGAGCAATCAACACAACTTCCTTGTTGGCATTGAAAATGGTACCTTGTTTGTCATTGAATTGTATAATGTACTTAGCATCACATAGTGACTAACAGATGAGATTGTATTTGAGACCATTGACATAAGCAATCCTAGAGAAAACTATTCCATTACAGTTTATTGAACCATAACCTTCAGTGGGACATGATGAGTTATCACCAAACACTACCTTTGGTCCCGGTTCCTTTACATACTTTGCGGAGATATTCCTTCACACTCATGCTTCTTGAACATCCTTGTCTAGATGCGGATAGGCTCCTTGTCATGCCTCTGCGTAGTAAAGCGAATTAGTTTCTCTTCGTGACCCACTTGCTAGTGGGCTTGGGTCTCATGGTCTCTTTGAATTGAGCAATCGATTCATGGTCGATTGGAGTGCAATGAGCTTCCACGGGTTTTGCATTTAGAGGCGGGGATGACTCGAGTGGATTTGGGTTGTTTTGAACTTCTCCTTGCATGGATGACATTGTTATGCTGAGATGTCTTATGAGTACGTGTTACCGCAAATATCACGGCATGTGTTCATAAGACAATCATCGGGACGATGATCATTGAAGCCACGTGTGGGCAGGAGGAAAAGGCTTTGCTCTCAACTTTTGAGCTTTGGATGAAGAAGCATATTGATGACCAAATTTGGTGTAGTTTTCTTGGTGAGAGAGCTCACATGCAAGTGCAAGGCGATCTGTGATCATCCTTTTACGGATCATGCAAAGAGGATTCTATAACAATTGTCGTTGTATGAGCGGTATAGTGCACAATCACACTTTTGCTTGTTTTTGTGGTGGCTTTTGACTTTGAGGAACTAGAGGCGACTTTGTCTCCTTGATTGGTTCATGACCTTTTCAATAGATTCCATTTTGTCCGGTTAGCTTTCTCACAAGTTCGATCGATTCTTGGTCGATCGGCTTGATGGGGAGGATGTGGAATTTTCGGTGGGGGTGGATTCGATGAGTTGGTTTTGATGGTCTTTTCAAAATGGTTCTACCAAGTCCAGACCTTTCTTTAGGAGAGGGTGGATTGTAATGTAGTGGCTTCAGGCTAGGATCGGCACCACGAAGAGGTTTCAAAGGTGAAAGTGGTGCTTGAGATTCATCTTCGGACTTCGAGATGTTTTCGATTACTCTTGGGCACATCGGGAGTCCAAGCATGCTAAGCTTGACTTTCAGTTTTAGAATTCTTCCGAGTCAAAGTTAGGAAGCTTACTATCGAGATTAAGTCTTTCAATCCAATCCTTGTCTTGGGAGCAGAGACAACATATTGGTAATCATGCCACCCGGTGACAAATGGTTTAGGACTCGGTCTTTGTTGAGAGAGAGTCGGTAAGATGATGTTCACCTATGACTCTCTTTTTGCTCTTGGGGGCACCCACATCAAAGACTCTTGGATTCTTGGTGGTCCAGCTATCAATGATATCTTTTTCTTTCTTAAGTTCATCTTGAAGAGCTTGATTTCTTTTAACTAATTCGGTGTTTTGAATCGTAAGGTGATAGCCTCAAGCTTGTTTTGTTTTAACACAAGTAACTCATCCCTACACTTATTCAATTCAAAACTTAACTTGTTGTACTTAGAAAAAGATTTAGTCTTTGCTCCTCTACAAACTTAAGATCTACATTGATATAGTTCATATAGGACTGCCAATTAGAATCATCATCCATAGAAAGTAGAATATTTACCTTCTTCATTGTGATGTTGACCCATTCTCCATTTATGGCATGATTCTTTCCAACTTGCTAGCTTGTCTTCTTGAGAGGGACATCGGTCATGACGACATATATTTTTCATCATCACGGGTGGTGGCTCTTCATCGGTCGAAGGTTTCAAAGAACAAGACCTTTGTTTTACCACCGCAGATTGAACACTTTTTGGTTTTGAGGGGCTGGCCTCAAGTAATGCAAGCTTAGCTTTGATCTTCCTATACTTGGCTTCAAAATCAATTGTTTTGGTCAGTTATTAAAGGTTTTGATGATGATAGATTTTAGGTTGAAATTTGCTAAAGCACGAGTGATTTGACCACTGATGGTTAAGAAGGTTGAAAATTGTTTTGAAGCAGTCCTTTGCAAAATGACCTTTTTGTGACACTTAAAGCATTGATGTCCTCGTTAGCTTTAGCGGTTGAAAACCTTTGTTTCTTTTAATAAACCTTGCGAGTTTGCAAGGAGTGCCCTTTCACGAAATTCAACGTTCAGTCATTTAGGTACTCCTCACTTGATCTCTCATCAGGCTCATCATCAGAATTTTCTTGAAAATCTTGAACCACATTGTTAGAAAGGAAGGCAGTTGATATAGGTGAGGTGATGGTCAGGGACTTCTTGACTTCACGAGACTTCTTTAAGTGTTGGGTATGCGTCGTTGATGAGATTTTCCTCATAGACAAATTTCCCATAAATTGAAGCTCAAAGTTTGGATGTGATTTGCATTTCTAAGTCCCTGAGAGAAGTTTAACCATTTCTGAGGGAGACAATTAACAAAACCAACATTTATCTCATGTTTTGATAACTTAACACATCATTAGCAGTTCATTTAAAAGAGTTTTTGTAGCGGTGTAAGTTTGAGAGAGAGTTTCGAGTCCTTAGCCACGAAGGTATTATACTCAAGTTTGAGGTCCATTATCCATTTTTCCTTGGTATTAGATGGACATTCATGGCTATGGACCAGGTCATCCCAGGTTTGTTTAGCCGTGTTACGACTTATAAGCGACTCCATTATATCATCGAAGACATGATATGATGATACTTTTGAGTCTTTGGTCTGGTTGACCACTCTCCTTTCATCGAGTCGGCTGAGCCGGGTTTGGGCAAACCTTCAACAGTCTTTGGGACAAATGGGCCCTCATTAATACACTTGATATAATAAGGTTCCATCCTAATCAAATAGCAAAGCATACGCTTTTTCCATTTGTTGAATTTGCCAACTTCAAGTCTAGGGGCAACAGGTGAATAAGCTCCACCCTTTTTATCGACTAGTTGGGGTACATCAATTTCAGCCATAGGAATCTTGATTTAAAAACGTTTTAGAAGGGCTTAATTTTATAACCACTGTTGTTTCACCCATTTCACTATCGTTAAAAGGAATAATTAAGTACTTAAAGCAATTAGGTGAATAATGAAAATTAACATTAGTAAAACACACAAAGTAATTTTCAACATCATATTTTTATTAGAAATAAATCAAAGAATCGTTACCCAAGTACTTGCGGAATAGTACTTGGGATTGAAATACAAGTTTGGGTGACTCCTCTCTAAGCTCAGCTAAGTCGAGCACAACTCTTAGAACCCACCGAGCTAGCTCAAGGATAAAGTTGTATTTGGAGGAGTGAAAAGTTGGCTTTTGTGTGTGTGTGTTTTTACAATTCACAAGCTTGAACTTTTCACTCATTCTCTATGCTTTTATAAGTATGATTATTAACTTTATCCTAGAAGACAAAAACATGGATCACAATGGCACGAATATTGATATATTGGTTCATTATACCTTTCTATAGTAGCGGGCGAAGCTTCTTTCCTTGATAGAGAATCGCCGATTACTATAAATGGGAAGATATGATCTTGATAGATTGGAAGTATAGGCGGATAAACACGAGGGACTTAGTTTTATCCGGTAAAACTCCCCCTAATCCGACTCATTCTTGATCTTTAAAGTCTTGATCTCTTTCTTGTTTGTCTTGGTGTTTACGGTTTGGAAGGGTAGAGAAGGGATTAATTGAGTTGTGTCATCACTCCACTGAATCTTCTTCTTGACTTAGTCTTCACCCTTTAAGTTCCGCCTTGCGAGTGGAGAGGCTCCCTTCGCCTCATACTAAGTGTCACGAAGATAGCTCACGGCGAGAGACTATTTCGGTGACGATTGTGTTTAACGGATTAAACACTTAGGATATTTCTATTCAAATCCTCTAGTTTAAGGGGTTTTGGGTATTTCTTGAACCCAACATTATCAGGACTTAGCGAGATCGCTAAATATAAACAAACATTTTACGGTTTTATTTGTATTAATAATCTCGCTTTTTTGTTGATGACAAAACATAAGTTATAGTGAGTAAAACTTAAGATTAAATATGTAGGTTTTGAAAATGTATGTAGTTTACTCTCTTCTCCTGTCGAAACAAAATTCGAAGAAAAATGGTGGAAAAAGTGTTCCACAAAGCAAAACTCCCCTTGATGCGTAGGCTCCCCAAGAGGCGTCAAGTGAAAAGTAAAAGATACCTAAAAAATGTTAGTGATAACACATACTAGAACCATGTAGAAGGCGATGAAAGAGGAGACCAGGATGTGGCAACATGTCCTTGTAATAAAAACATCAACATGTAGTGGTATATATGCCACATACATTGTGGCAATGTTTACTTGAATATTAGTTGGTAATTTGGCCATAAAGGAGTTGCCTGCAGTGGTTGTTTGGTTCATTTACATAATTGGGTTTTCAATTTAAAATGGCTTAGTACTGTTTGGATCAGTGTTATAAAAGGATGTATGCCTACTCCTTTACTAAAGCATAATTCAACTGACAATGAGGTTCAAGATAAGTCTGCAAAACTTATGGTTTTATACCAATTACCAAGCTATTTGAACGATCATATCTAAATGCATGGTATTCATGTAGCTCACTACAATTGAAGGCCTTGTATATTGGGTCCTTTAGCCTATCACTATGTAGTTTAGTTGAGAAAATACAGTTGCCTTTGTTAGGGGTTGGAAATCTAATTGGACTTACATCTGTGATGTGCTATTTGTGATCCATAAAGTAGGTTCTCAACTATGAAGGGTAAGTGAGTGGGAGGGAAGTGTATGAAGCTTGGAATAGTGAGGAGTGAAAGATGAACCTACTTGGTCCAAGTTATACACTACCATAGGATGATACGATGATTTTGCCTCAAAGTGTGTGTTTCCAAGTTTCTAAAGCCATTTTTTAGAGATGGAAATGTAGGAAACTTCGTATAACCCTTGACTGGATGAGTGAATGGGTGGCTATAGTCCACACAATGATGTCTTTCCACCTTTACAATTGGTCATTGTGGATGTTGGGTGAATGATCAAGTTGGGAGGTGGTATGGAAATATAATTGTGAGGCTATGGTCTTGGTGCATCATTATATGGGTGAATATTGAAGTGTGTAGACATGGGATGTTACTTATCAGTGGATGTGAGTTGTGCAGATAGCTTTATCAAGAGTTCAAAGCTGAGAATTGTTGCGTCAGATATTAGACAATGCTTATCAGAGTTCTTTCTCTTTGTTCATAGATATCTGATAAGCTATAATGTCTTTGTTGATTTCACTGGATGGAAAATATCCATTACGGTTTGAGAGAATTGTTTAGTAAATTGTTTTTTTATATTAAAAATTATATTAAAACATGTTTGAAACGACGACGTTTGGTCTGAATAAAATATTGTTAAAGGGCTATTACATGTGGGCTTGGGCTACGTTTTCTTCACAACATGCAAGGTTTGGTGATAATGGCCTCGCCTAGGGGTGTTCATCGGTTCAGTTATCGGGTTATTCGGTTTATTCGGTTCGGTTAGTTCGGTTAATTTTTTTTTCTGGGTATAACCGAAAACGAACCGAACCGAAATTAAATTTGATTCAACCGAACCGAAAACCGAACCGAATAACCGAACCCCTATAACCGAAAACCGAACCGAATAACCCGAATTATATAATTTTAATTATTTTTATTTAATTATATATATTTTTAGCACAAAATATTTTTTTCAAGCTTAAATCATGTTATATTTGTACTAAAAAAGAGTTTTAGTGATTTTTTTCATATATATACATAGGAAAAATATATATTTTATATGAATTAGGTTTAGGTTTTCATTGCCAAAACCATATCCAACCCGATAACCAAATATTTAGTTCGGTTTGGTTCGGTTTTGACCAATTCGGTTCGGTCACAAATTCGGTTCAGTTATTTTCGGTTCGGTTCGGTTTCGGTTTTCGGTTACTATGGATATTACCCAATCCGTGAACACCCCTAGCCTGGCCTACGTTTTCTTCATCCTGTTCAAGGTTTGGTGATAATAATGTATCTACCAACCATCTATGATCACAAAGTTACACGTATCAAGGTTCTAGAGACGACATCTACCTAGGGTTAAAAGGCGTGATGGTAAGCTACGATTGATTGGTTCTGCATTTGTGTAATGTTTTGTATATTATTAAGATCTTGAACTGATGCATGTGTATGTCGAATCATATTACAGCATCAGAATAGGAAACGTGCTGTTTCAGAGATTTGGAGATTAAAGTGGTGAGTTAAACTGAAAAGGTTTTCCTTTGGTGTTTTTTTTATTCACTTATGCATGTGGACTTTGATTGACTGGATGCATGTGTGCGTTCTCTCACATTGCATGTGTATTTTGGCAACGTGGTGTAGTGTATGTTTCTAACACTTTTGTATATGCTTTTTTGGTTAACTTAAAGAATATCTAATGTGTTTGACTATGTCCTGTTATCGCCTTAAATTGTTTGCCTTTTTTATATGTTTCGCTTTCATGATCATATAATGTATTAGCTCATTTGTATGCTTTTCAAATATCGAAATGAGGACTGAAAGAAAGCTCGTACCACTTAATCCTAACGTTTCAATGCCACTAAACAATTTTCCATTAGAAACACCTCTCGTTGTACATGTTCCGGCTAGTAGTGTATCTTCATTATACTCTCCTGTTGTATATGTTTCGGTTAGTAGTGTATCTTCATCAGACTCTCCTATTGTACATGTTCCGGTTAGTAGTGTATCTTCATCATACTGTCTTTCTGCAAATTCTTTTACAACTGTATCTACGGTTGTCACTGCTACAATTCCACACGTACATTAACACCACGGGATCCCATCGTGGTTACTACCCTATGTCTCTTGATTTCGCATCCGGGTCTGTTACACCAGCCTTGGCAGGACGCTCTTCCAAGTTTACTGCAAATGTTATAGGACCAAAAGATATTGGTAATCAACCCCAGACAATTGGCTCTACTAGATTTAACATCTTAGATTTCTCTACGGGTGCCATCAGGACTGAATCTCAAACATTAGGCTGGTCAGGGTCACAGAATATTCAAGAATTTGGTTCACAAGGTTAGTTTCCAGATCCTTTGATTAGCTGGTATCTACAATAGCTTTCTATTAGTCATTATGTCTTATATTTCTTCATGTATGTATTTTGGAAATTACAGGGTTGCATCGCATACCTAATACTAGAAAACATCCGTTGGAAAATTCTGTGGTGGCATGTAATGGCAGCAGACCGGTGCGACGTAGATTGGATTTTAATGACCGGTATCATTCTCAAAACAATCTATACCAAAACTAGGCAACTAATGTGTGATTCTAGCTCACACACGTCGACCAGTTCAAGTAGTATGCAATATATCGCTACATGTATGACTTTCTATATGCATTGTATATATGTATTCGTATAATTTTTCATATTTGCCAATTATAGGATAATAAAATCTGGATGCTTCCATGTGCAGGAACTTACCAAAATGTGCATGTACCGCAACATACATCACCTCATTTATTAACTACTAATGTTATAGAAAGAAGCTTTACAACTACCATTTTCCATACCACATCGGGTACGCTCTTGCAATTTATGATTCCCATGTGTCCACATTTTAGTATTCGCATATGGATTCCATATCTGCAAAATTCGACATACACCTGTGTTGTTCTGTCTGTTTCAGGGCTTCCTCTTGAATACATGCGAATGAGAAACTGTGATCAGGTTTGCCATTGGTGTCGGGCTAAATTTTGGTATGAGGAGAAGCTGGCTAATTCTACAGTAACCTCAGGCCCAGTTCATAGTCGTTGTTGTCTGTCAGGTAAGGTCCGCTTGCCACAGAAAAGTGACCCACCACCATATATACAACAGCTATTCTCAAATAGACATTTCATGGAAAATATTTGTGCCTATAACCAGATGTTTTCCATGACATCTTTGGGGGCTGATATTGATGAGTCCATCAACAGAGGCAACGGACCGTATGTGTTTAAGGTTTGGGCCAGTTATATCATCACATTGGTAGCTTATGCCTCGAACCAGAAACACCACCAAGGTTCCTGCAACTGTATATCTATGATACTGAACATGAAGTCGTTAAACTTTTGAGTAATTTCAGCAACAGTTCACGGCAGACTTTGGATTGTAACATTGTGAAGGATCTGATTGAGTTTCTAGATAACCACAATGCACTGGTGCAGCTATTCAGGACAGCGCGTAATTAATTGCAGGAAAATGATGTGCCTAAATTTAAGATTAAGCTTTTCAGAAGCATACGCGCAAGGCAATATGACTTGCCAACAGGTGATACTATTGGTGCAATTGTTTTTTATGGCGCCCCAGAAACAAAATCAAACTTTGATGTCATCATCGAAGAACACAATGTAGGCCCAAAGCGCATAAACATTTCCCGGTGCTACATGTCACTACATTTCCCGCTGCTTTTTGTATTTGGAGAAGAAGGATACCACTTAGGCTTGAGGCTAACAGATGATTCCATAAGTGACAATTCTTAGGCCAAAAAAATGTCGATGCTTATGTATTATGCATACCAGATACATGATCGTCAAGGAAAATACAATTTACTAACTCGAGGCGGTCGTTTGTTTCAGCAATATGTTGTTACTGCCTACTACAATATCGAACAAAGCAGAATGGATTATATACGGGAAAAGCAAAATAGTATAAGGAATGAATATCTAGCTGGATTGTATGATGCAATTGTCAGAGGCGATCGAGATGGATCTGATGTAGGATCAAGGACAATACTCCTGTCATCGTTTACTGGTGGACCCCGATACATGTATAGCCACTGTCTAGATGCACTGGCTATCTGCAGAGTACACGAGAATCCATCTTTTTTCATAACATTCACATGCAATGTCAAATGGCGTGAAATACAATCATACATGGAATTGTTCCCAGAATTAATTGTTGCAGATAGACCAGATATTGTGATCCGTGTATTTGAAGAAAAGGACCGTGCTTTTGTTGATTACCTACAGTATGTGTTACGACCGCTTGGGTCGTGTCTAGTCCCGTATGGCATAAGGATTATGTCTTGGGCTAAGTCATCTTTATTTATCTTAATTGTTAGGTCGTGGGCTAAGCCCGTTGTCTTTCTCATTGTTAGGTTAAATGTTATCATTTGTAAGGTTATAAATACCGAGCCATTATAATGAATGAAATCATAGTTGTGTCAAACAAATAATTCTGTTCTCTTCTCTAAATATTCTTAAGGAGCCTTATCCTGATACAACCCCTAACCGGGTCGTATCAGTATGCCTCACCATTTGGACGCACATCAGCAGGTATATCATAACAATACCATCCGTTTATATTCATACTTTCTTGCAAATTGGTATCTAAACATTGTTTAACTTTATGTATCGTAATTTTATATACGATCGAATTCTAAAAATGAGGATTGCCGCATTGTCATTTATTGCTTTGGATTACTGAAGCCACTAGAATAAGGTGTGACGAAGATGTAGACATATATATAAGGGCAGAGTTACCAGACGCAAGGGTTGATCCAGAAGGCCATCGTGTAGTATCAGAACTGATGATGCACGGGCCCTGTGGCAGAGCAAACACGAATGCTCCATGTATGCAAAATACTACTACATGTAAAAAATCATTTCCAAAGAAATACTGCAATGCGACATACATAGACAAGAAGGGGTATGTCCATTACCGTAGAAGGGATTCAAAGATCTACACTATCAAACAAAATATCCAACTAGATAACTCCTATGTCGTGCCTTATAGCAAGGAGCTTTGTATGCGGTTTTATCCACATATAAACGTTGAATATTGTGGCTGGACGATGATGATCAAGTACTTATCTGTAACACCCCTAAATCTCGGTACAACGGAAGAATTAAACAAGTTTTCGAGGTGTTACTGGATTGGTACCTCACACAAGTATAGCAAACAAGATAATCATATTATAGTTCAAAAACCAATACCAAATTTAATTATCCAAATACAATCATCCCAAAATAGTTAAATGTAAGGCCCAACATGATTTATAAAATAGGTCCGCATAATATTATCAGAGTTTAAATATGATCCTTCAACCAAGCCTCATTGCCAAGCTTCCTGAGAACAAGCATTCAAAGATACACTGAGAAAACATGCTAAAAGGTCATTACTTATTTGGTGAGTTCATATGTTTAAGTTCAAATTCAATAGTGGACCTGTAAGAGTTTATTTGCTATGCGGGACTAAGATAGATACACAACAACACACCAATCACATATCATTCACAAACCAAATCACTGCAGGGGCCCCAAGCGACTCTAGCCAGCAGCAGTGCATAGTAAGGCCTAGAACACAAGCTACCTTGGTCTCGGTCGGAGTAGATATCTATTCTTAGCTAGGCATCGCGTTATAGCATACCATAGTGTAAGTCAACATCTACCACATATCTATCTAAGCTAGTCAGCACATAAGCAAATCAAAATAGTTTAAGAAGGTTCAAAAGAGTAGCATGATTTCTCACCCCAATTTAGTTAAAAACAGAGATAAAAGTGGGGCTATGAAACTCACCTCAAGCAAGCAAGCACAAAAACACTAGCGAAGATATAATAGCTAACACGACTCGTGACCTACACTTCGGCATAACCTATTAATATAAACCGATTCTTAGTATATATTTCCAAAAGCAACGTTATCTACCCCAATGTATTCCTTTTCTTATCTCCAAAATATCTTGTTTCACCATTTAGTCTTAGCGTTTGGTATCGTCGTGTGTGTGTTATCGACTCAACAAGACACCATGAATGCACTCAAATGACCACAATGCCTCATAGACACAATGAGGCGTCTAGCGTTAAGCTTTAAAGTCCAATAAGTTTGAATAAATAGTTGAGCCGTATCAATTAGTTAATTGATAAACTCAATCATTTATTCGTGTCACTTGTTATCCCAAAAACCAGTCACATCCTAACGAGTCGTAAGGATAATTCACCCATTAATAACGTTATCCTACGTACCTAACGGGCTCTTATTAGATTCGCCAACCTAATAAGTCCGCTATCCACGTGGATCGACGCTATTAATGTTAGGTCATCCGTAACCCATGCAAAAGACGTAAATAGTATTAAATGCTCGAAAATGGCATTAAATAATCATAAATGACACATTTCGATAAACGTGCACTTGAAACATTAAATACTCATTAATTGGAAAATATATTCATTTTTAGACGTTAGTTTCCCATTTAAAATAGCGAATAACAAGACAAGTCTTGTTATCGGGGGTTTAATATAAAAACCATTTATTATTTATGTTTCTTAGTTTTTTTAACAAGTTTATATATTACGTCAATTTCAATATAAGTTTTGAGTCGTTATCCGTTTTGAGTCCACAAACACGAGTCATGACTTCTCGGCTTTTATACATTCTATAGTCCACTATATACTAAATTCCATATTACGGCGTTGTCGGGGTCAACTATGACTAAAAAGTCAAAGTAACACTGACGTTACTCAAAGTTGACAATTTATAATATAAGTCCAAGTAAATAATCACAACATCTCAAATCAATCTCCAATCAACCCATATCAATCTCGCCATCCAAACAAACTACCAAATATACCCGTAACCAATGTTATGACCCTAATGGTCTTGACGGTCGGTTAAGACCACGTGAACCAAACAAGCTCTAGAAGCTTTTTGGCTCAATGCGTCTCATCCAAACACCAACTACAACTACCAACAAGTTACCACAACGACCCGACCCGGACCCTTGGTCCTCATAGGTCACGTATGCCACTCCAAACCCACGTACGAAGCCCTAGTGGCTCGTACAACCTACCAACTCCATCCAAACACTCCTTAAATGGCTTCTCTAATACCCAAACACAATCAAACAACATCCAAACAACATCCAATAATCAAACCCATCAACTAACCTAGACCAAGAACATGAAACAATGATAAAAATGCAAAAACATAATAAAATGACACAACACACGATACCAAATCACTAGTTTACATGTTTTAATTAGTTTTAAACTCGTTTTTTACCCGTATCCATGAAACCCAATACATGTCGCCACATGTACGAGCCATATAGGGCTTGCTTGACTCCACATGACTCAAACGAGTCACAACCATGTTCCTTTTACCTTTTCCAAACCCGATCTACAAAGTTACCAAGAAACCCTAAAGATTCGAATAGTTTTTGCAAGATTTGAGGATGTTAACGAAGGCTTCTAGGCGTGTTCCATATATGGATGGAAAGAGGAAAGAAAGATCTATCTAATGGTGGTGAAGGTGAGATCCCACACGCCGGAATGTGGCCGAAGGTGGGCTGCGGCGGTGGTAGTTATATTAGGGTTAGGGTTTTGTTGGTGGAGAGAGAGAGAGTAGAGAGAGAAAGTGGAAGACGTATGTGTTTTTAGTGACAGAAAGTAAAGGGGTGAATAAGGTGGGATGGGGTATATATATTTAGAGCTAGGGACCTAAAAAATAATTAAAATGGGTGGGCCGGCCTAGAAAGTTAGGGGGCCAAACCGTAATTTTTGTAAAACTAACTTCGTTTACCCGCTCAGAGCTCATATATTGTCCTACGAGTGTTCCACGACGTTCCTTCAACTTTCTATCGCTTTTATTTACGTTTTTCCATAAGTTTTGATTATTTATGCGTCAAGTTTTAGTGTTCGGTTTAAAAGTTACGTTATCTCTCGTTATAGGATTTTATGTGCGAATCACATAGTGCTGCGAAAGGCTAAAACTCATACGACTCATACGATAATAGAATAAATCTTAAAACCAATAAACGATATCAAAACAAGTCAAAACTGGAATAGTTCTAAAGGCAACTACTCGGTTTAACTTAGCATAATGCGGTTACCTAAAATGGGCTCCCTAATTGCGGTTGTCACTGCCTCGATACCGAAGAAACCCGTCCAGGTTTCACTCCGAGTTCTTGATGTCATGAAGAGTTTAGGGTACATCCTACAATCGTCCTCCGCGTTCCCAAGTGAACTCTGGTCCATGACGAGAGTTCCAACGAACTTTGATAATCGGAATACGGCTATGCTTCAGCCGTTTAACCTCATGATCCATGATCTTAATCGGTTTCTTCAACGAAATTCAGTTTCTCATCAATATGGATATCTTTCATAGGTACGACTAAGTTTTCCTCAGGACATTTCTTAAGATTACTAACATGGAAGACATCGTGTACACTGCTCAACTCCGAAGGTAGCTCAAGACGGTTAGCTACTGGTTCGATTTTTTCCAGGATTGGAAAGGGACCAATGTATCGGAGGTTGAGTTTTCCACGTTTGCCAAAATGTATCACTCCTTTCCTAGGAGAAACCTTCAACATAACATGATCTCCTACCTGAAACTCTAAGGGTTTATGTCTCCTATCGGCGTAACTCTTTTGTCTATCACGAGCGGTTTGCAAACGATTACGAATCTGAACTATCTTATCAGTGGTTTCTAGAACGAGTTCGGGACCGGTAAGCTGACTCTCACCAACTTCCGCCCAACAGATCGGAGAACGACATTTTCGGCCATACAATGCCTCAAATGGTTTGGCCTTAATGCTAGTATGATAGCTATTGTTGTAAGGGAATTCGGCCAAAGGTAGGTATTTCTCGGCCTTTGCGAAATCGATGTTCTGAACGCAGCTTATATCTTCTAGGTGCGAATGGTTCTTTCACTCTGGCCGTCGGTTTGAGGATGATAAGCAGTGCTCATATCCAAGTTTGTTCCTAATATCTTGTAGGATTTCGAAGTTGGGCGTAAAGCGGCCATCTCGGTTAAAATGATAGATATCGGTACTCATGGCCGCGATACTACCTCTTTGATATACAGCCGAGCGAGCTTGTCGATACTATCGACCTCGCTAATGGCCAAGAAGTGAGCAGACTTAGTCAAACAATCTACGATTACTGATGAGTGCTTATTCACTCATCATTTTTGGTCAAATCTGAACTGCATAACATCTAAAAACACTCCGAAATGCATCAAAATACTGAAAATATCTCAAACTTGTGTTTTATATGTTTTGATGCAAAATTATTGAAAACAAATGAAAAAGCGAACAAAGTTTGCATAATTGGCGGTTTAGTCCCTCGTCTTTCAAAATTGATGAGAAATAGTCCACGAGCGCGTAATTTAAAAGAAAAGTCACCAAAGGTCCTTTTGAAATCATAAATTGTCATAATTAGTCCTTTGGTGATAAATTTCAAAAGTTTGAGAAATTACAGTTGTGATCCCTGGATTTTTAAAATTGTCAAGTTTAGTCCTCAGGTTTCACAAATGGCAACTTAGGTCCCTGCACTTTTGGTGATTGACAAAGTCAGCCCTTGGATAATACTTCATAAATTACTTGATTGGTCCCTGGATTTTTGGATTTTACACCTATGGTCCCTAAATGTTAAATGGGTTTCATAATATATCCTAAGTCCATAATTAAACCCCTTGGCCCAACTAAATCCAACCCACGACCCAAACCTAGACCCGGTCAATTTGACCCATCACCCAAGTGTTAATAAACTCTGTCCCCTTCTTCTTCTCCACTTCCCGCCCAATTCATTACCCAGAACCCTAGATACTTTCTTTCTCTCTTCTCAAAACATCCCACCTCCCCAAACACTCAACCCCTCCAAACCTTCTATTACCCAATCTCACCACACCCCAAAACCACCTTCATCTCTTTAACCAGGTACACCCAAATCCCAAACCCACTCACATTTGCCCTACTCTTTTCCCCATTGCCACCATGGCAATCCATGTCAGAAAAGCTCCATCAAACGGCTTAGATTGCTTCAAATGGGTACCCTAGCAGTTGGGCGGTGAGATTCATTCAAGAAAGCACATGTGGTACCTTAGCTGTTTTCCTCACACAAGAAGAAGCACAGAAGAGATTGAAGACCAAGTAGTTTTTAGTATAAATAGGATTGTAGCCACATGTATAAGGCACCCCTAGTTTTAGTTTTAACTTAGTTTTTATGTTGTATTTCAAAATTGTAGCATTTTTTTAATGAAGAGTAGTTTTTTTTATGAAGTCTGTTCCTACAATTTAAATCACTTTAGTTGCTTATGTTGTGTTCAAACTCTTAAGTTAATCACTGCTTTATGTAAACCAGTAAGACAGAATCAAGAAAGTAATTTTTTCATTAAAAGCAGTTTCTGCAGGGGTGTTTGGTTTAAGCTTTATTCGTAGTCAAAACCAGTTGTCACCCATTTGGACCTTCAAGGTCAAAGTTCTTTATATTATTCTAAGTGGTTTAGGTAATTTAGGATTGGTCTAACTAAATTTTGTGCAAGCTTGGTAAAAACAAAGTTAAATACGTCAATACATTTTAACTTCGAGCACTATAGCTTTAGCTGCTCTTGGCTCAATTCTAGCTTATTTATCCAGCAAAACTTGCAAAAAAATTGTCTTCCTTGATTACCTGTAGTCCTAGCCCAGCTTGTTTCCAATTTAGTGCATAAAAAAGGGCCTTTAACTTGTTTAAATTGAAGTTTAAAACTGTCCATTTTCTTTTTTTTCTTGTCTGAGCCAGTCAAAATGTGGGAAGCAAATCTGATCTCAGCTTATTTTCAAGCTTCAAACAGCTTATCCTTGGGTCTCACTTTGCTTTTATTTAATCTATCTTTGGGCTAACTTTGTTGTTGTAACTTTTGTTTCTTTGTGCAAGGCTTTATTTCAGCTTATAAATAAGCTCCAACAGGCCCCCTAAGGCTGCTGTTTCAGCCTGCAATTCAGCAGACAGTGAGTTTTCTTTGGGCTTGGTTTTTAGTGTATTTAGATTTATTAGGTGCTTATTAGGGTAGGTTAAGTATAAATTGTTATTACTTAGTGCTTATTATAGGATTTTAGTGCTTATTCGGTCTTTTACATGCTTATGTTCTATTAGTTAGTTTAGCATTCTCCTTAGTGTAATTGAATCCCCAACTGTTTATTCCCATTTGTAGGCTCTATCTCTTTTGTGACTTAGCTTATTCTAGCTATAATTTATGTATCCTAGCTTATCTTTTTATGTCAATGCTTAAATGTAGTTAACATGGTGCTTAAGAACTAGTAAAAGGGTGTTTGGGTGGAGGACTGTTGTGATTTCAAAATAAGAGTTGTTTGGTTTATTTGGTAAAAGTGTTGGAATAAGGTTTCTAACTGCTTGTTTCAAGCTTTTCAGAAAAGTTGTCTTCATAAAAAACCTTCATTTCAATAAGCTTTTTAAGTTTCAAATAGAAAAGTTGAAAAAAAAATGTTTTGCAAAAAATGGCATGGTGGGACTCGAACCCACGCCATCCATCTCACACACCACACCTCTTCCATTTTCCCTTGGGACTTGTCTCGTTCAAGTAATGCAAAGTCTAATATATAACCTTCGTTTGGCAGTTTAATGCATAAGGACTTATTGGCTTATTTGTTGCTTATTTTCCAAAACAACCACTAGTTTTCTCATTTTTCCTAGAATCAGTTAGGCCTTAAGTACTTTTTGTTAAATTTTGATTTTTCAAAATGTTTTAGTATTTTTAATCATTTAATTAGAGTAAAATAGTTTTTAATTCATAATAAATAATTTAAGAGTCGAAAAATTCCGGCTTTTTCTAAAATTATTTTTAGTCAATTAGAATGTAGGAAAATTGATATCACACCATAGCACTTAAATTGCAAAAGTTTTACGTTTTTGGCTCGGTGGTTCTTGGATTTTAGCGTTTTTGCATTTTATCACCCTAGGACTTAGTGTAGCTTCATTTTATCGTTTCTTAGGCTTAGTCGTAGTTCATTTAGCATTTACTTTGTTTTACTTGTTTTATTTTCATTTCCGTTCTTTATTTTGTAGAATACGTGATCACAAGTCCAAAAGTTCGTTAAACCAATTCAAGTCCAAATCACGAAACTTATCGACACCGTCAATTTCACACCTCGTTGGGACACGACCCGGGGAAATCACTTTCCCGATATCACTTTTATCACACCCGTGAGGTTTTGCACGTTGACCTTTTCCTAAAAGGTTAATTTGTCGAATTTTACGGTTAATTTGATATACGTTGATATTTGTGTTTTTCTCACACTCACTTCACACGAATCAAATTTTGGCGCATTTGCGGGGAGGTGTGTTGCGACAATATCGTGGTTTTTGCGATTAGTGACTTGAAGAACCTTCCTCGTGAAGTTATTTGCTTTCCAAAAAACCCAAAAACCCAAAAATATTCTTCTCATTCCTCTTATTCGTTGATTCTATTTCTCTTACCCTCTTTTGCCGTTTAATTCTATCCTTCGTATCCTCTCGACCATTTGATTCTAATTCTTTAACCCTCTACATGTTTAATTCTCATGGCGACGTTCGATTATCCTCGTTGTTTCCACTTGCAAAAGCGTATGGAAGAGGATCAGCTCGATTGTCAGAATCCGGATTGTTTATGCAAGCAATGTAGAAGGATGGGTGCAAGCAAATATTGTTATTGGTGCGAATTATCTGATAACTCTCTCGATGATTCTCCAAGTTTTTCCGACCATCCGCCATAACCCGATGAACCCGTTCAAGAACCGAAGACCATACGGAGTGGTGGAAATTGCTAGCTCTCGAGCACACCACTTGTCCCACCTCCTGATTTTTCTGATGTTATTGAGACTTGATAGTCATTCGGATCACAATGTTGGTTTTGTTGATTCTTTGAATAAACTGATTCCTCTTCATAACTCTCAAATGCAATCGTTTATTCCTTGTGTCGGTTGTGGTGATCCTCTCTTTGGTTCACCACGTGGTTGGTGTACTTGTGTACAATGTGGTAATGATATCCATAACGGGAGTTGTTTGATTTGTGGTTCGAGGAATTCATTTGATTATGATCCTAATCCGAACTCATTTAACGACTCCTCAAATTTTTTCAATTACCCACCACAGCCCGACTTATCTTCATATGATCAACATTCCTGCTGTGAATTTTGTGGAGGTCCCCACTCCAGCTCTGATTGTCAAATAGGGAATCCATTTCCTTGTAACAATCATGACTCTCACACGTTTGACAATTTCCAACCTCCACAGCACCATACGGTTCAAACTCCACCTGAGACGTTGTCTCAAGAAATCTCCCAAGATTTTGAAACCGCAATGAAAACACTTGATGATATGATTAGTAACTTTAAGAATCAAGTGAGTGGTGAAAATACCATGGGAGAATTGCTTTAGAAGAGCGAGAGCCCACCAATCTAGGGAAGAATTATTAGTCCTAGAGCAAGCGGCTCTAAGGCGTTCCCAATTTCTTAAAGCGTCTTTATGATGATGACGAGGAGAGTTTTTATCCTTTTAAAGATAATATTTCTCAACTCCCTCGGTCGTTGATATTCAGCAGATTGAGATTCCATCTCAAACAACTGCTATCACTCAAAGCTCCCACTCACTCTCTCTGAACATGGGGGCGAGCATCTTGACACTGTTCACGAGAATCGGGCGAATTCATAAAGTCTAGTGTTGAGAACCTTATCCCAATCCCGAGAGAGTCACAGGGAACTTTTGACCATCTGTGTGCTTCTCTTTCCCTCTTGAGTGTTCAAATGATCATTTGGAAACTTTCTACGATCTTAGCGGCGATTGTGCTTCCTTTGGAAACATCGAGTGCGTTGAGGCATCACTTCCTGTCGATCTTCGATCACTTTCTTGAGTTTCTCCGGTGAACTCACTCATCAATCCACTCTTTGATTTGGCCAGATCTAGGAGAGACTGAAAGTCTCATTGATAATGATCGCTCACTCACTTCTTATCCCATCAGTCCAATAGAGAATGTTGATCACTTTGTTCCCGAAACATTCAAAGCTACTTTCACCAATCCTTTATTTGAATTCGACTCTGAATTCACTTTAATTTCTGAGAATCCACTCTTTGATACTCAGATTGAGGATAGTGATGAGCCCACAATGGAACAAGAGTTCACAATTTCACTTCATGTGAATGATTCTCTTCATGAAGAGTTCTCCGGTGAACTCTCTCATGGCATATCTCCTCCGGAACATGATCATTTCTATTTTGATCTTGAGGATAATATTAGCTCGGAAGAAGGTGTACTCTATCATATGAGTGTGCTTATTAATGATACTACCCTCACCCTTCCTCCCGATACGTCTACATTTGAGGATGAAGAATGGATCTTGATTGTTATCAAAGTCTTTCTTCCTTTCCTCAAATATCTTGTGATTTCTCGTCATCTTCACTCCTTCGGGAATGAAGACACTATCTTTGACCCCGGCATTTTCATTTATCATTTTTGAGGCGGTTCTATGTATATCTCATCGGTGTGGAACTTTCACGTGCTTCAAATGTTTGTCCAAACATTTTGAATGAAAGTCCGATGGAGATTGTTTCTTCCACTTTGCTTCCCCATGAACCAATGAATTGAGTCGAGTCAAGCTAGCGACTTCGGTAATCAAAATAGTAGCTTAACATGGGTTTTCACCCGTGTATACCACCCTAGTGTGGGAGTTACCCATTTGTTGTATATAAGTTTTTTTGAAAAAAAAATCAAATAATGGCGTAGTATTTCCTTTTACGTTCTATGTTTTGGCATAACCATGGGTACTTTGAATATTGAGGGCAATATTTATTTCTAAGTGTGGGGGGGAATTCTCACGAATTTTATCATATTTATCCACCCAATTCCCGTTTTGGCCAAATTTTTTTTGGAGTAAGTGTTTTCACTGACTCATCTTATGGTTATCAGTCAGCCTTGTCAATAAACAAAAGGATTGGCTAATCCAGGAGCAAGCGGCTCTTGGTAAAGATTTCTCAAATCCGTTTATATGGCTTGCAATTTGCCCAAAATTGTATGGTTCTCAACTCACCATATCCTAAAAAGTGAAGAGTTGGCTAGCCCGCAAGGTTATGGCTTGTGGTAAAGGAAGTGGAAAATCCATAATTGGTAATCAGCTCACCAAAGATAATATTGATAATTTATCTAAAGAGTTGGCTAGTCGAGAAAGGTACGGCTACGGTAAAGACAAATCAAAACCGTTGGAAGCTGGTGGTTTGCTCAAAATCACATGGTTATCGGTGTACCATGGTTCTTACTTGAACTAAAACATTTGGCTACTCCAGGAGTAATGGCTTTTGGTAAAGAGATTCAAATCCATTAAGTTTTCTCAAAAGATTGCAAGGGACTAGCAATGGTTGATGTGGGGGATTTGATGAGTGCTTATTCACTCATCATTTTGGTCAAATCTGAGCGCATAACATCTAAAACACTCGAAATGCATCAAAATACTGAAAATATCTCAAAATTATGTTTTATATGTTTCAGATGCAAAATTATCAAAAACAAATGAAAAAGCGAACAAATTTTGCATAATTGGCGGTTTCGGTCCCCCGTCTTTCAAAAATTGGCAGAGAAATAGTCCCTGAGCACGTAATTTAAAGAAAAAGTCACCAAAGGTCCTTTTGAAATCATAAATTGTCATAATTAGTCCTTTGGTGATAAATTTCAAAAGTTTGAGAAATTACAGTTGTGATCCATGGATTTTTAAAATTGTCAAGTTTAGTCGGAGTTTCACAAATTGGCAACTTCAGTCCCTGCACTTTTGGTGATTGACAAAGTCAGCCCTTGGATAATACTTCATAAGTTACTTGATTGGTCCTGGATTTTTGTTTTACACCTATGGTCCTAAATGTTAAATGGGTTTCATAATATATCCTAAGTCCATAATTAAACCCCTTGGCCCAACTAAATCCAACCCACGACCCAAACCTAGACCCGGTCAATTTGACCCATCACCCAAGTGTTAATAAACTCTGTCCCCTTCTTCTTCTCCACTTCCCGATTCATTACCCGAACCCTAGATACTTTCTTTCTCTCTTCTCAAAACATCCCACCTCCCCAAACACTCAACCCCTCCAAACCTTCTATTACCCAATCTCACCACACCCCAAAACCACCTTCATCTCTTTAACCGGTACACCCAATCCCAAACCCACTCACATTTGCCCTACTCTTTTCCCCATTGCCACCATGGCAATCCATGTCAGAAAAGCTCCATCAAACGGCTTAGATTGCTTCAAATGGGTACCTAACAGTTGGACGGCTGAGATTCATTCAAGAAAGCACATGTGGTACCTTAGCTGTTTTCCTCACACAAGAAGCACAAGAAGAGATTGAAGACCAAGTAGTTTTTAGTATAAATAGGATTGTAGCCACATGTATAAGGCACCCCTAGTTTTAGTTTTTAACTTAGTTTTTATGTTGTATTTCAAAATTGTAGTCTGTTGTTTAATGAAGAGTAGTTTTTTTTTATGAAGTCTGTTCCTACAATTTAAATCACTTTAGTTGCTTATGTTGTGTTCAAACTCTTAAGTTAATCATTGCTTTATGTAAACCAGTAAGACAGAATCAAGAAAGTAATTTTTTCATTAAAAGCAGTTTCTGCAGGGGTGTTTGGTTTAAGCTTTATTCGTAGTCAAAACCAGTTGTCACCCATTTGGACCTTCAAGGTCAAAGTTCTTTATATTATTCTAAGTGGTTTAGGTAATTTAGGATTGGTCTAACTAAATTTTGTGCAAGCTTGGTAAAAACAAAGTATGTCTGTCAATACATTTTAACTGAGCTGACTATAGGCTGCTGCTCTTGGGCAATTCTAGCTTATTTATCCAGCAAAACTTGCAAAAAATTGTCTTCATTGATTACACATAGTCCTAGCCCAGCTTGTTTCCAATTTAGTGCATAAAAAAGGGCCTTTAACTTGTTTAAATTGAAGTTTAAAACTGTCCATTTTCTTTTTTTTCTTCTTGTCTCAGAACCGGTAGTCAAAATGTGAAGCAAATCTTGATCTCAGCTTATTTTCAAGCTTCAAACAGCTTATCCTTGGGTCTCACTTTGCTTTTATTTAATCTATGCTGGGCTAACTTTGTTGTTGTAACTTTTGTTTGCTGTGCAAGGCTTTATTTCAGCTTATAAATAAGCTCCAACAGGCCCTAAAGGTCAGCTGTTTCCTGCAATTCATGATGTGAGTTTTCTTTGGGCTTGGTTTTTAGTGTATTTAGATTTATTAGGTGCTTATTAGGGTAGGTTAAGTATAAATTGTTATTACTTAGTGCTTATTATAGGATTTTAGTGCTTATTCGGTCTTTTACATGCTTATGTTCTATTAGTTAGTTTAGCATTCTCCTTAGTGTAATTGAATCCCCAACTGTTTATTCCCATTTGTAGGCTCTATCTCTTTTGTGACTTAGCTTATTCTAGCTATAATTTATGTATCCTAGCTTATCTTTTTATGTCAATGCTTAAATGTAGTTAACATGGTGCTTAAGAACTAGTAAAAGGGTGTTTGGGTGGAGGACTGTTGTGATTTCAAAATAAGAGTTGTTTGGTTTATTTGGTAAACTGTTGGAATAAGCAGTTTCTAACTGCTTGTTTCAAGCTTTTTAGAAAAGTTGTCTTCATAAAAAAACCTTCATTTCAATAAGCTTTTTAAGTTTCAAAAAGAAAAGTTGAAAAAAAAAAAAAAAAAAAAATGTTTTGCAAAAAATGGCATGGCTGGGACTCGAACCCACGCCATCCATCTCACACACCACACCTCTTCCATTTGCCCTTGGGACTTGTCTCGTTCAAGTAATGCAAAGTCTAATATATAACCTTCGTTTGGCAGTTTAATGCATAAGGACTTATTAGCTTATTTGTTGCTTATTTTCCAAAACAACCACTAGTTTTCTTATTTTTCCTAGAATCAGTTAGGCCTAAAGTACTTTTTGTTAAATTTTCAGATTTTTCCAAAATGTTTTAGTATTTTTAATCATTTAATTAGAGTAAAATAGTTTTTAATTCATAATAAATAATTTAAGAGTCGAAAAAATTCCCGGCTTTTTTCTAAAATTATTTTTAGTCAATTAGAATGTAGGAAAATTGATATCACACCCGTAGCCCTTAAATTGCAAAAGTTTTACGTTTTTGGCTCGGGTGGTTGCCGTTTTTTAGCGTTTTTGCATTTTATCACCCTAGGACTTAGTGTAGCTTCATTTTATCGTTTCTTAGGCTTAGTCGTAGTTCATTTAGCATTTAATTTGTTTTACTTGTTTTATTTTCATTTCCGTTCTTTATTTTGTAGAATACGTGATCACAAGTCCAAAAGTTCGTTAAACCAATTCAAGTCCAAATCACGAAACTTATCGACACCGTCAATTTCACACCTCGTTGGGACACGACCCGGGGAAATCACTTTCCCGGTATCACTTTTATCACACCCGTGAGGTTTGGCACGTTGACCTTTTTCCTAAAAGGTTAATTTGTCGAATTTTACGGTTAATTTGATATACGTTGATATTTGTGTTTTTCTCACACTCACTTCACAACGAATCAATTACCCTGATAGCGTCATTGCCGCTAACTATTCTCGGTAATTTGGTGATGAAGTCCATGGTGATTCGCTCCCATTTCCATACGGGGAGTTCGGGTTGAAATAAAAGTCCTGAGGGTTTCTGGTGTTCGGCTTTCACCTTAGAACAAGTCAAGCACTTACTGACATACAGAGCTATGTCGGCTTTCATGTTCGGCCACCAGTAGAGTTTCTTCAAGTCATGATACATCTTATCGGCTCTGGGATGAATAGAGTATTTTGATTTATGCGACTCGTGCATAATCAACTCATGGATTCCGCCATGGAATGGTATCCATCTTTTGTTTCTGAAGCATAAGGTTCCGTCGGAACGCTTCAAGAAGTCGTTTTCACTTTCTACCATTCCATGTAGGTTCTTAAATGGACGGTTCTCTTCCGTCAACACCGCGCTTGCAGGCTAAGATTTGAGACGGTAGAGCGAACTAATGGTCATTCCTAGGATCGAGCGAGTAAAGGTGGAATGTTCTCCTTATGGCTGAGTGCATCTGCAACAACATTGGCTTTACCAGGGTGATAACGAATCTCACAGTCATAATCACTGAGTAACTCTTACCAACAACGTTGTCTCATATTCAGCTCCTTCTGGTCTAAGATGTGCTTCAAGCTTTTATGGTCGGTAAACACTACACACTTAGTTTCGTACAGGTAATGTCTCCAAGTCCTAAGGGTAAACACTACAGCACCTAAGTCCAGATCATGGGTGGTGTAATTTTTCTCATGCTTCTTAAGTTGTCGGGAGGCATAAGCTATCACCTTCTCCCGTTGCATCAAAACAGCTCCTAAGCCTTTATGCGAAGCGTTGCGATTACTGACAAAATCTTCGCTCCTCCCGGCAAGCTAGGATGGGCGCTACACGCTTCTCCTTGAAGTTGGAATGCTTCTTTTTCCTTTTCTCCCCATTCATACTTAACGTCTTTTTGCGTTAGTTTGGTCAGCGACTTAGCTCTTTTGGAGAATCCCTCAATGAACCTCCGGTAATAGCCTGCTAAACCTAGAAATTGGCGGACTTCTGATGGGTTCCTAGGGGCGGCCCATTCCTTAATGGCCTCAATCTTGGCTGGGTCAACATGAACTCCTCGACTATCTATCATGTGGCCTAAGAATTGCACGGTCGGAATCCAAAATTTACGCTTAGAGAATTTGGCATACAGTTTCTCCTGCCTCAACAACTCTAAAAAGAGCCTCAAATGCTCTTCATGCTCCTCCCTATTCTTGGAGTATATCAAGATGTCGTCTATGAATACTATCACAAACTTATCCAGATATGGCTTACACACTCGATTCATGAGATCCATGAATACCACTGGCGCGTTGGTCAAACCAAACGACATTACTTGGAATTCATAGTGCCCATAACGAGTCCTAAATTCCGTCTTAGGGATATCCTCCTCTCGAACTCTAAGCTGGTGATATCCAGACCGCAAGTCAATCTTAGAAAAGACACTAGCTCCTTGGAGTTGGTCAAATAGGTCATCTATTCTAGGTAGTGGATACCGGTTCTTCACCGTCAACTTATTCAACTCCCTATAGTCAATGCACATCCGGAACGATCCATCCTTCTTCTTCACAAAAAGTACCGGTGCTCCCTACGGTGACGAACTTGGCCGAATGAATCCCTTCTCTGACAACTCTGCCAACTGCTTAGATAGTTCCTCCAATTCTCTTGGAGCAAGTCGATAGGGTACCCGGGCTATAGGTGCAGCACCAGGTATCAAATCAATTTGGAATTCCACTTGTGGACGGTGGAATCCTGCGCATCATCGGAAACACATCTGGAAACTCTCTAACGACGAGTACATCCTTAAGGTGTCCTTCGCTCTTCTTCGCTTTTCTTTTGAAATTGAGCCAAGAAAAGACAACCTCCTCTATCGATGTACTTTTGGGCCTTAATACAAGAGATGATGCTCAACCGGGAGGGACCTCCACAGTCGTTCCGATCTCCTTGTATGCTCAGAACTTTTCCGTCACACGGTACACGCACGATCTTCTCATCGCAGATGATGTATGCACCGTTCTTCGACAACCAATCCATTTCGATGATGACTTCAAAACTTCCTAAGGTAACTGGCAAAAAGTCTATGCTAAACGGGTGGTCTAGGAAACTTAGTGTGCAACTTTGGACTACGGTATCTATCCTTTCCCTATTTCCATTAGCTAACTCCACATCATAACTTAACCCTAAAGGTGTTGGGGAAATTCCTAGTAATGGCATAAAGGTGGTGGATACGAAACTCATGTCGGCACCAGTATCAAACAGTATGGAAGCATAGCGGTTATTGAAGAACGTTACCCAACTACGTTCGGGTCCTCACCGGCTTCCTTCCCAATGGCATACAATCGCGCTTTTCCCATGTCTCTCTGTTGATTCCTAGCACCCTGATTTCCCTAGTTCCCTTCAACCTCTCACTTCACAGAGTTATGGCCATTACTTCCCACACCTCGGTTAACTACACCTCCTATATTACTAGGGTTTCCCTTCATCCACGGCTCTCGGCACTCATTCTTGTAGTGCCCTTTCTTTCCACATCCAAAACAGGTGACAGTGGCCTTCCAATCCGCTCCTTGTGCAGTTTGAGCCACAGTAAGGGGACGGGACCTACAGTCTCTGGCCATGTGTCCTACCTTAGATCAATTCCTACACACTAATGGGCACTGCCCATGATGGTGTTGACTGCAACGATTACACAAGGGCTTGCTACCTTTATAACTCTTCTTCTCTTCATTACCTATAGTATACATCCTGGCAGTCTCTTATCGTTTGTTGCCATTCCCCTTAATAGTCTCATTCCTCTTCCTCTTATCACTCTTACCCTTGTCTCCTCCTTCTAACACAAGAGAGTCCATCAGCGAGCGCGATAGCGCCTCATGCAAGTTAGTCAGCTTCGCAGCGATGACATCATTCCTAGTAGCTAGAGGCAACCCATCAGTATAACTCTTAATCTTAAGGGCTTCAGTGCGAACCATTTCTGGGCAAAGCAACGACAACTCTTGGAAACGACGATTGTAAGTAGTCATGTCGCTACCCTTAACCTTATGTTTCCAGAACTCAACCTCTAACTTCTTAAATTTCCTAGGACCGGCAAGTCTTGATCAGAAGAGCCTTAAAGCGGGTCCAAGTCATGCTATAGGCTATCTCACTTCTTGATCGGTGATAGTTTTCCACCAAGTCAACGCTTCGTCCTTTAGAGTGAACGTTGCATACTTAACCTTAGAGTCCTCATCACAGTTACTAACGGTAAACACAGACACAGTTTTCTCCATCCACCTTGTTAGGTAAACCACTCCCTCGGTTCCTCCGAACTAGATGGGACCACAGAATCGGAACTCTTTGTAGGTACAACCTCGAGCTTGATTAAGTGGTGGGGTTCAACCTGAGGTGTTAGAGTGATTAGACTCCGGCCGATTCAGCTACACGCTGTGTCACGAGCTGGTCGATGTGGGCTTGATTCAAATGTGGAGGGTTCGATGGGACAGGACCATTCTCAGCATGGTCATTAACATTCGGGTTCTCAATGGCGGGGTTATCAGTGTTCTGGTTCTCAACCGGTGGAATATTCGGGGTTGGACGACGACCTCGGAGACGGATTAACCACAATAGCAGGAGCTGCTCGGTTGGTCCTAGGCGGGTTTCGTCTTGGTGCCATTAATCTGAAGGTTAAAACAAAAGGTTCAAAAGTTTACAATTCACGCTCTATAAGACTGGGTTGGGTTCCAAGGATTATCGAATACCGCACAAGTACACAATCAAGCTAACAAGGATAATACTACATCATAACGAGATAATTAGCGACCGAATCAAAACTAAAGGATACACTTTCTAATAACCATAACTCATAGTTTTCGAAGTGGAATGCATGAAAGGATACAGAGTAAGCAAAAACCGATACTAACAACGATACTAACAAGACAACTAGGATAGATATACATCTCGAACGAAGGACTACTCAGTTTCAAGATGATACAATGCTATGAATCAAAAACAATTTAGCCACGATCACGAACACTCCAAATTGATCTCCTAACATCATTAACCTCCCTCCATAGAGATGAAAGCTCAACACGCTGAGCGTCGCGATCACTCTTCAGATCCACGACCTCCCTGTCCAACTCGCCTACCTTGCGCCATAGCGCCGGTCTGCCTCTCGGGCTGTCGCAAACCCTCTTAGCAGGTCCCCCACCTGCTCATGGAGCTCCGACATACCCTCTCTCAGAATCGTAGTCCTCCTAACTACAAAACCCATATCTGCTCTTAAATCCTCTACACTAGCCCTCGATACTCCAACTAGTCGATCTGTCAACTGACTAAGCCTAACACCCTGAGATGTAATCCTCTCCCAAATCAGACCCGTCTCCCCATACTCCTCGAGCTCTGAAGCAATCTCCAATGGTATATCTGAACCTAGTGGGCTACCTATCTCAGGTGAGTGAGGAGGTGAGTCAAAGTAAAAAGGCTGCCTAGGAGAATCAGGCTCAGGCAAAGGTAAGGGAGAGCCTGGTCCTGGAGAATGCGCCGAATGCGCATGACTCTGCAATGGTGGAGTACCCTCATATGGGATATCCTCATCATCCTACTCCTGAGGATCCACATCCTCCTCTATATACTCCTCCTCGTCCTCATACTCCTCCTCATCCTCATCTACAAACGGGAAGTCCATGAGTCGGCGTCTCTGTGAAGGTGAATCCATAGGTGGTACAGTAGGGGATCTAGGTCTTCTAGGACATGGTGATGCAGGTGGTGATGACAGGAGAGAGTGAGCTGACAGGTGTATAGGTGGTTAGGGTGGTCGTACAAACATACGAGCAGTACTATGAGTAAGTCTAGGAGTCTGGGCTCGTGCTAAGACCTGATGCAATGTGAGATGCCTAGATGAGCTAGGGCGATCAGATGATGATGAAGTGGAACTAGAATGTTGATAACGCTTAAATTATACATGTTTTTAGTAGCGTTATCCGTGCTTTTAAATATGTTATTTGGCTATAATCATATACTTTTGATGCTTAATCGTATAAAAGTGCATTTTCTATTTCATTTGTAGCCAAGTACAGGAAAGTGGAGAAAAAGACGGAAAAAGAAGTAAAATACGAAGATTTCTCCATGTACGAAGAATTCCCGACAAAAGCAAGACTTGTGGAGTATATTCGAGAAGATAAATTCATCAAGATAGTGGTCCAAAGACTCAAGAATAAATTTCAAGAAGGAAAACGAGAAAGAAAGGAAGAAAAGAAGCTTAAACGAAAAATTATGGAAGCCTCGTTGTTCCCAACACACCTTCACCATTTTGGCCATAACTTTTGCATACGAACTCTGTTTGAACCCCCGTTTGCGGCCACGGAAAGCTAAGAGAATGATCTACAACTTTGGTGCTTATGATTTTTTGTCAACTTGCTCCAACCGATCGATAGTGCCCCACAACCATTTCATTTGGAGAGTAGTCAAGAAGACCAGCCAAAACGGCTGGAGCCCAACCGATTCGGCTGGGAGGCCTGGTTATGCTATTTCTTCATCACTAAGACTCCAAACTTGTCCCAAACAATTCTAGATCCTTCCCACTCAGTTTCTAGTCCCTTCCAAGCTCCTTGGAGGCCAAGTTGAGCATTTAATACCCTAGGCCTTGGTTCAAGTATAAATAGAGGCCTTTGTAACCTCATTTCATGCACCCGACTATCTAATCCCTCTCATCCCTTTCCACCACTCCTCTCTAGGTGTGAAATTCAAGCCTCCACCCTTAAGGACGAATTTCCACCTAGAGAGCAAACCCCAACTTGAGAGAACACACCCATTCATAATCTCTTCATCCCAAAGGTGTGAAATTCGATCCTCCACTCTTAAGGACGAATTTCCACCAATTATTCGATCCTCCACCCTTAAGGACGAATTTCCACAAACTTATCTTCCTTGAAAGACCTCAAACCTCTGCCAAATTCGTGTAGTGTACTCAAGGGCTGATGAAGGCGTTTGGATATGATTTTTCGGCTTGGTAGAAGTATTGTAGTCAATTGGAGGCTTAAAGGAGTGCTATAATCCTTCATCTTTGCCTATTGTAATTCATACTTTAGGTAAACCTTGTTACTTTTATATTTCCATATGTTTGTTATTGATATGATTGTTGAAGCTTTGTGTTTGATTGAAATAACCATGAATGTCTTGATACTTGCTTGTTCTTATATTGCTTTTCTTGTTGGTTTGATACGTGACAATCATAACCATCAACTTGTTACTTGCTTAAACAAACAAAAAACGACACTTGTAGTGCAACCAAGTCTTTTGGGACGACCTTGATTTACCAAAACCTATACTACAACTTGACTAGGGTATACTTGCCCGAATGTGTTCCTAGTTAACCGGTAATTCTTGATTATAAATTTAAAGCTCGATGGAACCCATCAAGTTTTTGGGGCCGTTGCCGGGGACTTGCGTTTGTATTCTTGTGTTTATTTTTTTGTTGAATTGTTTGCTTGAATTGATTGCTTGTTTGCTAGTTTGTTCGAATGATATATTGTTCTTGCTCATGAATTATTGTTTCTTTGCTCTTGTTTGATTGCTCGTGATGTTTGCTAAAATTGCTCCTTTGCGTTTTCTTTCAAAAATCTCTAATTTCTCATAATTGCTTAAATGATCTTGGCATCAAAATCATGTTTTTGATGTTGGGATTTAGTTTCTTGTGTTCAAAAAATTCCCATTCGAAAGTTTGCTTTCTAAGTATGCTCGAAATCGTTTGCGAAAAACCTACCAAAACCACCCCGAATCAACCAACCGATCGGTTGACACTCCAACCAGATCGGTTGGAAGCCTCGTACTTAATAAATCAACACAAACCGATCGGCCTGCACCCGCAGCCGATCCGGTTGTGTGTTCTGTTAAAAAAAAATAGTCCGTGTGTTTCTTGTTTCGTGTGTTTGTGTTTTTTATGTTATGTGATCTCTTGCATGTTTGTGTTTCTTTTTGTTTGTGTTATTATTGTCTATGTTAGTTTCGTATTAATTTTGAATAAGATTATCTTGTTTTAGATTGTCTTGTTTTGATTTTTGTTACGTGAGTACGTGACTAATTGTGTCTGCTTGCGTCTATGTGCTTGTCATTTTTCTGTGATCGTGCTTTTATTTGTTTATGCTTATTTTTGTTTTAAGTGGCGTTTTATGTTCTTGATAGTTTATGTGTTTTATTTAGTTTTGTTTATTTTTGTGTCTTTTACCTTTTATGTTCTTGTCTTATTTTATCAATAAAAGTTTTGAAATAAAACTTGTTTAAAAAAAAAAAAAAAAACCATAAAATTTCCTCCAACCGATCGGTCACTCCTCGTAACCGGTTCAGCTGGAAGGTTGGTAACATTTGGTTCATTCCAACCGATTGATTAGATCCTCTGACTGATCGGCTCGACTAATCTGTTAAAAAAAATCCGTTTTTATTTTTTGTTTTTGTGTGTTTGTGTTTAGATAAAATAAGTTTAAATGTATTTTTGTTTTTTTTGCAAGAGTATCATTTCTTTTATTCTACTTAAATTTTTCATTTTGCCATTTTTAAGTTTTGTTAATTTAGTACATTGTTAATAAATAAGTGCATGTGTTTTTGAAAATAAATATGTTTCGAACTTTGTGGGTATGTTCACTGGAAACCCTCACGAGACTATAACTCGTCCACTCGGGCCACCGAGGGGTTTAAAGGTTTGTTGCATACGCTAAATGCAACCGTGATGCCTACGAAAGTGAGTTTTATAATTTTACGCGTTTTTGTAGTTTAGTTTATTTTTGCAGATTCAATAAGCTATTGGAGGAAGGATGGGTTGGATCTTGAACCTCACACTCTTGGTTGGATATGTTGGATGAGGAATCGATTGATCTCATACTCTTATGCTATCGTTTGCGTAGCATCTTATTGTATGGAGTTCGATCGTGATGTTAGCCCGGGAAGTTTTGTTTCTCTTAGACTTATAGTTCTATTTTTCCCTATCTTACATGCTTCGTAGTTTATTTTTCACAATTCATTTATTTTGTTTCCTTGTTATTTTTGCCTTGTTTGTTTTGTTTGGTAAATTATTTTATAAATTGACTTCCTTAGTCCCTCGAAAGTAAGGCTCACCCATTGTAAACAAACTATGTGAGAGGTAAAAGGCGGGTCTCCCTGATTCCCTAAAGAAGTTGGGTTTTTAATGTGCTTCGCGCTGACCTGCTTCTCCGCTTCTTTGTGCGTTTCAATGGAGCTACCGAGAACTCGTGGGACAAGAATAAGTCATGTTTGTTTTTTTTTAAATAAAAAAAAATTAAAAAAAATAAAAAATGAAAAAAAAAAGAAAAAGAAAAAAAAAAGTCGTAACTAGTTTATTTTTCAAAGTTTTCTCGTAGTAATAGTAATAACAATAATAGCTATATTTTTTTTTCTTTTGTGTTCTTAAGTGTGGGGGGGGGGGGGGGGAAATATTATTGAGAAAAACGAAACTAGTTTTTAATTTCCAAATTTTTGGGCCAATTCTTAAAAATTTGTGAACTTGTTTGCCCTTGTGATCTAGTTGTTTTCACGCTTATAGGATAATATATTAGAATAACTGGATCAATCCACTGGTGAAATCGGTAATTTTGAAAATTTTGAGATGTGTCCTGATTAATATTGCAATCTATTATGGGATCGATGACATTTGTTTGCGCATATTATAGCCATTTCCACTAAATTGTGAGGATTTGAGCCTGTTTCATATATAGCATACATCTTTTATGCTTGAATCTTTTGCTATGAGTGTGCCGGTGATTTTATTTATTCTATAACTTGTACTTGTAAATCATTACCAGACCGCAGTAAGATCACATTCATGTGATATAAGTGTATTCGTGTGATAAAGAGGCACCTTAGGAATAAAACCAAATGGCCTTCCTTTTACATCTAATGATATTTTAGCTAACCACATCGGTTAGTTAACCACCCACATGGACCCATTTGTTAGCGCTCATCTTTAGCGCTAGATACCGTTAGTTACACCCTCCGAGCCATCCCTTTCTTTTTGTTACATCCAGAAAAATACAAAAATATTTTATACTTTAAACCTTAGCCTACCCCTTGTCAATGTCTAAACGGTTGGTTGCTAGTTGCTTGGTATGATTGGATTGTTTTTGATGATTATGAGTTAGCCGCACTTTGTCATTCGTGTGTGCCATTTCGACAAAGATGAAGATTGATCACCTTTATATTTTGTATTTTTGTGGTAATGCTTATAGGAGATGTGATGTATATGAAAAAAAATGAAAAAAAAAGGAGAATAAGTCATTGAAAAAAAATTAAAAAAATATGTGTGATGACAATGTGCTATATTATTATGTAGATGAAGGAAGATGGAGTATGTTTGAGATATCGATTAGCCAATGTGCTAAGACGTGATATATATATATATATATATATATATATATATTTGGTAATTGATATGAGAGGAGAAGATTGTAGCTATAATCATTTTCTGGTTTGCGGATTGTTCGGTGACTAGCAACAATGGGTATTAGACTTGACTTTATTTTTCTTTATTTTTCTTTAACACGAATTTCATAAATATTCCCTTGCCCTATCCCTTCCCTTTTGGCTTTGTGAAAATATGAAGTGCGTGAATATTTTTAGTGACCATCCGGTTCTTGAAGGATCGAATGACGCGCCAGCGATCTAGTGCATATTTTTGGTGACCATCCGTTATGCGAATAACGCGCCAGCGATCCAAAGTATAATCTAGTGACCATCCGTTGTTTGACTTAATCAAGAATACGCGCCAGCAATCTATATATTCTTGTATGACATGTTTGAACATAAGCCTAGTTAACCCTTTTAGCCTAAAACCCGAATAAAATACCTCTCTAGATGTTTACACTTGGTGCTTACACCACGCTGATGGAGTTTTGTTTCTTGTACAAGCCTATGGTAATATTTAGATCATGATTGAGCAATATGAGTGTACTATTCCTTAATACTATACATCACTAAATAAATTGAGTTTTGAGTGAATTATACATCCGTTCTTTTTCGTGAGGTGCTTAGCCATGTTATCAAGCGAGAGAATCCATAAGGTATTGTCAAACATCTCGATTTTTCACCTCTAAAAGCTTAAAACGATGACTCTTATCTTGTACTTGTACTTGGTAGATTTGCAACATATTTTTATTAATCATATTTCATGCACCATGTGGGTTATTTATTATTCTTAATTTCTAGATTAGCTTGAGGGCAAGCAAACCCTTAAGTGTGGGGGAGTTTGCGCTCATTTTTCGCTTTTATTTAATTAAAAAAAATTTAAAAAAACCAAAAATATTTTGAATTTTTTTATTTTTCTTTTTGTTTTGTCATTTAGGCATGTAGTTCAAATTTTCTTTTCTTAGATTTGCTTGAGGGCAAGCAAAGTTTAAGTGTGGTAAAATTTGATAACGCTCAAATTGTACATGTTTTTAGTAGCGTTATCCGTGCTTTTAAATATGTTATTTGGCTATAATCATATACTTTTGATGCTTAATCGTATAAAAGTGCGTTTGCTCGTTCATTTGTAGCCAAGTACAGGAAAGTGGAGAAAAATACGGAAAAGAAGTAAAATACGAAGATTTCTCCATGTACGAAGAATTCCTGACAAAAGCAAGACTTGTGGAGTATATTCGAGAAGATAAAGTCATCAAGATAGTGGTCCAAATACTCAAGAATAAAGTTCAAGAAGGAAAACGAGAAAGAAATGAAGAAAGGAAACTTAAACGAAGAAATTATGGAAGCCTCGTTGTTCCCAACACACCTTCACCATTTTGGCCATAACTTTTGCATACTGACTTCGTTTGACCCCCCGTTCACGGCCACGGAAAGCTAAGAGAAAGATATACAACTTTGTTGTTTATGATTTTTTGTCAACTTGCTCCAACCGATCGGTAGTGCCCCGCAACCGTTTCGGTTGGAGAGTAGTCAAGAAGACCAGCCGAAACGGCTGGACCCAACCGATTCGGCTGGGAGGCCTAGTTATGCTATTTCGTCATCACTAAGACTCCAAACTTGTCCCAAACGATTCTAGATTCTTCCCACTCAATTTCTAGGCCCTTCCAAGCTCCTTGGAGGCCAAGTTGAGCATTGAATACCCTAAGCCTTGGTTCAAGTATAAATAGAGGCCTTTGCAACCTCATTTCATGCACCCAACTATCTAATCCCTCTCATCCCTTTCCACCACTCCTCTCTAGGTGTGAAATTCAAGCCTCCACCCTTAAGGACGAATTTCCACCTAGAGAGCAAACCCCAACTTGAGAGAACACACCCACTCTCAATCTCTTCACCCCAAAGGTGTGAAATTCGATCCTCCACCCTTAAGGATGAATTTCCACCAATTATTCGATCCTCCACCCTTAAGGATGAATTTCCACAAACTTATCTTCCCCAAAAGACCTCAAACCTCTGCTAAATTCTTGTAGTGTGTTCAAGGGCTGATGAAGGCGTTTGGATATGATTTTCCGGCTTGGTAGAACTATTGTAGTCAATTGGGGGCTTGAAGGAGTGCTATAATCCTTCATCTTTGCCTATTGTAATTCATACTTTGGGTAAACCTTGTTACTTTTATATTTCCATATGTTTGTTATTGATATGATTGTTGAAGCTTTGTGATTGATTGAAATAACCATGAATGTCTTAATACTTGCTTGTTCTTATATTGCTTTTCTTGTTGGTTTGATACGTGACAATCGTAACCATCAACTTGTTACTTCCTTAAACAAACAAACGACAATTGTAGTGCAACCAAGTCTCTTGGTACGACCTTGATTTACCAAAACCTATACTACAACTTGACTAGGGTATACTTGCCCGAATGTGTTCCTAGTTAACCGGTAATTCTTGATTATAAATTTAAAGCTCGGTGGAACCCATCGAATGTCGAGCAATCACATAGGGATCACTCTGCGCAACAGTCATCAGAGTCCGTGCTGGGGAAGTAGCAGCAGCAAGGACATCCCCAGACACATCATAAGATAGTGAAGGCATGGTCTGTGACAAAGGCATAGGGTAGGTATAAGTGTTCGAAAAGGACTAGTTCTAATAAGCGCATCAACTCAACCAAAACATATATCACGTAATGAAAGATTTAAAATAAAGGTACCGCATTACACAAAAAATGTGCCTTTAAACAAAAATGCATAAGTTCCATTCTATCACATAATCCACGCATTATATAATCCCAAGTCACAACAATCATATAACAAGCTCATAATCTCACAAAATCATTAATCATATCCCGAAACATAACACTCAACAATCGAATCACAATTTAAACCATACTCAAAGTAAGAAGCTTCGGCTTGGCAGGCCGGCATGCGTCGGTCGAGGATCAATTTTTCTAAAAAGTGGTTATAGTTTAGGTTTTATTGAATACCTAGTTCTCTATAACCTTGGCTCTGATACCAATTTGTAACACCCCCAAATCTCGGTACAGCGGAAGACTTAAACAAGTTTTCGGGGTGTTACTGGATTGGTACATCACACAAGTATAGCAAACAAGATAATCATATTATAGTTCAAAAACCAATCCCAAATTTAATTATCCAAATACAATCATCCCAAAATAGTTAAATGTAAGGCCCAACATGATTTATAAAATAGGTCCGCATAATATTATCAGAGTTTAAATATGATTCTTCAACCATGCCTCATTACCAAGCTTCCACAGAACAAGCATTCCAAACATCACTTAGATACCTGAGAAAAACATGCTAAAAGGTCAGCTAACGCTGGTGAGTTCATAGGTTTAAGTTCAAATTCAATAGTGGACCTGTAAGAGTTTATTTGCTATGCGGGACTAAGATAGATACACAACAACACACCAATCACATATCATTCACAAACCAAATCACAACGGGGGGCCCAAGCGACTCTAGCCAGCACGGTCGTAGCAAGGCCTAGAACACAAGCTACCCTGGTCTAGGTCGGAGTAGATATCTATTCTTAGCTAGGCATCGCGTTATAGCATCGGAATGCTACCCTAGTCTAAGTCAACATCGACCACATATCTATCTAAGCTGGTCAGCACATAAGAAAATCAAAATAGTTTAAGAAGGTCCAAAAGAGTAGCATGATTTCTAACCCTAATTTAGTTAAAAACAAAGATAAAAGTGGGACTATGAAACTCACTTCAAGCAAGCAACGCACAAACAAACACTAACAACGAAAATAATAGCTAACACGGCTCAGAAACTACTGACTCGGCACAACCTATTAATATACACTGATTCTTAATATATATTTCCAAAATCAACGTTATCTACCCCAATGTATTCCTTTTCTTATCTCCAAAATATATTGTTTCACCATTTAGTCTTAGCGTTTGGTATCGTCGTGTGTGTGTTATCGACTCAACAAGACACCATGAATGCACTCAAATGACCACAATGCGACTCATAACGACACAATGAGACGTCTAAGCGTTAAGCTTTAAAGTCCAATAAGTTTCGGAATAAATAGTTAGACCGTATCGAATTCGTTAATTCGATAAACTCAATCATTTATTCGTGTCACTTGTTATCCCAAAAACCAGTCACATCCTAACGAGTCGTAAGGATAATTCACCCATTAATAACGTTATCCTACGTACCTAACGGGCTCTTATTAGATTCGTCAACCTAATAAGTCCGCTATCCACGTGGATCGACGCTATTAATGTTAGGTCATCCGTAACCCATGCAAAAGATGTAAATAGTATTAAATGCTCGAAAATGGCATTAAATACTCATAAATGGCACATTTCGATAAACATGCACTCGAAACATTAAATACTCATTAATTGGAAAATATATCCATTTTTAGACGTTAGTTTCCCATTTAAAATACCGAATAACAAAACAAATCTTGTTATCGGGGGTTTAGAATAAAAACCATTTATTATTTATGTTTCTTAGTTTTATTAACATGTTTATATATTACGTCAATTTCAATATAAGTTTCGAGTCGTTATCCGTTTCGAGTCCAGAAGCACGAGTCTTGACTTCTCGGCTTTTATACATTCTATAGTCTACTATATACTAAAGTCCATGTTACGGCATTGTAACACCGACGTTGCTCAAAGTTGACAATTTATAATATAAGTCCAAGTAAATAATCACAATATCTCAAATCAATCTCCAATCAACCCATATCAATCTCGCCATCCAAACAAATTACCAAATATACCCGTAACCAATGTCACGACCCTAATGGTCTTGACATGGTCCCGGTTAAGACCACGTGTCTCATCCAAACAAGTTACCACGCGTCTAGAAGCTTTTCAGCTCCACGCGTCTCATCCAAACACCAACTACAACTACCAACAAGTTACCACAATGACCCGACCCGGACCCTTGGTCCTCATGGGTCACGTACGCCACTCCAAACCCACGTACGAAACCCTAGTGGCTTGTACAACCTACCAACTCCATCCAAACACTCCCCAAATGGCTTTTCCAATACCCAAACATAATCAAACAACATCCAAACAACATCCAATCATCAAACCCATCAACTAATCTAGACCAAGAACATGAAACAATGATAAAAATGCAAAAACATAATAAAATGACACAACACACGATACCAAATCACTAGTTTACATGTTTTAATTAGTTTTAAACTCGTTTTTGACCCGTGTCCATGAAACCCAATACATGTCACCACATGTACGAGCCATATAGGGCTCGCATGTGACTCCACATGACTCAAACAAGTCATAACCATGTTCCTTTTACCTTTTCCAAACCCGATCTACAAAGTTACCAAGAAACCCTAAAGATTCGAATAGTTTTTGCAAGATTTGAGGATGTTAATGAAGGCTTCTAGGCGCGTGCCATATATGGATGGAAAGAGGAAAGAAAGATCTATCTAATGGTGGTAGAGGTGAGATCCCACTCGTTGGAATGTGGGCGGAGGTGGGCAGCGGTGGTGGTGGTTATATTAGGGTTAGGGTTTTGTTGGTGGAGAGAGAGAGAGTAGAGAGAGAAAGTGGAAGATGTGTGTGTTTTTAGTGAGAGAAAGTAAAGGGGTGAATGAGGTGGGATTGGGTATATATATTTAGAGCTAGGGACTTCAAAAATAATTAAAATGGGTGGAGGGGGTGCCGTCCTAGGGAAAGTTAGGGGGCCAAACCCGTAATTTTTGTAAAACTAACTCGTTTACCCGCTCCCGAGCTCATATATTGTCCTACGAGTGTTCCACGACGTTCCTTCAACTTTCTATCGCTTTTATTTACGTTTTTCCACGAGTTTTGATTATTTATGCGTCAAGTTTCGTGTTACGGTTTAAAAGTTACGTTATCTCTCGTTATAGGATTTTATTGTGCCGAATCACATAGTGCTTAACGAAAAAAGCTAAAACTCATACGACGACTCATACGATAATAAAATAAATCATAAAAACCAATAAACGATATCAAAACAAGTCATGGCTAACCAGAATAGTTCTAAAGCAACTACTCGGTTTAACTTAGCGTAATACGGTTACCTAAAATGGGCTCCCTAATTGCCAGTTGTCACATTATCTAAGTATATATCCAAGGGTATAGATCGGATAATGGCACACATCACTAAACCCATAGGTGATTCTTCTGATCCATCGATTGCGCCACAGGACCCCGTACCTTCAACAAGACGACCAACAACGCACGTAGACGAGATCAAGAACTATATATATACAAGATACATAGGGCCACATGAAGCATGCTGGAGAATTTTTAGGTTAGACATTCACAGTAGAGAGCCTGCAGTCCAGATACTATCCGTTCATTTGAAAGATATGCAACGTATCTCCTTTAGAACCACCGACCAAATTCGTAATGTGATAGACCACTCAAAGAACAAGAAGACTACACTAACAGAATGGATATCATTCAAGGAATAATACACAATTGGCAGGAACCTTACATACCTAAATTTCCCATCCGAGTTTGTTTGGTATAAGGCGGACATATTCTGGCTTCCAAGGCGTAATAGGGTAAACCATCCATCGGTAGGCTAACATACATCCACCCAAGTCTTGGGGACCTGTTCTACCAAAGGATGTTGTTATGCCATCAGAAAGGATGCCAGTCCTTCCGAGATATTCGTATAGTTAATGGAGTCGTGTATCCAACAAACAGGGTTGCATGTGAAGCTTTAGGGTTACTAGGCGATGACCGGGAATGGGAAACAACAATACAGGAGGCTGCAACAACCGCCACAGCTGCACATATTCGAGTACTTTTTGTGCAAATGCTGATATTTTGCGATGTATCAAATCCAAAGAACTTATGGACAGATACATGGGAGCTAACGTCGGATGACATTCCCTTGAGATTAGCAGAGTTGCTCAACCTACCTAATCTTCACTTGAATACAGAAGAGTTGCAGGCCAGGGTACAATTTGAACTGCAAGCAGCACTCACTCCTTTTGGCAAGTGATGTGCTTACCGTGTGCAAGTTTTAAAAATTTAAAAACATGATTTATTCGTCTAATACTATAAACACATACGAGCAAGTATACTCGTTCCCGATAGCAAAGGTGGGTAAGTCGAGATCGTCCCAAGGGATTTTGTGTTTGAAATTGTTTTAAAAAATTAGTAACAAGAAAGCTTTGTCAAGGCTTCCTTCAAAAGTGATGTTTTTAGTGAAATTCAATATAAAGAAATATATATACTTGTGTGTAGTCTATAGGCAATCATAGTAAGTGTTCATGAAGGCTTGGTGTAAACTCTTGATGTGATGCACAAATCATAAGCAAATGATTTCCAACCATGGTTTATGTTTGCAAAAATCATTCTAAGAACAAAAACATATAGGTAATCCTTTCGGTCCTTATCCTAACGATTATCCTTTAGAAAATCCATTTGTTTGTAAAATGTTCTTATTAAACTCGTTCCTACGAATCTTTCGACCTTTCGTGATGAAAATGTTTCTAGTCTTGTTTTAATAAGTAAACATGGTGGTTGTCAATCACCATATCCCCATACAAGTTTGTCACTTAACTTTTTGGAATAAAACACAAGAGAAATCCTTTCGGTCCTTTTTCTTAAACCATGTTTTACCGACAAATCAAACAAGACTAGTATTTTTCTAACAAAATCATTTAAACAAGATCATATATACATGCATCACATATGAGAACACTAGTATGATTTCCAAGGTTGCAAAAATCGTGAATCGGTAGTGAGGCGGTCGACCCTCCTGTAGCTTGTAATCGGTTTAGGCGGGATTAATCGGTGATTAATCGGATTGGCATTTTTGGCAAGTTTTGAGTATTCCCAGAATGATTTTCCCTAAAAACATCTTGTAATAGCTATAAACAATGACTATAATTGATTACATTTGGTCAGAGTTACAAAAATAGCGAATCGGTGATAAATCATATTGGCATTTTTTGCAAGCTTTGAGTATTTACAGGGAGTTTTGGTATTCCCGGCAAGATTTACTTTGAAAAACATCTTGTAATAGATATAAATAGTGACTATAAGTGATTAAAACTAATTTACGGCAGGTTTAGGGTATTTCCAGCAATATTTACAAGTTTTCGGCAAGTTTGACCATCATTAACCGCCGTTGACCACGGTTGACCGATTTGTTTGAATGATTTACAAAAATCGGCAAGGTCGGTGCCCCAGTAGCACCTAATCGGTGATTAATCGGCCTTGTAGACCTTTTTTTGCAACACTGGTGATTTCCTACATCCTTACACACAAGTATATTCAAAAACTACTCCGTGATAATAATAACAAAACACAAGAAATAACAAAGTAATTCCAATAACTCAAGAGAATAAAAATCCATAACAAGGTTCATTGAATACCTAAACTTTTGCGATTACAAGAACTAGAAATCGTGGCTTATAGCAACCACACGCCTCCAATCTGTAACATATTGGATTTCACATACACATCAAACCATTAACACAAGAGGCGTACAAGATGAGTTTTAGAGAGAGAAAGAGTTAGAGGTTTGGGAACTTAGTGAGAGAAAGAAAAATCTTATTATGAGCTCCAACTCTCTACCTTGGAAGGTAGAGAGTATTTATAGTACTTACATAAAACGCCACCTACGGGCTGTGGATCAGGCATACAGTGGGTAAAGACCCGTCCGTCCTCCACGGTGTTACAAACTAAATACTACTTAACTTGTAATAATCTACGACTACGAGCTTTCTAACGATTACATATACTTGATGTGACCGACTCTTTAATAACTGGATTTACTAAATCCTAACAATCTCCCCCTAAGGGAGGTCACCTCAAACACACATTAAAAATTACAATGAATACAAACAGATATTACATTATAAATTGTTCTTGCATTCTTGATGTAGGACTTTGCTCTGAAGCTCGTAGTCATCGATTCTTCATTATTGCATGTTTGGTTAATCCAAGTGGAGGTCTTTATCTGATCCACGTGATAATGAGTTTTGAGCCAGCTTTAAGATCATCAGCAATCATAAATCTCTGACTCATTCATTATGGTGTTGGTATTATGTGATGTTGTGACTTTTGGACTGACATGCTCACATTTTGGATCATGATTTCTTCTCATCAGAGTAACGGAAGCTTTCGTTGATTCAAGATATAGGCAGCAGCGTAGCAGAAGCATGGAGTGAGAATATCAGAGTCATTGATGCACTAATCATGATTTTTTTTAAATGAATGTGATGTGTGAGCATGCGGCTATGGATTGACCGCTTCATTCTGATCAGCTGCAAACGTCGGGCGTACCTGCATACAACAGTTAGCAATAATGCGCACGAAAGTGTCTTTGATCACTTTCGTTGAATTGAGGTATACGGCCCACAGTTCCTCGTTGATCAGTACAAGTACTGCCTGTGATCAGGTAAAATTCCGAAGAATTTCCTTGACAGGGTTTCGCAGCTGTTCTAGCTGTTCTCAAACCGGAACGTCTCAAAGAAGACAACACGGAGTGAGTGAACAAGCGAATTGAGATTCACTGATTGATAAAAAGAGATTTGAAAAACAATCGTGTACTGCTCAATGGAATTTTTTTTTGCAATACAACGAAGGTTTTAATGAAAATCAATTATCAATCATAAACACCTTTTATTTTGAAATATTTGTACACAATCGATGTGCTAAAGAAAAGAGTTTTTAAGCACAACGACCGGTTTTTCAAAGGTATCCGTCAATCCATAACCTGAACCAGGATTGATTCAAAAGATTGAATGGCCCAATTGTTTATGTTCAGTTGTCACATGGTTGATCTATTGAATAGATATCACATGCCACCTACCAGGAGCTTGTTTGATGTTGGCTCCAGAAGGCTTTCCATCTTCATTGTGAATATGTTTGCATGTCACTCAGATGTTCTGGCAATACCACAAGGATAATGCGTAGGACTCATAAGATATAATCTCTCTTTCCACATTGTGTGAAACAGAGAGTCTTCATTGACAGTGTCCTAAGGAGATTTATTTGATGATCTCGTGGCTCTAGACTCAATTGTGCATATTTGGTTCCTATGCCGGAGACTAGGGAGAGGGTCTCCTTCTTCAATATCAACAAACTCTAAGAGAAAGTCGATAGATAATGTCGGTTCTCCGTGAGAATGAAACAAGTCCTTTTAAGAGGAACTTGAGTAGCTTGGGAAGATGTAGTGCAGTGCGTCACTGGGTCCATGACGTCTTGTCTTCAATACCGATGTTACCTTGGTAACCACCAGTAGCATATGAATTGAACCCGGTTTCTGCCCTAAGGTTGAATTAATGGAGGGCTATTTCTTTTCACCCTTTTCTCATTTCATTTCTTTTTCATTCTTCAACCCCTTCAGTGCTTACCAAGACTTCATAACTAGAACCTTGTTGGGTTTATTCCAGTACTAGCTCAGTCTCAGTCCGCACTCTTCCCATTTCTCACTTTTCTCCTTTTTTTTCATCAAACCTAAGGACTTCTACACTATCTAGTGGATTGTCCCTGGGTAGATCCCTCCGATTCTGGCGGATCATGGGAACTAGTACCTAACCTTATCTTCCTTATATCACCATACATAACGTAAAGTTGGTCGGTCTATTTGGTATTGTTCATCTGCCATTGGAACCAATTGAAAACCATTTGAAAATCAATCCAGATACTTGTGATATATTATTAAAACATTTTGTACCTGAATTGTTTTTGATAATTTTAGAAACAGAGCTCCCCCTCAACATGTGCATCACGCATCATTTTGTAATAGAAATAATTTTCATCTTTGAGGGGTTGGATTGCATCTATGAGTAGTTATATGAAGAATGTGGTTTTCAAAATAGTTGCTACCCCTCAATATGTGCATGGAAATTTGAAAATGTTTTGCACATATTAGGAAAAGACTGCACATTGAAATAAATTGATCACGTTTCAAATCTTAGTGGTTTAAGATAGATGCTCCCCCTCAACATGTGCATGGAAAATTTGAAATCGTTTGGCACATGTGGGAATGAGAGCTTGTACATCCTTATAAAACCATTTACCGAATTATCAGATTAAATCCAATTTAAATCACAAATTCTCCCCCGATCATAATTATCAAATCATTTGAGATTTATGATCTCTGTAGATTTAAATTGATTTTGAAAGCCTTTAAAGAGAATTGTGACTTGATTATGAAAACGTTTTAACTGATAAGGATCGGATTTTGAGACTTTAAACTCCATTGATTAAACATGCATGATTATCTTTTGAAAAACAATTGTATGACAAATAACCTTTTGATTTAATTGAAAAATCAATTGTATGACAAATAACCTTTTGATTTAATTGAAATCATTCTCCCCCTCAATTAATGACATAAGTTGTTGATTGAGAGATAGATATTTTGACAAACGTTAAGTCCAGATGATTTTCAAAAATAGAGTCCGAGTTATTTTTCAAAGAAATTAGTTTTCATAAGATAGTAAGTAATTATTTATAGAATCAGAGCATGAGATTTGAAAACCAAGATAAAGCATGGCTCTGTTCTTTCTTTGAAAAACGGGTTACTGCCTGAAATGACAATAAATCATTGTTTCACTTTCTCCCAAAAAAAATATTTTTTTGATTTTTTGATTTTTTTTTTATTTTTTTTAGGAAACGAACTTATGTACATTCGAAGAATATCTAAAGACCCGTGACATTCTTTGAAAGTCAACACAAAGTCCGTAGATGATATCGAACAAGGAAAAACATGACAAAATAACAATATTTTTGGAATTTTTCAGGATTTTCTAATTTTTTTTATGGATTTTTTTTTTGAAAGTTTTATATTTTTCTATTTGCTTTTTGAAGGTTTTGTAATTTTGTATTTTGCTTTTCGAATAGATATTTACAAGAGATATATGAAGGAAAAACTTTTACTCATCTTCTTCCTCTTGAAGACGTTTGAGTGTTTCCGGTTGTAGGCTCTTAAGACCAAGTCGTGGAAGGATAAACTCAAAATGTTCTCTAGGAAGAGCTTTGGTGAAGATGTCTGCTAACTGGTATTCAGTCCTTACAAAATAAAGTTCCACCACACCGTTTTCTATTTGCTCCCTGATGAAATGATGTCGTATGTCGATGTGCTTTGCTCTTGAGTGTTGTACGTTGTTGCATGAGAGAACAATAGCACTTTTATTATCACAGTACAGAGGGATTTTGTTGAATTCAAAGCCATAGTCAGATAATTGGGATCTCATCCAAAGGATTTGAGCACAACAAGATGACATGGCTATGTATTCGGCCTTTGCAGAGGAAATAGAAGTACTCATTTGCTTCTTTGAAGACCAGGTCACAAGCTTATCACCCAAAAACTGAGCACCTCCAGACGTACTTCGACGAGTATCTTGACATCCTGCATGATCAGCATCTCCATAGGCTGTTAGTTACATACTGGTGTCCTTCGGGTACCAAAGTCCCATATTGATGGTTCCTTGGAGATACCGAAATACCCGTTTAACTGCTTCAAGGTGCTTTTTTGTAGGCTTAGCCTGATATCTAGCACACATGCAAACAGCGAACAAGATGTCTGGTCTACTAGCTGTGAGGTACATCAGGGATCAATTCATACTATGATATTTCGTTTGGTCTATCATGATCCCTGAGTGGTCCTCATCTAGTTTAGTACGCTCTATCATGGGAGTGTCAACAGGGTCACTAGAATCAAATCCAAATTTCTTTAAAATCTCATAAGCATATTTAGATTGATTTATAAAAATGCCTCCGAGACTTTGTGAAATTTGTAATCCTAAGAAAAATGACATTTGTCCCATCATTGACATTTGAAATTTAGAACCCATTTCAATAGAAAAACGGTCACACTCATTGGGGTCAGTCGAGGCAAAGATAATATCATCAACATATATTTGAACGTGAATTAAATGTTTGCCTGACTTCCTGGTGAAAAATGTCGGATCAACTCTCCTGCTTGAATCCAGTGGATAGAAGAAACTTTGATAGCGTATCATACCATGCCCTTGGAGCTTGCTTTAAACCGTAAAGAGCCTTCTTCAAACGATAGACGTGAGTAGGATGCTCTGGATTCACAAAGCCTTCAGGTTGGCTGACGTATACGACTTCTTTAAGATCTCCGTTAAGAAACGCCGTCTTTACATCCATTTGATAGACTACCATGTTCTTACTTGCAGCATTAGCCAAGAAGATTTTGATTGCCTCGATACGAGCAACAAGAGCAAATGATTCTTCAAAGTCAATACCCTCCTCTTGACGATATCCTTTTGCAACCAATCGAGCCTTGTTCTTTAAAACATCACCATGCTCATCAAGTTTCACTTTGAAGATCCACTTTAGAGCAATGATCATAGCACAATCTGGAGCATGTACTAATTCCCATACATCAAGTAGATCAAACTCATGAATTATTCTTGCATGGCATTGAACCAGCTGTCTTCATTCATGGCAGTTTTAACATCTTTTGGTTCGACCTTAGAGAGTACGGAGTTGAAGAAGCACCATAAGGCATCGGTTTTAAGTTGTTTCCGTGTATCTGGACGAGAGAGGTTTCCAATGATGTTATCCAATGGATGATCATGTGTCCATTTCTGAGGTGTTCATGTGGCTGTTGTTGAGGAACTGATGTAGCAGAGTCGATATCTCCTGATGAAGATGGTTCTGATGATGATTCAGGAGCAAATATGTTTTCAAATGGAGCATCTTCGGGAGTAGCAAAGGGATTAACTTCATCATTGATGCCAGAAACAATTCCATGATGTACATTCGATGATTGATGATTTGTTGATGAGACAGAGTGATCAGCAGCAGGCGCTTCTTGACTTAATGATATTGAGACTGAAGGGTTGACTTCATTCACAGGGATAGGAGCAGCCTCTGTTGATGGAATTGACATTTCATCAGCATTTGGTTCATAGTGTTCATCAAACATTGGATCAAACAATTTCTTTAAATCATCTTCTGATGGAGGTACATAAGGAGTTGCTGGAGAGGGATTAGAAACAAGAGTAGAACTGATAGGACTACTTGATGAAAATTGAGTTGCGGGTCCAGAACTGGTTTGTCCTGGAGCCATTTGACCGGACAGCTCATCGAACGTAACGTGAATTGTTTCCATGATATTTCGGGTTCTCTTGTTGTAGATTCGGTAACCCTTCTTGTTTGGTGCATAACCAACAAAAACTCCAATATCTGCATTTTCTCTTAATTTACCTATGTCTTGACCGTCATTCGTTGGATAGCACAAAGCACCAAACACACGAAGATATGAGAGATCAGGTTTTCGTTTATGAACAAGTTCATATGGAGTTTTTCCATGAGAGGTATGAATAAGGGAACGATTTTGGGTGTAGCAAGCAGTGGCAATGGCTTCAGCCCATAGAAACATTGGAACCTTTGAATAAATTAGCATTGTTCTTGCGGCTTCCACAAGAGTTCGATTTCGTCTTTCAACTACACCGTTCTGTTGAGGAGTTCGTGGAACACTTCTTTGATGACTGATTCCAACACTTTCATAAAACTAAATTAAGTATTTGTTAACAAACTCGTGCCATTGTCGTTCGAACTATTCTAACAGTATTGTTGAGTCGAACTTGTAGTTGTTTGATAAGTTTGATGATGACATATGGAGTTTCATCCTTTGTCCTCAAAAACTTTACCCAAGTAAATCGAGAGTAGTCATCCACAACGACTAAAATGTATTTCTTCCCATTTATCGTTTGTACTCTCATTGGTCCGCACAGATCCATATGAAGGGTATGAAGAACTTCCATTACTGAGTTTGTGGGTTTTGGTTTGTGGGCATATTTCGTGCTTTTAACCAATTGGCAAGCTGAACAAAGATGATCTTTTTCATATTTTAATCTGGGTAAGCCTCTGACAAGATCCTTTCTGGAAAGGTTATTAATGGTGCCGAAGTTCAAGTGATTGAGACGACGATGCCATAACCATGACTTTGTTTTTGAAGCCTTTGACAGCAAGCAGATTGGAGAAGACTTCATCATGTCTTCGATAGAGATGGTGTATAGGTTAGAACCACGAGTACCTCTTAATAATTCCACACCATCAAGTTCTCTAACGAAGCAAGTATGTTTTCTAAAGGCCACTTCTAGATCGGAATCACAGAATTGACCAACAGAGAACAAATTATGACCAAGACCTTCCACATAATATACCCTGGAGATTACACTTTTGCCAACTACATAATCACCATAACCCATAATTGCTCCAAAATGGTCGTTCCTGAATCTAACAGTCCCGATGAATTTACTCACGAAGTTCATGATCCGCAACCGGTCTCCAGTCATATGCTTAGAACAGCCTGAGTCCAAGTACCACAGAACGATTTGAACGATCTGCAGTTGAACACAGACAAGAATTGATAACTGGATAATTGGGATCCCCATGCAAGAATGGGTTCCACTTGGTTAGTAACAGTGATTGGAACACCACATCGAAGTAGAAACAATGGAATCATTAGAAATAGATCAGTTGCTAGTGTCCATATTTGACCTATTCAAAGTATGTTCATTTCTTAAGGGAATAGTTCTACCAGTAGGCATCCATTTTCTAGTGGGCATTGATTTAGCAACTTTAGGGCAAAGCTCATTAATCTTACGGCCAATAGGTATCCATTGATAACCTATATTACTAAATTTCCTTCCTGTGGGTTTCCACTGTTTTCTAACTTTCTTTCGCCTTTGCCTTTTAGCCTTCTTAGCTTGAATTTTAACATTAACAGTTTTATCAGGGCGTTTAACAGCATTAGACAAATCATTTACACCACATTCAAGATTAGTAACAGAAACCACGCAATCATCATTACATGTTTTGCCAAAAGTATCAGAATTCGCATTAATTACAGTACGCTTAAAGCTAACACTAGAATCAACACGATTCGTTTTATTCAACTCAAACTTAATATTCCTAGGGTGATCTTCTACTCTCTTCCAATGCACATTCTTAGCTTGCGAGGTCCTATCTTGCTTGGTATTGCCTGGAGGCTTTGACCCGCTTGCTTTAATGTCACTGATTACTCATGTAGAGGGAATTATGGGAACATTAGTTGATTGATCTACTTTTTGCATTCCTGAACTAGTTGTGCAGGGATCTGAACTACTTGAAGGCACATTAGTGTTCACTTTCTTAAAACTGGGCATAGAATGATTTGAATGCTTGGCACTAGGCATGGAACAAGGCATCACAGCTTTACCTTTCGCACCTAAGGATTTAGGACATGTTGCAATTAAACATTCTAGCAGCTCCTGAGATCGTTTGGCCTGAATGCAAGCAAACCTAATTTCTCTATCAAGAGGTTTATTAATGAAATCCTCTTCAACAATCTCACGGAGACATTCTAGACTATCCTTAAGGTGAGCACAATAGTTATGAAACACAGGTTCATTATTCCTAAGATGAGGAGGAATATATTTAACAGTCACAGTATATTTGCAGTCTGAGGATGACTTTGATGCAACATTCTCATTGAAAACAAGTGGCAGTTTCCCTTTTTCCTGACTCCTCAGATTCTCAATTTCTTTTTGTAAAGACGTTATTTTTTCGTTGTTTTGGTCACGAGTGACTTTCATTGAATCATATAACTCTTTAAAGTGTCGTTTAACTTTTTCATTTTCTTCTAGAAAACTCTCGTTTTCCTTTTGTAAGGCATTAACTAAGTTTTGAAGATGAAAAGTTTGAGAATACTGAGAATCTAAAGGAGGAGGCATTTGGGATCCAGTCACATTGTTCTTTTCACCCTTTAATTGAGAGATTTGGGCTTTCAACTTTCTAATCGTGTTACAATGAGCTTGAATCTGTTCATCATGTTTGCTAATTTCAAAAACTGCATCAAATTCAGGAACATCCAAGGATGTCTTGATATTTGAGGTTTTAACATTTTCTTTCAGATGTTGATATTTTAATTGCAAAGCAAGATGCTCAACTTCCAATTTAGAAAACTGTTTTACCAAGTTATCATGATCATCCTGTTCAACTTTATCATGCAGTTTAGAGTTAGTTTTTTCAAGCTCAATGACACGATCATGGGAGACTTTTAGAGCAACAGATAATTCATGAAATTGAGAAGCATTAATGGAACAATTTGTAGCAATGTAAAACACATCTTGAGCAATACATTCAGAAACAAGATTCTCATTCAAGGTATGCAAGTTCTTCCTCTCAATCTCATTATATTTTAATTCTCGCTCATAGTCACTAACCTCAACAATCATCGCATCAAATTCCTTTTCCATTTCTTTAATATCTTAATCCATCCCCTTTTTAAGACTCTCAAATTGACCTTTTTACTGTTTAACGAAAGGCATGACCTCAGTTAAATAGCATTCTTTAGTTTGCTCAAAACCCATTTCCCCTTCAGTTATCCCAGTGGGTGTGATCCTTTTCTTACAAGTTTTCTCAAAATCAACAAATAATTGAAAAATAACATATTGACTGATTAAGGTCTTGCTTTTAGTGGCAATAGTTCTAGGAACTAAATGCATTGGTGTATTTGGAGGATACACAGTCGCTGAAGGCATTTTCCTAAAGGGAGGATTTGTAACAACAAGATTCTCTGCTTTTTGCTTATCTAAATCCTTTTTCCAGAACACTTGTTCGGGTGTTAACAACGTTTGAGGCTTAAACTTGTTCAAGGAAATCCAATTTTCCTTCTTGTAATCATGGGGTTTGATAGTTATGTTATTCTCTTTACATTCAGGATCTTCTAGCTTCTTATTCATTTTTTCCCTAGATGCATCATCTAATTTTCTATCTTTCTCAGTGCACTCAACGCAACTAGGTTTCTGTCTAGGTTTAAGAATCTCATTACCATCATAGATTACATTATGGGCAGCTCTAGCCTTTTTAACAACCTCAGGATTAGGTTCCACAACAAGGGGAATGCTATGCTTATCGCTTAAAACTCTATGCTTAGTGATCAAGTGAGCAGTCTGAATGGTATTCCTTTGTACGTACAACTTATTTTCAAGCTTGTTTTTCAAAGTTTTTAGATTGGAAAAATCATTCAAAAGTTTTGATTCCTTAGCATTGAATTCTTGCTTAAGCATTTTAACATTTTCTTGAAGTTCTTGTTTTTGCTTAGCAGTTTTAGAAAGCTTTTCTTGTAAGGAGTTTAACTCTTGTTTTAAGACTTCTTCTCTAAAGTTACTTTTTCTAATAATTGTATGCATTTGGTCATCCATTTCCTGCTCACGGGTGGTCAACTCAAACTTAGCACGTTGTTCATAAATAGCAACTTGTTCTTTATAGGCATTCAGTTCAGAGATAACAGAATCATCAGGGGCACATGCAGTGTATTCATCAAAGACATAGTCCTCATTGACTGCGGAAGATGCATTACTTGGTACAACCTCACTTTCACTTTGCTTCACATATTGATCATATGGGACAATATTGCTATTACCCTCATCATCAATATCTGATTCATAAGTTTCAAGATTTTGTACTTTATTATGCATCTTTTGCTCATCAACATCATCATATAGTTTTAATACCTCTGAAATGATTTTGTCTTTGGATGGATTAGCCTGTTGTGGTGGAGAGACCTTTGGAGAGACCATAGGTGAGATGCTAGCCATAAATATTGTTTGGGCAGTAGGTTCATCATCGACATCAGAGTCAAATGCATCACAGTCAGCTACTTGAAATGCATTTTGATGATTATTACCTATCTCCTGAATTGGCTGTTCATCAACATCAGCATCATAGGTTCGGGCATTTTCCTCAGCAAGGAACAACAACTCCTCTTCATCCAAAGCGGCTCCATTATCCTGAGCTTGCACAAGCAAGCATCTTGTCTCAAGTATTCTGCATTCGTGGACGTTTTGGAGATGTGCAGTTCCTAGCAATATGTCCCTCACCACCACAGTTGTAGCACTTAATTGGCTTTGCTTGACCTTGATTCCCATTCCTTCCCTATTCTGATTTACCCCATATCCTCTACCAACTCCTCCTTTTCCTTGTTCATACTGCCTTTCTTGAACTGGTTGCACCATAACCTTCCCATCTCTGACAGTTGCCTGATTGTGTGGATTGGATTGATGCGTCTGAGGTTATTGTTGGTGTGTGAAAGAGAGTTCATGTTTTGACTGACCATGAGAGACAGTTGATTGATGAAGTTTTCCATGAATGTATTTGGGTCTGGAGGCTTATATGCTGGATCAAGGATGAGTTTGTAATTACCATCACCCATGGGAATGACTTGAGAAGCTTTGGTAGTGATACCAACATTTGTGTAAAAGGATGTTGAGTCATTTGAGGAACTTGTTTCTCCCTGGTTGGTTTTGAACTGTTCTAGAATCCTTTTCTCAAACATAGCATGTCTCTCATTCTGGAGAAGGAATGCATACAATTGCTCATAGTTGGTGTTCTTCAATCCTTTGGTTAGCTTCACAGAGGTGACAAACTTGTGCCATTCGGGATTCATGTTGTTCACAAACTTTGAGTTCAGCTGAATGTTTGGCATAGTCATTCTGATGTTCCTCATGTCATTCACAAGCTTGTGGAATCTCACTTAGTACTCATAGATACTCTCATCAGGCTTCATCTTGAAGTGCTCAAACTCATCATACAGTTGTGATTCTCTG
>OU343218.1:158229458-158296201 GCA_910596185.1 Chrysanthemum makinoi
GATCAGCTGCAAACGTCGGGTATACCTGCATAAAACAGTTAGCAATAAAGCGCAAGAAAGTGTTAGGATTTTAGAACTACGTTAGCCAAGTAACGCATACGAGTACGTAGCGGAATTTGATCTAGTTAAGCAATTAGGTTAACACGTATTAATAAACAATAACGAATAAAAGGTAAATAAGGAAACTAACCTTTGATGGCAATTGAACGCAAGTGAAACGAACAAGAAAACCAAACGAAACCCTAATATCAAAATTAGATACTTCTACGAGTATCACACACAAACACGAAAACCGAATACGTTCGATAAAGAGCCAGTCGAGAACGTATTACACAATCAACCATTTGATAATCACTTGAATAACTCGAACAAGAAAACCACCAAGAACACTTCTACTTCTGCCCGAGATCACAAAACAGCCGATATGCTGTTTTCTTACTTTACCCGATATCGGATGAAGAGATCCGATATCCTCCTGATGTGTTGTCCGAGAAAGAACAAACGACCAGAAACACAACCAAAACTGCCGCTACAGTTCACAGACCAGGAACAAGCTGCAACTCCAACTTGGAAAACACTTCAAGGATCAAATCGTGCCAAGTTAAGTAAAATCAACAAACCAAACAAACCCTAGTCGGATCTTAGGGATTAATCCAATTGGGTTTACTATTCAGAAACAAGTGAATCGATTGGGATTAAGTTTAGGGATATATGTCGGTCGTACCATGCATGGGTAAGGTGTGAGTTTATATAGCCAAGCTAACCGACCCTCTTGTTTGGATCAACAATTGGTCGACAAGTCTCAAGCCCAAGCAAACCCTTTGCCCGATCGTTTGGCAGCTCAAGGCCTAAGGCAATGCACCAAACTGACCCTTTTAACAAGCCACAAAGCCCATGGGTCGTCTAATGTGATCGGGTCAATTCTTGCATGTATATCGGATATTTATTCAAGTATTTATATATACGTTCGACACGTACTCTCGTGTTTATCGTGTGTGTCCCTATAGGCTCACATACTTTTAGCGTTTACGTGTGTTTTAGACTCCCACAAACCAACAGCTCCCACTTGGGAGTTGGTGTGTCGAATGGCACACAAAACTAACGACGGAAACACCTAGCAACGCTCTCACTCGCTTTTTAACTAAAAGTTTCTGAGAGAATAGTTTCATAAAAGTTTCTCATTAGCATGGTCATTCAATGTCTTGCTTTAATCATCCTTTGTTATAGATACCGTTAAACCATGGATATCGATCTTAAATCATTCCATATAATTTAACCATTTAGAATCTTGTTATAGATTTTAATTCAGATATACCAAATGTAATCAAGAATCATCTTGCATTACCCTTTGAGTCTGGCCAGACATTTATCTGATTAAATCTGGAGATGTGCCATGGTATCTTTTTGCATATATCAAGTGGAGTAACAAATAATTTATTGACTACAAGTGTTGTGAATGCTGCTTCACATCACTACGAAATATAGCCTTTATAACTATCTTATTCAGATAGCATTTTGCGTATACTTACAAAAAATGATATCCACACATAACAGAACTTGCTTGTATCTCAAGTCTAAGAATGAAGATAACAAACCATTTTCAATATTTTACTTATGACAAGGATCCAAAAGTAAATGTTTGAAAGTTGGGGAATCCAATATGCATCTCTAGTGAATACATATGAGTTTGGCGAGAACAATCCAAATTCTCGTTAGAATTATAACCAACACTCACATTTGCCTTACATAACAATATTACCATATTGTTAACCGACAATAGACATATTTAGAATGATAAATCATTTCATGGATTAAACATGCAAATATGGAATAACAGATTTATATGAATATAATAACAAATACCTCGTATCTTTATTAATCTGAAAATAATAACTGTCTTACAATTCCAAATTATCCAAATACTAATTAACACACATGTTACATGAGACTACTAGCAGGTACCAAACCTATATCTCTAGTCAATTTAGAATGCTTAGGATACTTTAAAGCTTTCGTAAATGGATCAGCTAGATTGTCATCTGTGTGAACCTTTAATATCTTCACATCGCCCATTTCAATGGTCTCTCAAAGATAATGAACTTTAGCGCGATAATGTGTGGCACCTTTAGTGATTCCGCTTTCATTAGCTATAGTAATGGCTCTAGTATTGTCATAATACATATTTATGGGTTCTTCAATTGTGGGAACAATGTTCAACCCAGAAATGAATTTACGAATCCATACAGCCTCTTTTGATGCATCACAAGCAGCAATATACTTAGCTTCTGTAGATGAAGTAGCAAAGATACTTTGCTTTGTGCTTTTCCAATCAACAACACCTCCATTTAGAACAAAAACATATCCAGTCTGAGATTTTAAGTCGTCATCATCTGTCAGATATCCAGCATCAGTGTAGCAAGAAACCCTGAGCTCTTGTTCCGTCTCTCCTCCATAAACCAGAAACATATCCTTAGTATTGCATAAATACTTAAGAATAATTTTCACAGCAGTCCAGTGAAGTTCACCTGGATTCTGTTGAAATCGGCTTGTCACATTCTGTGCAAACGCAACATCAGGACGAGTACATCTTACAGCATACATAATAGATCCTATAGCCGAAGCGTAAGGAACTCTTTGCATGCGCTCTTTCGCAGCAGGTGTCTCAGCACCTTGTGACTTACTCAATTTAGGCTCTTCTTGCATTGGGATAGCTCCACGTTTGGAATTCTCCATACAAAATCTCTTCAAGAGTTTCTCAATGTAAGCACTTTGACATAAACCAATTAATCGTTTAGATGTGTCTCGATAGATCTTGATTCCAAGAATATATGCAGCTTCTCCTAAATCTTTCATGGCGAAACATCTTCCAAGATAGGATTTTACATCTTGTAACATTGGAATATTGTTTCCCATAAGCAATATGTCATCAACATATAGAATTAGGAAAGTGACATAACTCCCACTAACTTTCTGATATACACATGGCTCATCTTGATTCCGAGAAAATCCAAATTTCTTGATCTCATCATCAAAACGTTTATTCCATTGCCTCGATGCTTACTTAACTCCATAAATGGAACGCTTGAGCTTGCATACATGATTAGGATATTTATGATCAACAAAACCCTCAGGTTGCTCCATATAGACCTCTTCGTAAAGATGTCCATTGAGGAAGGCGGTTTTGACATCCATTTGCCATATCTCAAAGTCATAGAACGCTGCTATAGCTATGAGAATCCTTATAGCTCTAATGTTTGCTACAGGAGAAAAGGTTTCTTCATAATCAATCTCGTAGTTTTGAGTGAAGCCCTTTGCTACGAGATGAGCTTTAAAGGTATATACCTTACCATCCATGTAGGTTTTCTTTTTGAAAAGCCACTTGCTACCAACTGTCTTGCAGTTAGGAGGAAGCTCAACTAAAACCCAGACATCATTGTCTTTCATGGATTGCATTTCCACATTCATCGCATCAAGCCATTTCTTGGATTCAGGATCCGCAATGCACTTTATAGTTATTGGGCTCACCAAGATCCCCTAACTCATGTTCCTCAGCGTCAATGTATAAACACATACGGCCAGGAGCACGGCGTGTCCTAGTGGACTTTAGAATGGGAACAATATCACTTTGAGGTTCTTCAATTTCTTGATCCTCCTCATCATGATGAATTTTAGTGTCTATAGAAGGATTTGTATCTTCATCTTGAATTATTTCAAGATCTTCTAAACTTCCACTTGCTTCAAGATCCATAAGATCATTCTCAAAGAACTCAACATTTCGAGCAACAATAAATTTGTTCTCAGATGGAAGATAGAAAGAATATCTCATAGTTTCTTTAGGGTATCCTACAAAGATACACTTAACAGCTCTAGGTTCAAGTTTGTCAAGTTTGGTAAGTGTATCACGCTTAACAAGAGCCTCACAACCCCAGACTTTTAAGTAAGAAAACTTAGGGGCTTGCCCATGCCATACTTCGTATGGTGTTTTTTCAACCTTCTTAGTTGGAACCATATTGAGAATGCGTACAGCAGACTCAAGGGCATAATCCCGAAAGGACTTTGGAAGAGTAGTTTGCTTCATCATAGAATGCGCCATGTCAAGTAGGGTTTGATTTCTCCTCTCAGATACACCATTGTGTTGTGGAGTATAAGGAGAAGTTCGATGGGAAATAATCGCATGCTCTTCTCGGATGATCCAAAAACTCTCGACTCATATATTCACCTCCACGATCAGAACGTAGTGATTTTATGGTCTTCCCGAGTTGGTTTTCTACTTCCTTTTGAAACAACTTAAATGTTTCAAACACTTCATGTTTATTTTTTAGCAAGTAAACATAACCATACCGACTATAGTCGTTAGTGAAAGTCATGAAGTAATTTGTTCCTTGTCTTGATGTGATTCTAAATGGGCCACATACATCTGAGTGTATATAAGTCCAAGTAGATCTTTAGCCGTATCCACTCGATGTTTATCGGGTTTTCTTGCCATCTTACCAGACATGCAAGCAACACACTTTTCAAGTGACTTAATGTCAGATGAGTTGAGAAGTCCATCGTGTTGCAACTTCTCCATGCGTTTCTTGCTAATGTGTCCAAGACGACCATGCCACAAGAGAGGAGAGTCCAAATTAGACATGGCTCTTTTATTGCTTACAGCAAACATAGAACTTTCATTTGTAATCGAACAAGACATATCAATTTCATAAATACCATTATGAGGAATAGTAGTAAAATAAACAACGTTATTATTAGAAACTGAAATAGCATTATTAGATTCAAAATGGTTAATAAAACCATCGTCATACAAACGAGAAACTGAAATAATCCCTCTAGTAATAGAGGGAGCATAGTGACAATCATTTAAGACAATAACTAATCCGCTAGGGAGACATAAATGAAAAACTCCAATTGCTTTAACTCCTGCCCGTTGACCATTGCCCACGTACAGACTTAAAGCTCCTGGTTTCAGCTTCCTACTTCCCCTAAGACCCTGAGTAGTATTACAGATGTGAGTACCACAAACAGTGTCATATACTAAGGATGATTTAGGGAAAGAGTAGAGTTCTATAGTGAAAATATCTGAAGAACTAGCTGCAAGAGATTTCTTCTTTTTCATTAACTCGGTGAGATACTGGGGAAAATTCCTTCTCCAATGTCCTGTCTCATCACACTAGTGACAGTTAGCGTCCTTCGCTGGATTATCCTTCTTGGGTGGTGGAGGAATCTTGGGTTTGTAAGTAGAAGCATTGTATGGCTTATACTCAGTAGCATAACTAAACTTGATGTTTCCATTACCACGATTCCCCTTAGCAGCCTTAAACGCATTATTCTTTTTGTGGTTTTACTGGACCTTACCACCCGCAACGCATGATGGAGTGCATGTGAAGCATCTTTCTTTGGCAACGTCTGCGATAACGCTTAAATTATACATGTTTTTAGTAGCGTTATCCGTTAGCTTAAATATGTTGTTGGCTATAATCATATACTTTTGATGCTTAATAAATATAAAAAGTCGTTTCTAGTTCTCATTTGTAGCCAAGTACGAAGTGGAGAAAAGGCAGAAAAAGTAAAAATCGAAGATTTCTCCATGTATGAAGAATTCCCGACAAAAGCAAGACTTGTGGAGTATATTAGAGAAGATAAAGTCATCAAGATAGTGGTCCAAAGACTCAAGAATAAAGTTCAAGAATGAAAACGAGAAAGAAAGGAAGAAAGAGAGCGGCGAAAATATGGAAGCCTCGTTGTTCCCACACACTTCTTTGGCCATAACCGCTTTTGCATACGAACTCTGTTTGACCCCCCGTTCGCGGCCACGGAAAGCTAAGAGAATGATCTACAACTTTGGTGCTTATGATTTTTTGTCAACTTGCTCCAACCGATCGATAGTGCCCCGCAACCGTTTCATTTGGAGAGTAGTCAAGAAGACCCAGCGAAACGGCTGGAGCCCTTACCGATTCGGCTGGGAGGCCTGGTTATGCTATTTCTTCATCACTAAGACTCCAAACTTGTCCCAAACAATTCTAGATCCTTCCCACTCAGTTTCTAGTCCCTTCCAAGCTCCTTGGAGGCCAAGTTGAGCATTGAATACCCTAGGCCTTGGTTCAATTATAAATAGAGGCCTTTGTAACCTCATTTCATGCACCCGACTATCTAATCCCTCTCATCCCTTTCCACCACTCCTCTCTAGGTGTGAAATTCAAGCCTCCACCCTTAAGGACGAATTTCCACCTAGAGAGCAAACCCCAACTTGAGAGAACACACCCACTCATAATCTCTTCATCCCAAAGGTGTGAAATTCGATCCTCCACCCTTAAGGACGAATTTCCACCAATTATTTGATCCTCCACCCTTAAGGACGAATTTCCACAAACTTATCTTCCCTAAAAGACCTCAAACCTCTGCCAAATTCGTGTAGTGTGCTCAAGGGCTGATGAAGGCGTTTGGATATGATTTTCCTGCTTGGTAGAAGTATTGTAGTCAATTGGAGGCTTAAAGGAGTGCTATAATCCTTCATCTTTGCCTATTGTAATTCATACTTTGGGTAAACCTTGTTACTTTTATATTTCCATATGTTTGTTATTGATATGATTGTTGAAGCTTTGTGTTTGATTGAAATAACCATGAATGTCTTGATACTTGCTTGTTCTTATATTGCTTTTCTTGTTGGTTTGATACGTGACAATCATAACCATCAACTTGTTACTTGCTTAAACAAACAAAAAACGACACTTGTAGTTAACCAAGTCTCTTGGGACGACCTTGATTTACCAAAACCTATACTACAACTTGACTAGGGTATACTTGCCCGAATGTGTTCCTAGTTAACCGGTAATTATTGATTATAAATTTAAAGCTCGATGGAACCCATCAAGTTTTTGGGGCCGTTGCCGGGGACTTGCGTTTGTATTCTTGTGTTTATTTGTTTGTTGAATTGTTTGCTTGAATTGATTGCTTGTTTGCTAGTTTGTTCGAATGATATATTGTTCTTGCTCATGAATTATTGTTTCTTTGCTCTTGTTTGATTGCTCATGATGTTTGCTTAAATTGCTCCTTTGCGTTTTCTTTCAAAAATCTCTAATTTCTCATAATTGCTTAAATGATCTTGGCATCAAAATCATGTTTTTGATGTTGGGATTTAGTTTCTTTTGTTCAAAAAATGCCCATTCGAAAGTTTTCTTTCTAAGTATGCTCGAAATAGGTTTGAAAAACCTACAAAACCACCCCGAATCAACCAACCGATCGGTTGACACTCCAACCAGATCGGTTGGAAGCCTCGTACTTAATAAATCAACACAAACCGATCGGCTGCACCCGCGATCCGGTTGTGTTGTTAAAAATAAATAAATAAATAAGAAATAGTCCGTGTGTTTCTTGTTTCGTGTGTTTGTGTTTTTTATGTTATGTGATCTCTTGCATGTTTGTGTTTCTTTTTGTTTTGTGTTATTGTCTATGTTAGTTTCGTATTAATTTTGAATAAGATTATCTTGTTTTAGATTGTCTTGTTTTGATTTTGTTACGTAGTACGTGACTAATTGTGTTTTCTTGCGTCTATGTGATTGTCATTTTTCTGTGATCGTGCTTTTATTTGTTTATGCTTATTTTTGTTTTAAGTGGCGTTTTATGTTCTTGATAGTTTATGTGTTTATGTGTTTTATTTAGTTTTGTTTATTTTTGTGTCTTTTACCTTTTATGTTCTTGTCTTATTTTATCAATAAAAGTTTTGAAATAAAACTTGTTTAAAAAAACATAAAATTCCTCCAACCGATCGGTCACTCCTCGTAACGGTTCAATTTGGAAGGTTGGTAACATTTGGTTCATTCCAACCGATTGATTAGATCCTCTGACTGATCGGCTCGACTAATCTGTTAAAAAAAATCCGTTTTTATTTTTTGTTTTTGTGTGTTTGTGTTTAGATAAAATAAGTTTAAATGTATTTTTGTTTTTTTTGCAAGAGTATCATTTCTTTTATTCTACTTAAATTTTTCATTTTGCCATTTTTAAGTTTTGTTAATTTAGTACATTGTTAATAAATAAGTGCATGTGTTTTTGAAAATAAATATGTTTCGAACTTTGTGGGTATGTTCACTGGAAACCCTCACGAGACTATAACTCATCCCACTTCGGGCCACCGAGGGTTTAAAGGTTTGTTGCATACGCTAAATGCAACCCGTGATGCCTCTGAAAGTGAGTTTTATAATTTTACTGCGTTTTTTGTAGTTTAGTTTATTTTTTGATTCAATAAGCTATTGGAGGAAGGATGGGTTGGATCTTGAACCTCACACTCTTGGTTGGATATGTTGGATGAGGAATCGATTGATCTCATACTCTTATGCTATCGTTTCATTAGCATCTTATTGTATGGAGTTGATCGTGATGTTAGCCGGAAGTTTTGTTTCTCTTAGACTTATAGTTCTATTTTTCCTATCTTACATGCTTAAGTAGTTTATTTTTCACAATTCATTTATTTTGTTTCCTTGTTATTTTTGCCTTGTTTGTTTTGTTTGGTAAATTATTTTATAAATTGACTTCCTTAGTCCCTCGAAGTAAGCTCACCCATTGTAAACAAACTATGTGAGAGGTAAAAGCGGTCTCCCCGATTCCCTAAAAAGTTGGGTTTTAATGTGCTTCGTGACCTGCTTCTCCGCTTCTTTGTGCGTTTCAATGGAGCTGAGAACTCATTAGGACAAGAATAAGTCATGTTTGTTTTTAAAATAAAAATTAAAAAAATAAAAATAAAAAAAAAGAAAAAGAAAAAAAAAAGTCGTAACTAGTTTATTTTTCAAAGTTTTCTCGTAGTAATAGTAATAACAATAATAGCTATATTTTTTTCTTTGTGTTCTTAAGTGTGGGGAAATATTATTGAGAAAAACGAAACTAGTTTTTAATTTCCAAATTTTTGGGCCAATTCTTAAAAATTTGTGAACTTGTTTGCCCTTGTGATCTAGTTGTTTTCACGCTTATAGGATAATATATTAGAATAACTGGATCAATCCAACCGGTGAAATCGTAATTTTGAAAAACTTTTGAGATGTGTCCTGATTAATATTGCAATCTATTATGGGATCGATGACATTTGTTTGCGCATATTATAGCCATTTCCACTAAATTGTGAGGATTTGAGCCTGTTTCATATATAGCATACATCTTTTATGCTTGAATCTTTTGCTATGAGTGTGCCGTTGATTTTATTTATTCTAGAACTTGTACTTGTAAATCATTACCGGACAGCAAAGTAAGATCACATTCATGTGATATAAGTGTATTCGTGTGATAAAGAGGCACCTTAGGAAAAAAACCAAATGGCCTTCCTTTTATATCTAATTATATTTTAGCTAACCACATCGGTTAGTTAACCACCCACATGGACCCATTTGTTACCGCTCATCTTTAGCGCTAGATACCCTTAGTTACACCCTCTGAGCCATCCCTTTCTTTTTGTTACATCCAGAAAAATACAAAAATATTTTATACTTTAAACCTTAGCCTACCCCTTGTCAATGTCTAAACGGTTGGTTGCTAGTTGCTTGGTATGATTGGATTGTTTTTGATGATTATGAGTTAGCCGCGACTTTGTCATTCGTAGTGTGCCATTTCGACAAAGATGAAGATTGATCACCTTTATATTTTGTATTTTTGTGGTAATGCTTATAGGAGATGTGATGTATATGAAAAAAAATGAAAAAAATGGAGAATAAGTCATTGAAAAAAAATTAAAAAAATATGTGTGATGACAATGTGCTATATTATTATGTAGATGAAGGAAGATGGAGTATGTTTGAGATATCGATTAGCCAATGTGCTAAGACGTGATATATATATATTTGGTAATTGATATGAGAGGAGAAGATTGTAGCTATAATCATTTTCTGGTTTGCGGATTGTTCGGTGACTAGCAACAATGGGTATTAGACTTGACTTTATTTTTCTTTATTTTTCTTTAACACGAATTTCATAAATATTCCCTTGCCTATCCTTCCCTTTGGCTTTGTGAAAATATGAAGTACGTGAATATTTTTAGTGACCATCCGGTTCTTGAAGGATCGAATGACGCGCCAGCGATCTAGTGCATATTTTGGTGACCATCCGTTATGCGAATACGCCAAATGCGATCCAAAGTATAATCTAGTGACCATCCGTTGTTTGACTTAATCAAGAATCTGCCAAAGCAATCTATATATTCTTGTATGACATGTTTGAACATAAGCCTAGTTAACCCTTTTAGCCTAAACCCAATAAAATACCTCTCTAGATGTTTACACTTGGTGCTTACACCACGCTGATGGAGTTTTGTTTCTTGTACAAGCCTATGGTAATATTTAGATCATGATTGAGCAATATGAGTGTACTATTCCTTAATACTATACATCACTAAATAAATTGAGTTTTGAGTGAATTATACATCCGTTCTTTTTCGTGAGGTGCTTAGCCATGTTATCAAGCGAGAGAATCCATAAGGTATTGTCAAACATCTCGATTTTTCACCTCTAAAAGCTTAAAACGATGACTCTTATCTTGTACTTGTACTTGGTAGATTTGCAACATATTTTTATTAATCATATTTCATGCACCATGTGGGTTATTTATTATTCTTAATTTCTAGATTAGCTTGAGGGCAAGCAAACCCTTAAGTGTGGGGGAGTTTGCGCTTATTTTCGCTACTTATTTAATTAAAAAAAAAATTTAAAAAAACCAAAAATATTTTGAATTTTTTTATTTTTCTTTTTGTTTTGTCATTTAGGCATGTAGTTCAAATTTTCTTTTCTTAGATTTGCTTGAGGGCAAGCAAAGTTTAAGTGTGGGGAAAATTTGATAACGCTCAAATTGTACATGTTTTTAGTAGCGCTATCCGTGCTTTTAAATATGTTATTTGGCTATAATCATATACTTTTGATGCTTAATCGTATAAAAGTGCGTTTGCTCGTTCATTTGTAGCCAAGTACAGGAAAGTGGAGAAAAATACGGAAAAGAAGTAAAATACGAAGATTTCTCCATGTACGAAGAATTCCTGACAAAAGCAAGACTTGTGGAGTATATTCGAGAAGATAAAGTCATCAAGATAGTGGTCCAAATACTCAAGAATAAAGTTCAAGAAGGAAAACGAGAAAGAAATGAAGAAAGGAAACTTAAACGAAGAAATTATGGAAGCCTCGTTGTTCCCAACACACCTTCACCATTTTGGCCATAACTTTTGCATACTGACTTAATTGCTTTGACCCCCGTTCACGCCACGGAAAGCTAAGAGAAAGATATACAACTTTGTTGTTTATGATTTTTTGTCAACTTGCTCCAACAGATTGGTAGTGCCCCGCAACCGTTTGGCCGAGAGTAGTCAAGACCACCCGAAACGGCCGACCCAACCGACTGGCCGAGGCCTAGTTATGCTATTTCGTCATCACTAAGACTCCAAACTTGTCCCAAACGATTCTAGATTCTTCCCACTCAATTTCTAGGCCCTTCCAAGCTCCTTGGAGGCCAAGTTGAGCATTGAATACCCTAAGCCTTGGTTCAAGTATAAATAGAGGCCTTTGCAACCTCATTTCATGCACCCAACTATCTAATCCTCTCATCCCTTTCACCACTCCTCCTAGGTGTGAAATTCAAGCCTCCACCCTTAGGACGAACACCTAGAGCAAACCCCAACTTAAGAGAGAACACACCACTCTCAATCTCTTCACCTCAAAGGTGTGAAATTCGATCCTCCACCCTTAAGGATGAATTTCCACCAATTATTCGATCCTCCACCCTTAAGGATGAATTTCCACAAACTTATCTTCCCCAAAAGACCTCAAACCTCTGCTAAATTCTTGTAGTGTGTCAAGGGCTGATGAATGCTTTGGATATGATTTTACGGCTTGGTAGAACTATTGTAGTCAATTGGAGGCTTGAAGGAGTGCTATAATCCTTCATCTTTGCCTATTGTAATTCATACTTTGGGTAAACCTTGTTACTTTTATATTTCCATATGTTTGTTATTGATATGATTGTTGAAGCTTTGTGATTGATTGAAATAACCATGAATGTCTTAATACTTGCTTGTTCTTATATTGCTTTTCTTGTTGGTTTGATACGTGACAATCGTAACCATCAACTTGTTACTTCCTTAAACAAACAAACGACAATTGTAGTGCAACCAAGTCTCTTGGTGTTAGGAATTAGAAATTCCCGGTATTAAAGAGTCGGTCACCTCAAGTATATGTAATCGTTAGAAGGCTCATAGTCGTAGTTATATTTAGGTTAGTAGTATTTAGTTAAGTAACACCGTGGAGGACGGACGGGTCTTTACCCACTGTATGCCTGATCCACAGCCCGTGTGTGGCGCATTTATGTAAGACTATAAATACTCTCCCAAGGTAGAGAGTTGGAGCTCATAATAATATCTTTCACTTTCTCTCACTAAGTTCCCTAAACCTCTAACTTTCTCTCTCTAGAATTCCACTTATAGGCCCACTTGTGTTAATGGTTTGATGTGTTTGTGAAATCCAATATCCAACAATTGGTATCAAGAGCCATGGTTAGATCATATCTTGCACATCTTTGGATTTCTAGTGGTTTTAGGTGGTTTTTGAGTTTGAAAAAGTTTAGTGGTTTTGCATCATTTGGTTGATTTCTAGTGTTAAAGTTTGGATTTTGATAGTACTTTTGTGTTTAGAATCATCACAAGGGTTTAGGTTTTGATTTGGTAAGCTTGAATCATCGTGGTTGGGTTGTTTTTGGATTGAAAAGTGGTGTTTTGAGATTTTCTTGCTAGCGACTTGAGCCACGGATTGTTTTTTTTCGTAGCGACTTGCTTCACAATTTTGTAGCGAGTTACAGTTTTGGAGCTAGCGACTTAGACCTAGCGATTAACAAGACAAGTAGTGGACTCTCCACTACGGGTAGCGACTTTAGGTGGTAGCGAGTTGTCAGAAGGAAGCTTTAGCGACTTGAAGTTTTAGCGACTTGAGTAGCGAATTGCTGCCAAAATTGTTAGCGATTTGGTGTTAGCGAGTTGGTACCTAGCGAGTTGCTATTTAGCGACTTGACAAATTAGCGAATTAGTTCTTAGCGACTTGCTGTCAAAATTTTGCTAGCTACTTGGAGCTTAGCGAGTTGTTACTTAGCGACTTGGGTCCTAGCGACTTGGTCTTAGCGACTTGGTTCAAGAATTCTTAGCGACTTGTTGACTTTTCCCGACAAAACTTCAAACGGCTATAACTTTTGATCCGTAACTCTTCGTTTTATTCTACCCATCAAAACGACCGTGAGAACGAGGAGAATGACACGCCGAATAAACTAAAGTTGATTCGGGTAAACCTTTGAGGGCTAAATCCGCTCTGAACAGAAGTTATTGAGGTTTTTATGTTTTTAGACCTAAATTTCTCGGAAAATCATGCATAAACCAATCCAAATCTCAACCAAACAACATCTCTGCTTATCCCACAAACAATCATAAGTCCTAACACACAATTGTCTATCATTGTGTCGATCCATCAGTCATCTTAACACATTCCATTGGTCATTGCTTAACGGTTTGGTCTTGATTTTAGTAAAATCCCGCCAAAGATTCTATTTCTCGGTTTAAATCATAGACTTGTAAAATCCCGTGCATTCTACCACATCATGTCTTACTCTAATGACCAATGATTTCGAGAAGTGCTTAAATTGTATGATGATGTGGACAACAATGATAAAGTATGCTACCCTGAACGGTTAAAGATGTTTGAATTGAACAATGAGGATGTGAGATCTTCATGTTCGAAAGTACAATGAGAATGCCACGCAAATGGAATGCAAAGATTGAGCCATATCACTACTTCATCACGCACCTCATACAACTGTTATCCATAGCTGGGGATCGAACATGTAGTGCTCTTTTTCGCCAGGACTTACCTACATTGACAAGAAGCTTGCTGTTGAACTTAGAACACTTAAAGCTGCAACTTACCAATAAAGAGGTTCAAAAGGATGGTTCCAGTGCAGCTCTTCAAGTAATCTACAAACAATTTCACCATTCATCGTGGGGAATATTCAACAGATTACGATCAACACTTGACTGAATTTCCTTCAAAAACATAATGGAATGGAAATTCAGAATTATTGAGACATTTATCCAACTCATGGATAATGTGAAAAAGTACATTGAAGAATCCGCTCAAAAGAATGAAGACGTGAATGAGTGTCAAGTGCAGTTGAAAGATTGTTGTGATAAGTTGGGTAATGTATATGTTGAAGAATCGGGTGTTGCTGAATGCAGAATGTCGGTGACAACAAAAAATGATGAGTCGGATAATGGAAAAATGGAATCTTCGTGCTCAAATTCACAAGAGAGAGAGGTGCACCGCACACAACCCGTGCAAGCTAATGCAAAGGAACGCTCCATGGAAGCTTCAGATGTACCCAAGATAGAGATGCACCGTCCACGTACTGTGCATGTCAATGCTCAAGTAAGTTGCATGGATGTTTCTGCTGTACCTAGTTGTGCATCTTCTACTCAAAATGATGATTATGAACTGCATGAGTACGCTGCATTTGTGCCCGATGATTCCCTTACCACTGAGCTTAACATATATAAGGATCAGGTTGCTATTTATGAACAGCGTGCTAAGTTTGAGTTGACCACCCGTGAGCGGGAAATGGATGTCCAAATACGTACAACTATTAGAAAAAGTAGGTTTAGAGAAGAAGTATTAAAACAAGAGTTAAACTCCTTACAAGAAAAGCTTTCTAAAACTGCTAAGCAAAACACGAACTTCAAGAAAATGTTAAAATGCTTAAGCAAGAATTCAAGGCTAAGGAATCAAAACTTTTGAATGATTTTTCCAATCTAAAAACTTTGAAAAACAAGCTTGAAAATAAGTTGTACGTACAAGGGAATACCATTCAGCTCACATGATCACTAAGCATAGAGTCTTAAGCGATAAGCATAGCATTCCCTTGTTGAGGAACCTAATCCAGAGGTAATTAAAAGGCTAGAAATGCTCATAAGGTACTGTATGATGGTAATGAGATCCTTAAGCCTAGACAAAAACCTAGTTGCGCTGAGTGCACCGAGGAAGATAAGAAATCAGATGAAGTCACTAGGGAGAAAATGAATAAGAAGCTAGAAGATCCTGAGTGTAAAAAGAACAAGATAACGATAAAACCCCATGATTACACTAAGGAAAATTGGATATCCTTAAACATGTTTAAGCCTCGACTCTATTGACCCCGAACAAGTGTTCGAAAAAGGATATGGACTTGCAAAAGTGAAAATCTTGTTGAAAAGAATCCCCTTGTAGGAAATTCCCTAAAGCGACTGTGTATCCTCCAAATACACCAATGCATTTAGTTCCTAGAACTATTGCCACTAAGAGCAAGACCTTAATCAGTCAATATGTTATTCTTCAACTATTTACCGATTTTGAGAAAACTTGTAAGAAAAGGATCACACCCACTGGGATAACTGAAGGGGAAAGGGTTTTGAGCAAATGAAAGAATGTTATTTAACTGAGGTCATGCCTTTCTTTAAACAACTAAAAGATCATTTTGAGAGTCTTAAAAAGGGGATAAAATCGGATATTAAAGAAATGGAAAAGGAATTTGATGCAATGGTAGTTGAAGTTAGTGATTATGAGCGTGCACTAAAATATAATGAGATTGAGAGGAAGAACTTGCATACCTTAAATGAGACTCTTATTAATGAATGTGTTGCTCAAGATATCTTTTTCACTGCTTCAAATTGCTCTATTAATGCTTCCAAATTTCATGAACTATCTGTGGCCCGGAAAGTCTCCCATGATCGTGTCATTGAGCTTGAAAAACTAATTCTAAACTAAACGAGAAAATTGAACTGGATGATCACGACAATTTGGTTAAACATTTTTCTAAACTAGAAGTTGAGCATTTTAATTTACAACTCAAATATCAACATCTCAAAGAAAATGTCAAAACTTCAAATATCAAGACATCTTCAGATGCTCCAGAGTTTGATGCGGTTTTTCAAATTAACAAACGTGATGAACGATTCAAGCTCAAGGCAACACGATCGAAAAGTTGAAAGCCCAAATCTCTCAATTAAAGGGTCAAACGAACAATATGACAGCTCCCAAATGCCTCCTGCTTTAGATTCTCAGAATTCTCAAACGTTTCATCTTCAAAACCTAGTAAATGCTTTACAAAAGGAAAACGAAAGTTTTCTAGAAGAAAATGAAAAGGTTAAACGACATTTTAAAGAGTTATATGATTCAATAAACGTCACCCGTGACCAAAACAACGAAAAATAACGTCTTTACAAAAGGAAATTGAGAATCAGAAGTCGTGGAAATGGGAAACTGCCACTTGTTTTCAATAAGAATGTTGTCTCAAAATCACCCCTAGATTGCAAATACACTGTGACAGTTAAATATATTCCTCCTCATCTTAGGAATAATGAACATGCTTTTCATGACTACTGTGCTCACCTTAAGGATAGTCTAGAATGTCTCCGTGAGATTGTCGAAGAGGATTTCATTAACAAACCTCTTGATAGTGAAATTAGGTTTGCTTGCCTCCGGGCCAAACGATCTCAAGAGTTGCTTGAATGTGTAATTGCAACATGTCCAAAACCCTTAGGTGAAAAAGGCAAAGCGGTGAAGCCTTGTTCTATGCCTAGTGCCAAACAGGAAATCCGCTCTATGCCTAAAGCCAAGCATGTGACCCTTGATATGCCTTGTTCCATATCTAAATTCAAGCAAGCAACCTGTGATGTGCCTCCTAGAATTTCAGATCCCAGCACTTCTAGACCGGAATGCAAAAAGTAGTGAAGCCATGTAATGTTCCCATCGTTACTACTACAGATGTTAAGATTGACACTAAAGTTAGCGGTCAAAACCTAGAAGCTATGCAAAGAAGGATAGGATTACGCAAACTAAAAGTGTTCATGATAAGGAAGTGAAAGAACACCATAGGGACAAGAAGTTTGATTTGAACAAAAAGAATCGTGTTAGTTCTAGTATTAGCTCTAAGCTTACTAAAATTAATTTGAGGCCTTATGCTGTCTGCAAAACATGCAAAAAATGTTTAATTTCTGGTAATCATGATAAATGTGATGTGTTATTTCGAGGTCTAAGATTCATAACCCGTTAAGAAAGTTTGGAGAGCGAAACATTAAGCAATCTTGGAAACCTACAGGGAAGGTTTTTACCAATGTAGGATTTCAGTGGAAGCCAACAGGTCGAATATTCACGAATGGCAAACCTTGCCCCTTAACTAGATCCACTATGCCTAGAGTAGTGCCTGTTAAGGTTTGGAAGCCAACTGGTAGAACAATCCCATTAAGCACAAAATGTCCCTCGACTAAGTCGGATGCTTCTACTAGTTTAGCTCCTAGTGACAATGACATTGCACCTAGGGTTTCTCCTGATTCAAAGATTGTTTGTGCTAACCAAAAGGACCCCATGAGCACGTGGGAATCCAATGTTTCCAATTCTATGTCTTCGCCTCATTATCCAAAGCAGGTGTCGCACAAATCGTCCCCTTGGTATTTGGATTCGGGACTCTAAAAATATAATTGGGCTCTAAACAATGACGTCTGCTCACATCGTTCAGCCTCGTTCTTCATCTTTATGGTGTCTGCAGATAACACTTCAGGCCCCGTTCTTCAAAGAAAAGAAAAGTGTACGCTCTTCTGTGCGCTTTATCTTTAGCTAAAGAGAAATTCTCTCATGAATGGCCATACTCATCTACATTCTTCATCAACAAGCTTCATGTTTTTCCACGCTCATTCAATCATCAAGTGGATCTATGTTCATTGGTGTATACTCTTATTCACTTGCTAAATCAAAAATGGCAACCGGATGCAATTTTGAGGGGAGAAAGAGTGAATATACTATATGATGATGGATGTTTGAATAATGGTTATACGACTTTATTTTTGATGATGATGAGTGTATATTCTTTTTGATTATGAGTGAATATACTAAGGATAACTGGGATTCATTGTTTTGATTTTTGATGACTCTCCTCCAACGCCTAATGCTTCACTTACTAAGGATAATTAGGAATCAATGTTTGGGATTCATTGTTTTTCAAAGATATGTTTGATGAGTACCTTCAACCTTCTAATTTAAATGTTGATCATCCAAAAAGCTCATGCTCCATTCATTGACTCAACTGGTTCACCATCTAAGAAGTACTTCTTGGAATTCTCAAGAAACCTTATCTCCGGTTATTTCACAAGGCGTTCATAATGACTATCATGATATTGTAAGTTGCATTATTGAATAATGATCCGCTTTTGGTATTCCTTTGCCAAATCTTTACGGATTATTGTTTCTCTCATTGTGCACGCTATAAATCAACCACATGAACATTAAGGAAAATGACTACCTCATTCGCCCGAAGACATTTGTGGTGAATCTTCCAGATCAGTCTCTACATGTATACCTTTAGGAAGAATGCATTAATGTCAAGAAATCATTTGTTCCGTTCATTCAATGGATCGACGTACATCCGGTTGTATGCGTCTATTCACGGTTGGGCATTTGAAACAAGTTGATTACTTCAGAGTTAATCAATTATCACTTATTTGAGATTGAAGTTAAAATTAACAAAGGCGAGCTTAAGATGCAAATGCATGGAATTCTTCTTCGATTTCAAGTTTGGTATATCAGTTTTCTTTATCGGTGGTCACTTCAAATTGTCTACATATGGGTTGATAAAGATAGTCAGAGAGAGTTTCTATCGCAGTGGTCCTATGGCTCCTGGACACCCAGATTCCAGGACCCGCACTTCAAGACAATCCCATTAGTTCATCCCTTATACCAAATTCTTCTTCAGAAACTCCATATGTACCTCCATCTCAAGATGATTTAAAGAAATTGTTTGATCCCATGTTTGATGAACATTGTGAGCCAAGTGCTAATGAACTGACAATTCCTACTTCAGAGGCGCTCATATTCCGTGAATGACGTCAATCCTTCAATCTCAATATCATTAAGTCAAGAAGCCTACTGCGATCACTCTGTCCTCATCAACAAATCATCAAACTTCAGGGTACATCATGGAACTATGTCCGTATCAATAATGAAGTTAATCCCTTTGCTACCCTCAAGATGCTCCATTTGAAAATGTATTTGCTCCTCAATCTTCATCGAACCATCTTCTTCAGAGACATCGACTCTGCTACTTTAGTCCCTCAACCACGCCACATGAACACCTCAGAAAATGGACTCACGATCATCCATTGGACAACATCATTGGAAATCCCTCTCATCATGTATCCACACGGAAACAACTTGCAACAGATGCCTTATGGTGCTTCTTCAACTCCGTACTCTCTAAGATCGTACCCAAAGATGTTAAAACCGCCATGGATGAAGACTACTGGTTCAATGCCATGCAAGAAGAAATTCATGAGTTTGATCGACTTGATGTATGGGAATTAGTACCGGCTCCAGATTGTGCTATGATCATTGCTCTAAAGTGGATCTTCAAAGTGAAACTTGATGAGCATGGTGATGTGTTAAAGAACAAGGCTCGATTAGTTGCTAAAGGATACCGCCAAGAGGAGGGTATAGACTTTGAAGAATCATTTGCTCCGGGTTCTCGAATCGAGGCAATCTAATATTCTTAGCCAATGCTGCAAGTAAGAACATGGTAGACTATCAAATGGATGTAAAGACGGCATTTCGAATCGGAGATCTTAAAGAAGTTGTCTACGCCACCAACCCTAAGGCTTTGTGAATCCGAGCATCCTACTCTTTAGCTTTATCGTCTGAAGAATGCTCTTTACGGTTTAAATCAAGCTCCAAAGGCATGGTATGATACGCTATCAAAGTTTCTTCTATCGACCGGATTCAAAGAAAGGAGCGATTGATCCAACATTGTTCACCGTAAAGTCGGCAAACATTTAATTCACGTTCAAATATATGTTGATGATATTATCTTTGCCTCGACCGACCCCAATGAATGTGATCGTTTTTCAAAAGAAATGGGTTCCAAATTTCAAATGTCGATGATGGGACAAATGTCATTTTTCTTGGGATTACAAATTTCACAAAGTCCCGGAGGCATTTTCATTAATCAATCTTAATATGCAAATGAAATTTTAAAGAAATTTGGATTTGTATCACGTGACACCGCTGACACTCCCATGATTGAACGTACTAAACTTGATGAGGACCACTCAGGGATCATGGTAGACCAAACAAAATATCGTAGCATGATTGATCCTCGATGTACCTCACGCTTCTAGCGGACACATCTTGTTCGCTGTGTGCATGTGTGCTAGATATTAGGCTAAGCCTACTAAAAGCACCTTGAAGCGGTTAAACGTGTCTTTCGGTATCTCCAAGGAACCATCAATATGGGACTATGGTACCAGAAGGACACCGGTATGTCACTAATGTACCTATGCAGAATGCCGATCATGTGATGTCAAGATACACGCTGAAGTACATCAGGTGCTCGCTTTTGGGTGATAAACTAGTGAGCTGGTCTTCAAAGAAGCAAATGAGTACTTCTATTTCCTCTACAAAGGCTGAATACATAGCCATGTCATCTTGTTGTGCTCAAATCCTTGGATGAGATCCCAATTATCTGACTATGGCTTTGAATTCAACATAATCTCCTCAGATGCGGATAATAAAAGTACTATTGCACTCTCATGCAACAACGTACAACACTCAAGAGCAAAGCACATTGACATCCGACATCATTTCATCAGGAGCAAGTGGAAAAACGGTGGTGGAACTCTATTTTGTTAAGTCGAATACCGGTTAGCGGACATCTTAACCAAAGCTCTTCCGAGAGAACGTTTTGAGTTTATTCTTCCTCGACTTGGCTTGAAAAGCCTTCAACCAGAAACACTCAAACGTCTTCAGGAGGAAGACGAGGAGTAAAGGTCTTTCCTTCATCTATATCTTGTAAATATTTATTCGAAAAACAAAATACAAAATTATAAAACCTTCAAAAAATCAAATAGAAAAATATAAAACTTTCAAAATCCATAAAAATTTGAAAAAAAAATTGTCTTTTTGTCATGTTTCTCTCGTTTGATAATATCTACTTCTTGTGTTGTCATTCAAAGAATGACACGGGACTTTAGATGTTGTTCGAATTTTTTTATAAAAAAAAAAAATAAATAAAAAATATATATATATAAATAAAAAAAAATCAAAAAATCAAAAAATCAAAAATTATTTTTGGGAGAAAGAGAAAAAAAAAATGGTTTATTGTCATTTTCAGGCAATAACCCGGTTTTAAAAGAAAGAACAGAGCCATGTTTTACCATGTTTTCAAATTCCATGCTCTGATTCTATAAACATTTATCTGCGGAAAACTAAATGCTTTGAAAAATAACTCGGTCTCTATTTTTGATAATCATCGGGACTTATTTGTCAAAATCTCTATCTCTCAATCAACAACCTATGTCATTGATTGAGGGGAGAATGATTTCAATTAAATTAAAAAGTTATTTGGCATTAAATTGTTTTCAAAAGATGTACATGCATGTTTTATCAATGGAGTTTAAAGTCTTAAAATCCGATCCTTATCAGCTAAAACGCTTTCATAATCAAGTCACAATTCTCCTTAAAAGCTTTCAAAATCAATTTAAATCTATAAGAGATCACAAATCTCAAATGATTTGATAATTGTGATCGGGGAGAATGTGTGATTTAAATTGGATTTAAACTGATAATTCGGTAAATGGTTTTATAAGAATGTACATGATGTCCTCCCCGCATGTGACAAACGATTTCAAATTTTCAATGCACATGTTGAGGGGGAGCATCTATCTTAAACCTATAATTTGAAACGTGATCATTTATCTCAATGTGCGTGTTCCTCTAGTATGTGTAAAACTCCTTTCAAACCTAGAAGCACATATTGAGGGGAGCAAAATCATGAAAATCTCATCCTTCCCAAAATGCTTTATCTACTTGATTCGATTTGGGAAGTGATGTTGATATCTTTAGAAAATGGTATTCAAAGAAGTTAATTCTTTCTCTTGCCTCCGTGTGCAAAACATTTTCAAATACTTGATGCACATGTTGAGGGGAGTTCTCGTTCTAAAATATCAAAACAATTCAGGTACAAAATGCTTTGATAATATATCACAAGTATTTGAATTGATTTTCAAATGGTTTTCAATTGGTTCCAATGGCAGATGAACAATACCAAATAGACCACCAACTTTACTTTATGTATACGGTGATATAAGGATGATAAGGTTAGGTTTTGTTCCCAAGATCCCAGAATCGGAGGGATCTACCTAGGAACTATCCACTAGTTAGTGTAGAGTTCTTAGGTATGATAATAAAAGGAGAAAAATGAGGAATGGGAAGAGTGCAGACGAGATGAGCTAGTACTGGAATAAACCCAACAAGGTTCTAGTTATGAAGTCTCGTAAGCACCGAAGGGGTTGAAGAATTAAAAAGAATTGAATGAGAAAAGGGTGAAAACAAATAGCCCTCCATTTATTCAACCTTAGGGCGGAAACCGGGTTCAATTCATATGCTACTGATGGTAACATCGGTATTGAAGACAAGACGTCATGGACCCAAAGACGACCGCACTTCAACTTCCCAAACCACTCAAGTTCCTCTTAAAAGGACTTGTTTCATTCTCACGGGAACCAACATTATCTATCGACTTTCTCTTAGAGATTGTTGATATTGAAGAAGGAGACCCTCTCCCTAGTCTCCGACACAGGATCCAAATATGCACAAATTGAGTCTAGAGCCACGAGATCATCAATAAATCTCATTAGGACACTTTCAATGAAGACTCTCTGTTTCACACAATGTGGAAAGAGAGATTATATCTTGAGTCCTACGCATTATCCTTGTGGTATTGCGTAACATCTCGAGTGATGTGTCTACACACTCACAATGAAGATGGAAAGCCTTCTAGAGCCAACATCAAACAAGCTCTCGGTAGGTGGCATGTGAGATCTATTATATGGATCAACCATGTGACAACTGAACAGAAACAATGGGGCGATTCATTCTTTGAATCAATCCTGTTCGAGTTATGGATTGACCGATACCTTTGAAAAACCGGTCTTTGTGCTTTAAAACTCTTTTCATTAGCACATCGACCGTGTACGAATATTTCAAATCAAAAGGTGTTTTATGATTGATAATTGATTTTCATTAAAACCTTCGTTATATTGCAAAACAATTTCTATTGAGCAATACTCGATTGTTTTTCAAATATCTTTTCATCAATCGTGGACTCAAATTCGCCGGGTTTGGTTCACTCACCGTGTTGTCTTCTTGAGATGTTCGGTTTGAGAACGCTAGAGCAGCTGAAACCCTGTCAAGGAAATTCTTGAATTATACCGATCACGCAGTACTTGTAATTGCTGATCAACGGGGAATCGTGGGCCGTGTACCTCAATTCAACGAAAGTGATCAAAGACACTTTCGTGCGATTTATGCTAACTGCTGTATGCGTACACCCGACGCTTTGCGTGATCGAATGAAGCGGTCAATACATAGCCGCATGCTCACTTAACACATTCATCTCAAAAGAAATCATGATTAGTGCATCAATGACTCGGATATTTTCACTCCATGCTTCGCTGCTGCCGCCAATATCATGAATCAACAAAAGCTTCCGCTACTCGATGAGAAGATATCATGATCGTAATGTGAGCATGTCGGTCCTAATGTCACAACATCACATAATACCAACACCACAATGGATGTCACAGAGATTTTGATTCTTGATGATCTCAAAAGCGGCTCAAATTTATTATCACGTGGATCAGTTAAAGACCTCCACTTGGATTAACCAAACATGCAATGAGTGGAATCAATGACTACGAGCTTGAACAAAGTACTACATCATGAATGCAAGATCAATTGTTAATGTAATATCTGATTGTATTCAATGTCATTTTAGTATATGTTTGAGGTGACCTCCCTTAGGGGAGATTGTTAGGAATTAGAAATTCTAGGTATTAAAGAGTCGGTCACCTCAAGTATATGTAATCGTTAGAAAGCTCGTAGTCGTAGTAGTTATATTTAGGTAAGTAGTATTTTGTTAAGTAACACCGTGGAGGACGGACGGGTCTTTACCCACTTGTATGCCCTGATCCACGCCGTTGGGTGTGATTTATGTAAGACTATAAATACTCTCTACCCTCCAAGGTAGAGAGTTGGAGCTCATAATAATATCTTTCACTTTCTCTCACTAAGTTCCCTAAACCTCTAACTTTCTCTCTCTAGAATTCCACTTATATGCCCACTTGTGTTAATGGTTTGATGTGTTTGTGAAATCCAATATCCAACACTTGGTACGACCTTGATTTACCAAAACCTATACTACAACTTGACTAGGGTATACTTGCTTGAATGTTTTCCTAGTTAACCGGTAATTCTTGATTATAAATTTAAAGCTCGGTGGAACCCATCAAATGTCGAGCAATCACATAGGGATCACTCTGGCAATAGCGAGTCCGCTGGGGAAGTAGCAACAGCAAGGACATCCCCAGACACATCATAAGATAGTGAAGGCATGGTCTGTGACAAAGGCATAGGGTAGGTATAAGTGTTCGAAAAGGACTAGTTCTAATAAGCGCATCAACTCAACCAAAACATATATCACGTAATGAAAGATTTAAAATAAAGGTACCGCATTACACAAAAAATGTGCCTTTAAACAAAAATGCATAAGTTCCATTCTATCACATAATCCACGCATTATATAATCCCAAGTCACAACAATCATATAACAAGCTCATAATCTCACAAAATCATTAATCATATCCCGAAACATAACACTCAACAATCGAATCACAATTTAAACCATACTCAAAGTAAGAAGCTTGGCTTGGGCGGCATGCGCATCGGTCGAGGATCAATTTTTCTAAAAATTGGTTATAGTTTAGGTTTTATTGAATACCTAGTTCTCTATAACGTTGGCTCTGATACCAATTTGTAACACCCCAAATCTCGTACAGTGGAAGACTTAAACAAGTTTTCGGGTGTTATTCTTGGATTGGTACATCACACAAGTATAGCAAACAAGATAGTCATATTATAGTTCAAAACCAATCCCAAATTTAATTATCCAAATACAATCATCCCAAAATAGTTAAATGCAAGGCCCAACATGATTTATAAAATAGGTCCGCATAATATTATCAGAGTTTAAATATGATTCTTCAACCATGCCTCATTACCAAGCTTCCACAGAACAAGCATTCCAAACATCACTTAAATACCTGAGAAAAACATGCTAAAGGTCAGCTAACGCTGGTGAGTTCATAGGTTTAAGTTCAAATTCAATAGTGGACCTGTAAGAGTTTATTTGCTATGCGGGACTAAGATAGATACACAACAACACACCAATCACATATCATTCACAAACCAAATCACAACGGGGGGCCCAAGCGACTCTAGCCAACACGGTCGTAGCAAGGCCTAGAACACAAGCTACCCTGGTCTAGGTCGGAGTAGATATCTATTCTTAGCTAGGCATCGCGTTATAGCATCAGAATGCTACCCTAGTCTAAGTCAACATCTACCACATATCTATCTAAGCTAGTCAGCACATAAGAAAATCAAAATAGTTTAAGAAGGTCCAAAAGAGTAGCATGATTTCTAACCCTAATTTAGTTAAAAACAAAGATAAAAGTGGGACTATGAAACTCACTTCAAGCAAGCAACGCACAAACAAACACTAACAACGAAAATAATAGCTAACACGGCTCAGAAACTACTGACTCGGCACAACCTATTAATATACACTGATTCTTAATATATATTTCCAAAATCAACGTTATCTACCCCAATGTATTCCTTTTCTTATCTCCAAAATATCTTGTTTCACCATTTAGCCTTAGCGTTTAGTATCGTCGTGTGTGTGTTATCGACTCAACAAGACACCATAAATGCACTCAAATGACCACAATGCGACTCATAACGACACAATGAGACGTCTAAGTGATTAGCTTTAGAGTCCAATAAGTTTTGGAATAAATAGTTAGACCTTATCGAATTGCCAATTCGATAAACTCAATCATTTATTCGTGTCTCTTATTATCCCAAAAACCAGTCACATCCTAACGAGTCGTAAGGATAATTCACCCATTAATAACGTTATCCCACCTAACAGGCTCTTATTAGATTCGTCAACCTAATAAGTCCGCTATCCACGTGGATCGACACTATTAATGTTAGGTCATCCGTAACCAATGCAAAATATGTAAATAGTATTAAATGCTCGAAAATGGCATTAAATACTCATAAATGGCACATTTCGATAAACATGCACTCGAAACATTAAATACTCATTAATTGGAAAATATATCCATTTTTAGACGTTAGTTTCCCATTTAAAATAGCGAATAACAAAACAAATCTTGTTATCGGGGGTTTAGTATAAAAACCATTTATTATTTATGTTTCTTAGTTTTATTAACATGTTTATATATTACGTCAATTTCAATATAAGTTTCGAGTCGTTATCCGTTTCGAGTCCGTAAGCACGAGTCTTGACTTCTCGGCTTTTATACATTCTATAGTCTACTATATACTAAAGTCCATGTTACGGCATTGTAACACCGACGTTGCTCAAAGTTGACAATTTATAATATAAGTCCAAGTAAATAATCACAATATCTCAAATCAATCTCCAATCAACCCATATCAATCTCGCCATCCAAACAAATTACCAAATATACCGTAAACCAATGTCACGACCCTAATGGTCTTGACATGGTCCCGGTTAAGACCACGTGTCTCATCCAAACAAGTTACCACGCGTCTAGAAGCTTTTCAGCTCCACGCGTCTCATCCAAACACCAACTACAACTACCAACAAGTTACCACAATGACCGACCGGACCCTTGGTCCTCATGGGTCACGTACGCCACTCCAAACCCATGTACAAAACCCTAGTGGCTTGTACAACCTACCAACTCCATCCAAACACTCCCCAAATGGCTTCTCCAATACCTAAACATAATCAAACATCATCCAAACAACATCCAATCATCAAACCCATCAACTAATCTAGACCAAGAACATGAAACAATGATAAAAATTCAAAAACAAAATAAAATGACACAACACACGATACCAAATCACTAGTTTACATGTTTTAATTAGTTTTAAACTCGTTTTTGACCCGTGTCCATGAAACCCAATACATGTCACCACATGTACGAGCCATATAGGGCTCGCATGTGACTCCACATGACTCAAACAAGTCATAACCATGTTCCTTTTACCTTTTCCAAACCCGATCTACAAAGTTACCAAGAAACCCTAAAGATTCGAATAATTTTTGCAAGATTTGAGGATGTTAATGAAGGCTTCTATAGGCGTGCCATATATGGATGGAAAGAGGAAAGAAAGATCTATCTAATGGTGGTGGAGGTGAGATCCCACTCATCGAAATGTGGGCGGAGGTGGGCGCCGGTGGTGGTGGTTATATTAGGGTTAGGGTTTTGTTGGTGGAGAGAGAGAGTAGAGAGAGAAAGTGGAAGATGTGTGTGTTTTTAGTGACAGAAAGTAAAGGGGTGAATGAGGTGGGATGGGGTATATATATTTAGAGCTAGGGACCTCAAAAATAATTAAAATGGGTGGAGGGGGCGCCGGCCTAGGGAAAGTTAGGGGGCCAAACCCGTAATTTTTGTAAAACTAACTCGTTTACCCGCTCCCGAGCTCATATATTGTCCTATGAGTGTTCCACGACGTTCCTTCGACTTTCAATCGCTTTTATTTATGTTTTTCCACGAGTTTTGATTATTTATGCGTCAAGTTTCGTGTTACGGTTTAAAAGTTACGTTATCTCTCGTTATAGGATTTTATTGTGCCGAATCACATAGTGCTTAACGAAAAGAGCTAAAACTCATACGACGACTTTCAATACGATAATAAAATAAATCATGAAAACCAATAAACGATATCAAAACAAGTCATGGCTAACCAGAATAGTTCTAAAGCAACTACTCGGTTTAACTTAGCGTAATGCGGTTACCTAAAATGGGCTCCCTAATTGCCAGTTGTCACATTATCTAAGTATATATCCAAGGGTATAGATCGAATAATGGCATACATCACTAAACCCATAGGTGATGCTTCTGATCCATCGATTGCGCCACAGGACCCCGTACCTTCAACAAGACGACCAACAACGCACGTAGACGAGATCAAGAACTATATATATACAAGATACATAGGGCCACATGAAGCATCTGGAGAATTTTAGGTTAGACATTCATGAGAGAGCCTGCAGTCCAGATACTATCCGTTCATTTGAAAGATATGCAACGTATCTCCTTTAGAACCACCGACCAAATTCGTAATGTGATAGACCACCCAAAGAACAAGAAGACTACACTAACAGAATGGCTATCATTCAAGGAATAATACACAATTGTGAACCTTACATACCTAAATTTCCCATCCGAGTTTGTTTGGTATAAGGCGGACATATTCTGGCTTCCAAGGCGTAATAGGGTAAACCATCCATCGGTAGGCTAACATACATCCACCCAAGTCTTGGGGACCTGTTCTACCAAAGGATGTTGTTATGCCATCAGAAAGGATGCCAGTCCTTCCGAGATATTCGTATAGTTAATGGAGTCGTGTATCCAACAAACAGGGTTGCATGTGAAGCTTTAGGGTTACTAGGCGATGACGGGAATGGAAACAACAATACAGGAGGCTGCAACAACCGCCACAACCTGCACATATTCGAGTACTTTTTGTGCAAATGTTGATATTTTGCGATGTATCAAATCCAAAGAACTTATGGACAGATACATGGGAGCTAACGTCGGATGACATTCCCTTGAGATTAGCAGAGTTGCTCAACCTACCTAATCTTCACTTGAATACAGAAGAGTTGCGGCCAGGTACAATTTGAACTGCAAGCAACACTCACTCCTTTTGGCAAGTGATGTGCTTACCGTGTGCAAGTTTTAAAAATTTAAAAACATGATTTATCCGTCTAATACTATAAACACATACGAGCAAGTATACTCGTTCGCGATAGCAAAGGTGGGTAAGTCGAGATCGTCCCAAGGGATTTTGTGTTTGAAATTGTTTTAAAAGATTAGTAACAAGAAATCTTTGTCAAGGCTTCCTTCAAAAGTGATGTTTTTAGTGAAATTCAATATAAAAAAATATATATACTTGTGTGTAGTCTATAGGCAATCATAGTAAGTGTTCATGAAGGCTTGGTGTAAACTCTTGATGTGATGCAAAAATCATAAGCAAATGATTTCCAACCATGGTTTATGTTTGCAAAAATCATTCTAAGAACAAAAACATATAGGTAATCCTTTCGGTCCTTATCCTAATGATTATCCTTTAGAAAATCCATTTGTTTATATAATGTTCTTATTAAACTCGTTCCTACGAATCTTTCGACCTTTCGTGATGAAAATGTTTCTAGTCTTGTTTTAATAAGTAAACATGGTGGTTGTCAATCACCATATCCCCATACTAAGTTTGTCATTAACTTTTGGAATAAAACACAAGAGAAATCCTTTCGGTCCTTTTTCTTAAAACATGTTTTACCGACAAATCAAACAAGACTAGTATTTTTCTAACAAAATCATTTAAACAAGATCATATATACATGCATCACATATGAGAACACTAGTATGATTTCCAAGGTTGCAAAAATCGTGAATCGGTAGTGAGGCGGTCGACCCTCCTGTAGCTTGTAATCGGTTTAGGCGGGATTAATCGGTGATTAATCGGATTGGCATTTTTGGCAAGTTTTGAGTATTCCCAGAATGATTTTCCCTAAAAACATATTGTAATAGCTATAAACAATGACTATAATTAATTACATTTGGTCAGAGTTACAAAAATAGCGAATCGGTGATAAATCATATTGGCATTTTTTGCAAGCTTTGAGTATTTACAGGGAGTTTTGGTATTCCCGGCAAGATTTACTTTGAAAAACATCTTGTAATAGATATAAATAGTGACTATAAGTGATTAAAACTAATTTACGGCAGGTTTAGGTATTTCCGCAATATTTACAAGTTTTCGGCAAGTTTGACCATCATTAACCGCCGTTGACCACGGTTGACCGATTTGTTTGAATGATTTACAAAAATCGGCAAGGTCGGTTCATACACTAATCGGTGATTAATTGGCCTTGTAGACCTTTTTTTGCAACACTGGTGATTTCCTACATCCTTACACACAAGTATATTCAAAAACTACTCCGTGATAATAATAACAAAACACAAGAAATAACAAAGTAATTCCAATAACTCAAGAGAATAAAAATCCATAACAAGGTTCATTGAATACCTAAACTTTTGCGATTACAAGAACTAGAAATCGTGGCTTATAGCAACCACACGCCTCCAATCTGTAACATATTGGATTTCACATACACATTAAACCATTAACACAAGAGGCGTACAAGATGAGTTTTAGAGAGAGAAAGAGTTAGAGGTTTGGGAACTTAGTGAGAGAAAGAAAAATCTTATTATGAGCTCCAACTCTCTACCTTGGAAGGTAGAGAGTATTTATAGTACTTACATAAAACGCCACCTACGGGCTGTGGATCAGGCATACAGTGGGTAAAGACCCGTCCGTCCTCCACGGTGTTACAAACTAAATACTACTTAACTTGTAATAATCTACGACTACGAGCTTTCTAACGATTACATATACTTGAGGTGACCGACTCTTTAATAACTGGATTTACTAAATCCTAACAATCTCCCCCTAAGGGAGGTCACCTCAAACACACATTAAAAATTACATTGAATACAAACAGATATTACATTATAAATTGTTCTTGCATTCTTGATGTAGGACTTTGCTCTGAAGCTCGTAGTCATCGATTCTTCATTATTGCATGTTTGGTTAATCCAAGTGGAGGTCTTTATCTGATCCACGTGATAATGAGTTTTGAGCCAGCTTTAAGATCATCAGCAATCATAAATCTCTAACTCATCCATTGTGGTGTTGGTATTATGTGATGTTGTGACTTTTGGACCGACATGCTCACATTTTGGATCATGATTTCTTCTCATCGAGTAGCGGAAGCTTTCGTTGATTCATGATATAGGCAGCAGCGTAGAAAGCGTAAGCATGGAGTGATAATATCGAGTCATTGATGCACTAATCATGATTTAAATGAATGTGATGTGTGAGCATGCGGCTATGGATTGACCGCTTCATTGAATCACGCAAACGTCGGGCGTTCCTGCATACAACAGTTAGCAATAAAGCGCACGAAAGTGTCTTTGATCACTTTCGTTGAATTGAGGTAGCCCACGTTCCCGTTGATCGATAAGTACTCCTGTGATCGTAAAATTCGAAGAATTTCCTTGACAGGGGTTTTGCAGCTGTTCTAGCCGTTCTCAAACCAGAACGTCTCAAAGAAGACAACACGGAGTGAGTGAACAAGCGAATTGAGATTCACTGATTGATAAAAGAGATTTGAAAAACAATCGTGTATCGCTCAATAGAAATTGTCTTTGCAATACAACGAAGGTTTTAATGAAAATCAATTATCAATCATAAAAACCTTTTATTTTGAAATATTTGTACACAATCGATGTGCTAAAGAAAAGAGTTTTTAAGCACAACGACCGGTTTTTCAAAGGTATCCGTCAATCCATAACCTGAACTAGGATTGATTCAAAAGATTGAATCGCCCCATTGTTTCTGTTAAGTTGTCACATGATTGATCTATTGAATAGATCTCACATGCCACCTACCAGGAGCTTGTTTGATGTTGGCTCCAGAAGGCTTTCCATCTTCATTGTGAATATGTTTGCATATCACTCAGATGTTCTGGCAATACCACAAGGATAATGCGTAGGACTCATAAGATATAATCTCTCTTTCCACATTGTGTGAAACAGAGAGTCTTCATTGAAGTGTCCTAAAGAGATTTATTTGATGATCTCGTGGCTCTAGACTCAATTGTGCATATTTGGTTCCTATGCCGGAGACTAGGGAGAGGGTCTCCTTCTTCAATATCAACAAACTCTAAGAGAAAGTCGATAGATAATGTCGGTTCTCCGTGAGAATGAAACAAGTCCTTTTAAGAGGAACTTGAGTAGCTTGGGAAGATGTAGTGCAGTGCGTCACTGGGTCCATGACGTCTTGTCTTCAATACCGATGTTACCTTGGTAACCACCGATAGCATATGAATTGAACCCGGTTTCTGCCCTAAGGTTGAATTAATGGAGGGCTATTTCTTTTCACCCTTTTCTCATTTCATTTCTTTTCCATTCTTCAACCCCTTCAGTGCTTACCAAGACTTCATAACTAGAACCTTGTTGGGTTTATTCCAACGACTAGCTCATCTCAGTCCGCACTCTTCCCATTTCTCACTTTTCTCCTTTTTTTTCATCAAACCTAAGGACTTCTACACTATCTAGTGGATTGTCCCTGGGTAGATCCTTCCGATTCTGGCGGATCATGGGAACTAATACCTAACCTTATCTTCCTTATATCACCATACATAACGTAAAGTTGGTCGGTCTATTTGGTATTGTTCATCTGCCATTGGAACCAATTGAAAACCATTTGAAAATCAATCCAGATACTTGTGATATATTATCAAAATATTTTGTACCTGAATTGTTTTTGATAATTTTAGAAACAGAGCTCCCCCTCAACATGTGCATCACGCATCATTTTGTAATAGAAATAATTTTCATCTTTGAGGGGTTGGCTTGCATCTAAGAGTAGTTATATGAAGAATGTGGTTTTCAAAATAGTTGCTCCCCCTCAATATGTGCATGGAAATTTGAAAATATTTTGCACATATTAGGAAAAGACTGCACATTGAAATAAATTGATCACGTTTCAAATCTTAGTGGTTTAAGATAGATGCTCCCCCTCAACATGTGCATGGAAAATTTGAAATCGTTTGGCACATGTGGGAAGGAGAGCTTGTACATCCTTATAAAACCATTTACCGAATTATCAGATTAAATCCAATTTAAATCACAAATTCTCCCCCGATCACAATTATCAAATCATTTGAGATTTGTGATCTCTGTAGATTTAAATTGATTTTGAAAGCCTTTAAGGAGAATTGTGACTTGATTATGAAAACGTTTTAACTGATAAGGATCGGATTTTGAGACTTTAAACTCCATTGATTAAACATGCATGATTATCTTTTGAAAACAATTGTATGACAAATAACCTTTTGATTTAATTGAAAAATCAATTGTATGACAAATAACCTTTTGATTTAATTGAAATCATTCTCCCCCTCAATCAATGACATAAGTTGTTGATTGAGAGATAGATATTTTGACAAACGTTAAGTCCAGATGATTTTCAAAAATAGAGTCCGAGTTATTTTTCAAAGAAATTAGTTTTCATAAGATAGTAAGTAATTGTTTATAGAATTAGAGCATGAGATTTGAAAACCAAGATAAAGCATGGCTCTGTTCTTTCTTTGAAAACGGGTTACTGCCTGAAATGACAATAAACCATTGTTTCACTTTCTCCCAAAAAAAATTTTTTTTTTGATTTTTTTTTAGGAAACGAACTTATGTACATTCGAAGAATATCTAAAGACCCGTGACATTCTTTGAAAGTCAACACAAAGTCCGTAGATGATATCGAACAAGGGAAAACATGACAAAATAACAATATTTTTGGAATTTTTCAAGATTTTCTATTTTTTATGGATTTTTTTTTTGAAAGTTTTATATTTTTCTATTTGCTTTTTGAAGGTTTTGTAATTTTGTATTTTGCTTTTCGAATAGATATTTACAAGAGATAGATGAAGGAAAAACTTTTACTCCTCTTCTTCCTCTTGAAGACGTTTGAGTGTTTCCGGTTGTAGGCTCTTAAGACCAAGTCGTGGAAGGATAAACTCAAAATGTTCTCTAGGAAGAGCTTTGGTGAAGATGTCTCGCTAACTTGTATTCATCCTTACAAAATAAAGTTCCACCACACCGTTTTCTATTTGCTTCCTGATGAAATGATGTCGTATGTCGATGTGCTTTGCTCTTGAGTGTTGTATGCGTTGTTGCATGAGAGAACAATAGCACTTTTATTATCACAGATAGAGGATTTTGTTGAATTCAAAGCCATAGATAATTGGGATCTCATCCAAAGGATTTGAGCACAACAAGATGACATGGCTATGTATTCAGCCTTTGTAGAGGAAATAGAAGTACTCATTTGCTTCTTTGAAGACCAGTCACAAGCTTATCACCTTAAAACTGAGCACCTCGACGATTTCGACGAGTATCTTGACATCCCCGCATGATCAGATCTCCATAGGTGTTAGTGACATACCGGTGTCCTTCGGGTACCAAAGTCCCATATTGATGGTTCCTTGGAATACCGAAAGACCCGTTTAACCGCTTCAAGGTGCTTTTTGTAGGCTTAGCCTGATATCTAGCACACATGCAAACAGCGAACAAGATGTCCGGTCTACTAGCTGTGAGGTACATCGGGATCAATCATACTACGATATTTCGTTTGGTCTACCATGATCCCTGAGTGGTCCTCATCAAGTTTAGTACGCTCTATCATGGGAGTGTCAACAGGGTCACTAGAATCAAATCCAAATTTCTTTAAAATCTCATTAGCATATTTAGATTGATTTATAAAAATGCCTCCGGGACTTTGTGAAATTTGTAATCCCAAGAAAAATGACATTTGTCCCATCATTGACATTTGAAATTTAGAACCCATTTCAATAGAAAAACGGTCACACTCATTGGGGTCAGTCGAGGCAAAGATAATATCATCAACATATATTTGAACGTGAATTAAATGTTTGCTTGACTTCCAGGTGAACAATCTCGGATCAACTGCTCCTTTGCTGAATCCAGTAGATAGAAGAAACTTTGATAGCGTATCATACCATGCCCTTGGAGCTTGCTTTAAACCGTAAAGCGCCTTCTTTAAACGATAGACGTAGTAGGATGCTCGGATTCACAAAGCCTTCAGGTTGGATGACGTATACGACTTCTTTAAGATCTCCGTTAAGAAACGCCGTCTTTACATTCATTTGATAGACTACCATGTTCTTATTGCAGCATTAGCTAAGAATATTCTGATTGCCTCGATACGAGCAACAAGAGCAAATGATTCTTCAAAGTCAATACCCTCCTCTTGACGATATGCTTTTGCAACCAATCGAGCCTTGTTCTTTAAAACATCACCATGCTCATCAAGTTTCACTTTGAAGATCCACTTTAGAGCAATGATCATAGCACAATCTGGAGCATGTACTAATTCCCATACATCAAGTAGATCAAACTCATGAATTTCTTCTTGCATGGCATTGAACCAGTTTTAATTGTCTTCATTCATGGCAGTTTTAACATCTTTTGGTTTGACCTTAGAGAGTACAGAGTTGAAGAAGCACCATAAGGCATCGGTTGCAAGTTGTTTCCGTGTGGATACTCAAACGGATGAGAGAGGTTTCCGAAGATGTTGTCCAATGGATGATCATGTGTCCATTTTCTGAGGTGTTCATGTGGCTTGTTGTTGAGGAACTGATGTAGCAGAGTCGATATCTCCCGATGAAGATGGTTCGATGATGATTCAGAGAGCAAATATGTTTTCAAACGGAGCATCTTCAGGAGTAGCAAATGGATTAACTTCATCATTGATGCCAGAAACAATTCCATGATGTACATTCGATGATTGATGATTTGTTGATGAGACAGAGTGATCAGCAGGCTTCTTGACTTAGTGATATTGAGACAAGGGTTGACTTCATTCACAGGATAGGAGCAGCCTCTGTTGATGGAATTGACATTTCATCAGGATTTGGTTCATAGTGTTCATCAAACATTGGATCAAACAATTTCTTTAAATCATCTTCTGATGGAGATACATAAGGAGTTGCTGGAGAGGGATTAGAAACAAGAGTAGAACCAATAGGACTACTTGATGAAAATTGAGTTGGGTCCGAACTGGTTTGTCCGAGAGCCATTTGACCGTGACTCATCGAACGTAACGTGAATTGTTTCCATGATATTTCGGTTCTCTTGTTGTAGATTCAGTAACCCTTCTTGTTTGGTGCATAACCAACAAAAACTCCAATATCTGCATTTTCTCTTAATTTACCTAAGTCTTGACCTCATTCGTTGATAGCACAAAGCACCAAACACACGAAGATATGAGAGATCAGGTTTTCGTTTATGAACAAGTTCATATGGAGTTTTTCCATGAGAGGTATGAATAAGGGAACGATTTTGGGTGTAACAAGCAGTGGCAATGGCTTCAGCCCATAGAAACATTGGAACCTTTGAATAAATTAGCATTGTTCTTGCGGCTTCCACAAGAGTTTGATTTCGTCTTTCAACTACACCGTTCTGTTGAGGAGTTCGTGGAACACTTCTTTGATGACTGATTCCAACACTTTCATAAAACTGTAATAAGTCTTTGTTAACAAACTCTGTGCCATTGTCTGTTCGAACTATTCTAACAGTATTGTTGAGTCGAACTTGTAGCTGTTTGATAAGTTTGATGATGACATATGGAGTTTCATCCTTTGTCCTCAAAAACTTTACCCAAGTAAATCGAGAGTAGTCATCCACAACGACTAAAATGTGTTTCTTCCCATTTATCATTTGTACTCTCATTGGTCCGCACAGATCCATATGAAGGGTATGAAGAACTTCCATTACTGAGTTTGTGGGTTTTGGTTTGTGGGCATATTTCGTGCTTTTACCTAATTGGCAAGCTGAACAAAGATGATCTTTTTCATATTTTAATTTGGGTAAGCCTCTGACAAGATCCTTTCTGGAAAGGTTATTAATGGTGCCGAAGTTCAAGTGATTGAGATGACGATGCCATAACCATGACTTTGTTTTTGAAGCCTTTGACAGCGAGCAGATTGGAGAAGACTTCATCATGTCTTCGATAGAGATGGTGTATAGGTTAGAACCACGAGTACCTCTTAATAATTCCACACCATCAAGTTCTCTAACGAAGCAATTATGTTTTCTAAAAGCCACTTCTAGATCGGAATCACAGAATTGACCAACAGAGAACAAATTATGACCAAGACCTTCCACATAATATACCCTGGAGATTACACTTTTGCCAACTACATAATCACCATAACCCATAATTGCTCCAAAATGGTCGTTCCCGAGATAATCTAACAGTCCCGATGAATTTACTCACGAAGTTCATGAGCCGCGACCGTCTCCAAATCATATGCTTGGAACAACCTGAGTCCAAGTACCACGTAACGATTTGAACGATCTGCAGTTGAACACAGACAAGAATGGATAAATGGATAATTGGGATCCCCATGCAAGAATGGGTTCCACTTGGTTAGTAATAGTGATTGGAACACCCACATCGAAAGTAGAAACAATGGAATCATTAGAAATAGATGCAGTGCTAGTGTCCATATTTGACCTATTCAAAGTATGTTCACTTCTTAAGGAAATAGTTCTACCAAGAGGCATCCATTTTCTAGTGGGCATTGATTTAGGAACTTTAGGGCAAAGCTCATTAATCTTATACGGCCAAAGGTATCCATTGATAACATATATTACTAAATTTCCTCCCTGTGGGTTTCCACTGTTTTCTAACTTTCTTTCGCCTTTGCCTTTTAGCCTTCTTAGCTTGAATTTTAACATTAACAGTTTTATCGGGTTTAACAAAGCATTAGACAAATCATTCATACCACATTCAAGATTAGTAACTGAAACCACGCAATCATCATTACATGTTTTGCCAAAAGTATGTAATTCGCAATTAATTACAAGACGCTTAAAGCTAATACTAGAATCAACACGATTCGTTTTATACAACACAAACTTAATATTCCTAGGGTGATCTTCTACTCTCTTCCAATGCACATTCTTAGCTTGCGAGGTCCTATCTTGCTTGGTATTGCCTGGAGGCTTTGACCCGCTTGCTTTAATGTCACCGATTACTCTTGTAGAGGGAATTATGGGAACATTAGTTGATTGATCTACTTTTGCATTCCCTGAACTAGTTGTGCAAGGGATCTCAACTACTTGAAGGCACATTAGTGTTCACTTTCTTAAAACTGGGCATAGAATGATTTGAATTCTTGGCACTAGGCATGGAACAAGGCATCACAGCTTTACCTTTCGCACCTAAGGATTTAGGACATGTTGCAATTAAACATTCTAGCAGCTTTTGAGATCGTTTGGCCTGAATGCAAGCAAACCTAATTTCTCTATCAAGAGGTTTATTAATGAAATCCTCTTCAACAATCTCACGGAGACATTCTAGACTATCCTTAAGGTGAGCACAATAGTTATGAAACACAGGTTCATTATTCCTAAGATGAGGAGGAATATATTTAACAGTCACAGTATATTTGCAGTCTGAGGATGACTTTGATGCAACATTCTCATTGAAAACAAGTGGCAGTTTCCCATTTTCCTGACTCCTCAGATTCTCAATTTCTTTTTGTAAAGACGTTATTTTTTCGTTGTTTTGGTCACGAGTGACTTTCATTGAATCATATAATTCTTTAAAGTGTCGTTTAACTTTTTCATTTTCTTCTAGAAAACTCTCGTTTTCCTTTTGTAAGGCATTAACTAAGTTTTGAAGATGAAAAGTTTGAGAATCTGAGAATCTAAAGGAAAAGGCATTTGGGATCCAGTCACATTGTTCTTTTCACCCTTTAATTGAGAGATTTGGGCTTTCAACTTTCTCGTGTTACAATGAGCTCGAATCTGTTCATCACGTTTGCTAATTTCAAAAACGGCATCAAATTCAGGAACATCCAAGGATGTCTTGATATTTGAGGTTTTAACATTTTCTTTCAGATGTTGATATTTTAATTGCAAAGCAAGATGCTCAACTTCCAATTTAGAAAACTGTTTTACCAGGGTATCATGATCATCCTGTTCAACTTTATCATGCAGTTTAGAGTTAGTTTTTTCAAGCTCAATGACACGATCATGGGAGACTTTCAGAGCAACAGATAATTCATGAAATTGAGAAGCATTAATGGAACAATTTGTAGCAGTGTAAAACACATCTTGAGCAATACATTCAGAAATAAGATTCTCATTCAAGGTATGCAAGTTCTTCCTCTCAATCTCATTATATTTTAATTCTCGCCCATAGTCACTAACCTCAACAATCATCGCATCAAATTCCTTTTCCATTTCTTTAATATCTTAATCCATCCCCTTTTTAAGACTCTCAAATTGACCTTTTTTTGTTTAAAGAAAGGCATGATCTCAGTTAAATAGCATTCTTTAGTTTGCTCAAAACCCTTTTCCCTTCAGTTATCCCAGTGGGTGTGATCCTTTTCTTACAAGTTTTCTCAAAATCAACAAATAATTGAAAAATAACATATTGACTGATTAAGGTCTTGCTTTTAGTGGCAATAGTTCTAGGAACTAAATGCATTGGTGTATTTGGAGGATACACAGTTGATGAAGGCATTTTCCTAAGGGGAGGATTTGTAACAACAAGATTCTCTGCTTTTTACTTATCTAAATCCTTTTTCCAGAACACTTGTTCGAGTGTTAACAACGTTTGAGGCTTAAACTTGTTCAAGGAAATTCAATTTTCCTTCTTGTAATCATGGGGTTTGATAGTAATGTTATTCTCTTTACATTCAGGATCTTCTAGCTTCTTATTCATTTTTTCCCTAGATGCATCATCTAATTTTCTATCTTTCTCAGTGCACTCAACGCAACTAGGTTTCTGTCTAGGTTTAAGAATCTCATTAACATCATAGATTACATTATGGGCAGCTCTAGCCTTTTTAACAACCTCAGGATTAGGTTCCTCAACAAGGGGAATGCTATGCTTATCGCTTAAAACTCTATGCTTAGTGATCAAGTGAGCAAATCGAATGGTATTCCCTTGCACGTACAACTTATTTTCAAGCTTGTTTTCAAAGTTTTTAGATTGGAAAAATCATTCAAAAGTTTTGATTCCTTAGCATTGAATTCTTGCTTAAGCATTTTAACATTTTCTTGAAGTTCTTGTTTTTGCTTAGCAGTTTTAGAAAGCTTTTCTTGTAAGGAGTTTAACTCTTGTTTTAAGACTTCTTCTATAAAGTTACTTTTTCTAATAATTGTACGCATTTGGTCATCCATTTCCTGCCCACGGGTGGTCAACTCAAACTTAGCACGTTGTTCATAAATAGCAACTTGTTCTTTATAGGCATTCAGTTCAGAGATAACAGAATCATCAGGGCACATGCAGTGTATTCATCAAAGACATAGTCCTCATTGATCGCAGGAAGATGCATTACTAGGCACAACCTCACTTTCACTTTGCTTCACATATTGATCATATGGGACAATATTGCTATTACCCTCATCATCAATATCTGATTCATAAGTTTCAAGATTGTACTTTATTATACATCTTTTGCTCATCAACATCATCATATAGTTTTAATACCTCTGAAATGATTTTGTCTTTGGATGGATTAGCCTGTTGTGGTGGAGAGACCTTTGGAGAGACCATAGGTGAGATGCTAGCCATAAGATTGTTTGGGCAAGAGGTTCATCATCGACATCAGAGTCAAATGCATCACATTTAGCTACTTGAAATGCATTTTGATGATTATTACCTATCTCCTAATTGGCGTCATCAACATCAGATCATAGGTTCGGGCATTTTCCTCAAAGAAGAACAACAACTCCTCATCATCCAAAGCTGCTCCATTATCCTGAGCTTGCACAAGCAACATCTTGTCTCTCAAGTATTCTGCATTCTGTGGACGTTTTGGAGATGTGCAGTTCCTAGCAATATGTCCCTCACCACCACAGTTGTAGCACTTAATTGGCTTTGCTTGACCTTGATTCCCATTCCTTCCCCTATTCTGATTTACCCCATATCCTCTACCAACTCCTCCTTTTCCTTGTTCATACTGCCTTTCTTGAACTGGTTGCACCATAACCTTCCCATCTCTCACAGTTGCTTGATTGTGTGGATTGGATGCTGTTCTGAGGTTATTGTTGGTGTGTGAAAGAGAGTTCATGTTTTGACTGACCATGAGAGACAGTTGATTGATGAAGTTTTCCATGAATGTATTTGGGTCTGGAGGCTTATATGCTGGATCAAGGATGAGTTTGTAATTACCATCACCCATGGGAATGACTTGAGAAGCTTTGGTAGTGATACCAACATTTGTGTAAAAGGCTGTTGAGTCATTTGAGGAACTTGTTTCTCCCTGGTTGGTTTTGTACTGTTCTAGAATCCTTTTCTCAAACATAGCATGTCTCTCATTCTGAAGAAGGAATGCATACAATTGCTCATAGTTGGTGTTCTTCAATCCTTTGGTTAGCTTCACAGAGGTGACAAACTTGTGCCATTCGGGATTCATGTTGTTCACAAACTTTGAGTTCAGCTGAATGTTTGGCATAGTCATTCTTATGTTCCTCATGTCATTCACAAGCTTGTGGAATCTCACGTAGTATTCATAGATACTCTCATCTGGTTTCATCTTGAAGTGCTCAAACTCATCATAGAGTTGTGATTCTCTGTCTGGTTAATTCGTAACTGAGAGAAGCATCTTGACATTATCCCAAACAGCCTTGGCTTCAGTGTTGTGATTATCAGCTTGTAGATGCTTTTGGAAGACCTTTAGTATGATGTTATGCCCTGATATCCACATCGAATCAACCTCTTTTTCTCCTAATCATTGAGCTCATCATACGTCTTTGGTCTATCTATTCCATAGATCATTGTTCCATCTGCAGCTGTATCAATTAAGTCTCTTGTAGTCTCAATCGGATAAGGTCCTTCATCAATTGACTTGAGAATGTTGACTCCATTTTCCTTTCCAAGACAAGATAACTGATTCTTGTTCCCAAGAGTCGTGAGTCAGCCTTTGTCAAGCATGGGTGGACGAGTATCCGAACCACCGCTTGAACATCCTCGCAACAAAGGAGATAATTGTAGGTGCGTTGGTAGACATGTTTAAAGATTACACGGGATTTTATAACTCAATGATTAAACCGGAAATAGATTCTTTCACGGGATTTTACTAAATAAGAGAAAACCGTGATACAAACAAAGATTCAACCAAGTCGCTAAGAAACCTTGAACCAAGTCGCTAAGCACCAAGTTGCTAAGTATTATGAAATCAAGTCGCTATAATGCCAAGTCGCTAAGACACACTCAAGTTGCTAAAGAACAACTCGCTAAGATCCAAGTCGCTAACACCAAGTCGCGGAGAATTATGACAACAAGTCGCTAAGCACCAAGTCGCTAAGTAGTCAAGTCGCTAAATAGCAAATCGCTAAGGTCCAAGTCGCTAACACCAAGTCGCTAAGAAACTTAAGTACAAGTCTCTAACAAAATTGAAAGCAAGTAGCTACCTTCACTAAGTCGCTACCCGTAGTGGAGAATCCACTAAGTGTACCGTTTGTCGGCTTGTCTCAAAAGACAAGTCGCTAGGACCAAGTCGCTACCAAAACACAACAACTCACTACTTTTAAAGCAAGTCGCTAAGTTGAAATTCACTACGAGAACCAAGTCGCTACCAAGAAAAACTTCAAAACACACTTTTCAATCCAAAACAAGCTCAACCACATTGATTCAAGCTTACCAAATCAAAACCCAAGCACTTACAATGATTCTAAACACAAAAGTACACCCAAAATTCAAACTTTAACACTAGAAATGATCCAAATGATGCAAAACCACTAAACTTTTTCAAACTCAAAACCACCTAAAACCACTAGAAATCCAAGGATATGTAAGAGATGATCTAACCATGCCTCTTGATACCATTTGTAACATATTGGATTTCACATACACATCAAACCATTAACACAAGAGGCGACAAGGTGAGTTTTAGAGAGAGAAAGTTAGAGGTTTGGGAACTTTAGTGAGAGAAAGAAAATCTTATTATGAGCTCCAACTCTCTACCTTGGAAGGTAAAGAGTATTTATAGTACTTACATAAAACGCCACCTACGGATCAGTCAGGCATATAGTGGGTAGAGACCCGTCCGTCCTCCACGGTGTTACAAACTAAATACTACTTAACTTGTAATAATCTACGACTACGAGCTTTCTAACGATTACATATACTTGGGGTGACCGACTCTTTAATAACTGGATTTACAACCCAAACAATAACACCTAGCTAACCTATAACCTCAATAACCAAAACAAAGGATGAGAATTGCCTCTCCAACCTCCCTGGATTTTACGTGAATACTAAACTTTGGGATGAATAAAATGGTTGGTAATAGTTTTGGTGTAAACTATCACACTTTGGGTTGTGTCACACCTAGTATACTAAGTCTAGGTTCAATATATAGCCCAAGAGACTTTACTAACTCGGCCAAAACGTCCCAACAAGTTAATGTTACCAAACAATGATTTTATGGGGAGTTAAGGCAACATTAAATGCAAACCCGTTCATGCAAATCCCAAACCATTACGATGCAACCGGATCGGTTGCGTTGACCACGCCCAACCAATCGGTTATGGCTCCAACCGAACGGTTGGTACCTCACTTTTGACTTTGTTGACCTTGATTTGTGCCTTTTTCTTTGTTCTCACGATGATTTCCAAGACAAACTTGATCTTTCCTTGTTGTAGATACTTAGAAATCATTATGCGCTTCCAATCATTGGGTCAAAAGCCTTTGCTCGACTTCCTTCCTTTCTTGGGAATTCTAAACGCTGCATAAAAACTTCATTTCTTCATCATTTGTGATATTGGCTACATATAATACACAATACGCATCGTTTGCACTTCAGCAGTTATGAGTAAATAAGCCGATTATCATGCACAAAACCAACAATAACGCTACTAAAAACATGTTCATTTTAAACGTTATCAAATTCCCCCATACTTAAGTTCTACTCATACCGAGTAGGTCTAACATTGCAAAAATCAATTCAATGGTCTTGACACCGTGGTTCCGAAAATTTAGGAATCATCCTAAAAGAAATAATCATTAATTTGATTTTAATATGTGAAAAACTTTGAAAATGAACCAAATACTTTAGATAACATAACTAGAACACCTCACTAATGATTTTAAGAATTCACTCAACACTCATATATTGGTGGGTATATGTAAATCACTCAATGCCTAGTCATGATCAATGCTTTTACCATAAGCTTGTACAAGTATCAAAACAAAGAAAATAAATTCATCAAAGAGAGCTTTTATTCGGGTTATAACGCGAAGCTTCGGGTTTGTAAAAGGCATGGATAAGGCATGGGATGGTTTATGAAATTGGTGTTAAAAAAAAATAGAGTCAAGTCTAAACCTCCATGTTGCTAGCCAAACCACAATCCCGAAAATGATTATATCTTCCTCCTCTTCACATATCGATCTCCAAACATATGTATAACTCATTTTAGCTCATTGGGTAATCAATACTCTTCATATAGCACATTGGCTATAACCATTTTTTTTTGACAAGTTCCCCCACACTTAGTGTAAGCATACACCACAAAAAATACAAATGAGAAAGACGTCTCCTTCATCTTTGTTGGAGAATGGTACACACTATAGACAAAGTGTAACTTCTTCATAATCATCAAAAACAATCCAACACTCCAAACAACTAGCAACAAACCGATAGACATGACATGGGTTGGCTAAGGTTTAAGGTGTAAAATCTTTTTGTATTTTTCTGGATTTAAACAAGAATGAAAAGATTGGCTCGAAGGGTGTAACTAAGGGTATCTAGTGCTAAAGATGAGCACTAACAAATGGGTCCATATAAGGTGGTTAACTAACCAATGTGGTTAGCTAATATATCATTAGATGTAAAATGGAAGGCCATTTTGGTTAAATCCAACGATGCCTCTTATCACTTGAACTTATTTTTATTACTCGAGAGTGATTTTAACCGTAATGCATAACTAGTACAAGTTCTAGAATCGACACAATCACCGGCACACTCATAGCAAATATAAAACAAAAGATGTGTTTTATACAAAAAGAAACCTCACAATAAAGTGGAAAAAGGCTATAATGCGTGCTAGAAAATGCTATCGAATCCATAATGAATTACTTCCGTAATTTTGTTCAAATCAAAAAATTTCAAAAACCTCATTTTACCATTGAAATACCCAAGTTGTTCTTTAAATATATCCCAAAAATGTGTGAAAACAACTAGACACCAAGGGCATTTCTGCTAATTACTTGCATCCAAAAGTTTATCTAAAAAATAAGATTAAAAGCTGTAATTTAAAATCGATCATTTTTCCTATTTTCTTCCCCCATACTTAAGTTTTGCATTGTCCTTAATGTAATAAAAATAAACTTCAAAGTAAAGAAAATGGGAAAAAGAAATAGTCAAAAGATACCACGGATAGAATATAATACGATATTGGGTCATAAGCAAGCATGTGAGTTATCCAACTCCAAATATTTGACCATCAATAAGCTCCGATAAATCCATCCCTGCAAACAAAAAAAAGAATACACAATACACAAAACAAAACAATCCAAATGCTACTAAAAATATGAAAAATAAACAAAGTATGATAATCATCCTAGAGAAATAGTTAAGAGATAGAGATAATATTGTTTAACACATGATAACCATTGTTTTGAAACCATAAATCAAGAATGATCCACGATCATTCGTCATCCTCACTCATCTCATCACCTTCTTCATCATCATCATCCTCGTCATCATCATCATCATCACTCTCGAACACATAGTGCTCATCCACAAACTCCGAACGAACTCTCCTCTTCTTCTTCGCTCTCCAACTCGATGAAGATCCTCCAACATCATAGCTTGATCCACCAACCTCGGGTAATCTACCATATGTGGGCACCGGGTCGGAAATGGTGCATAGCCAGGATATGGGTACGGATATGGTCCAGGATAAGAGGTGTAGGGGAAAGCATATGGTGGAACATTGGGTGGATTGTAGGAGGGCAACTCGTAATTGGCTTCTTGAGCCATGTGTTGAAAAATAGGCATTGAATAATCATTGATGTGATTGTTTCTCAACATCATCGAGTCTCTCCAAACGTTCCTACACTCAATTTCATTCAAATGTTGGTTCCACTCTCCCCAACCTGAGTCAAAACTACTGGACTACCCTTGCACGTTCCCCATCGGTATATTGCCCATTGGCACATTTCCTTGCTGCTGTGGTGGTGGTTGTTGTTGTTGCGGTTGTTGTTGTGGGTCGATCCATGCTCCTAACGTTTTCAATTTCTTATTAAAGCATTTCCAAAACCATTTGCATTCCAAATCTCACTAAACTTTGGCTCTCCACACTTAGCCAACTCACTACTATTGTAATACCCAAGATTCCATGCCAACCTCGTCACAAAATGGCCTCCACAAATGTTGCTATTACCTTGATTCCGGGGCTCTCCTAGACAAATACTCGGCTATTAGCCAAGCCGCATTTCCGTCCTTAGTTTCCTCCAATAACATCATAACCCACAAGTCCGGCTTATGACATTTGTCCCTGCTTCCAATTCTATGAAACGCCCCAGCCATTTAGCAACTTGTGTAGTATTCTCATCAACGAATTCCTAATGGTTGCAGCATTCCTCCTCGTGCAATAAGCGGGCACACTAGGGTATTCTTTTTCAAACCTCCTAAGCCTTGAAAAATGAGCTTCAAACAATCGATGCTTAACCTCATTCGGTTACATAAAGCCAAGAGCAACAGAAATCCGGCAAAGTGTAGGCTTGATCCCCCACAAAGCCTAAACCAAACGCAAAACTTCCATCAAGTTCCGAACATTGACCTTTCTCTCAAAATACATAGTCGAAAAGAACTCCATACACCACTCATGATAAACCTCTTCATTTATGCTAAATGCTCTTCCCATGACATCAAACGAATCCCCATCAATAGGATACACATAAGATGTTCGCATCATTTTTCGCAACTCTTCTTCACACTCATATTCGGCAAACAAATCCCAATCAATCACCCTAGGAACCGAACATGTCCTATTTTTCAACTTTGATAATCGCTCCTGGAAAGCATGTTTTTCCTCGTTGGTGAGATCTTTGAACTTCGTGTTCAGATTTGCCTCTCTTCAAGTTATACGCGACTTTCCTCCTTTCGTTCCTTTGGCAAAACTTGGTAACAATCGGGTTTAGTGGAACCCGTGTCGAAGCTTGAACTACCAACAACAATTCTCAGAGAAATCATAAATATAAGTCAATATAAGAGTGTTAGAACAATCGGGAAGGTCTATGGAAGCCTCTAAGCTCCACTTAATCCCACAACAGAACGTGGAACCGATTCGGTTGCGGCAACCGATCGTTCCTCTTGACCTATTCCAACCGCTCGTTGCACTCAACCGATCGGTTCTCAACTCCGCATATAAGGCTTCTAATCCATTTCCCACTCGATTTTCTAAGTCCATTCAACCTAGATTGCATTCTATCATCATCAATGATTCCTACATCCTCAAATCGCTCTAAATTCACTTTCCAAACCTCCAATCATCACATATTCATTTGCTTAGAACTCAACAATTTAGACCTCAATTCACAATTACTTGTTCTAATCAACAATGTGGCATCTAATATTCATTAAAAACGCATCATCTACCAACTAGGAATCACCAATTGCAACTTAATTTGATTCAATGGCATAACCTAATTAAATCAGAAAATTCAATCATCTAATACTCATTCCATGTTGAATCAATCACTACAATTTTTTTGCAATGCATTCCTATATCAATTACCCACTTAATTCTAAAAGATTACAACTTAATTCAATTCTATCCAAAACTCCCAAATTAGTGACCTAATTTGCAATTCCAATCAAATGCTCTAATTAAACCTTAATTGAGTTAATTGAATGCAGATGCTTACTTGTTTGGGTGCCATGATGATCTTTTACAACTTATACAATCTTCAAATAACTTCTATTGGTCGAATTTTAAAACCCACTGGAGGATTAGTGTGATGTGTGTGTTTTATGGAAAATTGAATTTTGGTATATATACTTGTATGCAACCAGTTCAGTCATGGACACAACCGTTTCGGTTTGCATTTTTGCCAAATTTTGCATTTTTCACGTTACTTAGGCATTTTACCTTCCAAGCAACAATCGTTTACTCAAAAATCCTATTAAAGATGCACACAACATTCATCCACCATTTGGAAATTTCAACAATCATCTAATCTCAAAACTCAAATCATCACACTCATAACTTAAAACTAAAACTAAAACTCAAACTCATAATGCATTAATCAAATAACTGCAACATAATAAAGATAAAAATGAAAAACAAGAAATCCTAAATGCATAAAATTAAAAAGTTTATGAAATTCAAGTAAACAATTGCTTGTTTATTATGGTGCCTTGTTTCTCCTTAGAATTCCTCGAAATACTCATGCCTTAAGATGTCCTCACTTAGAAATTTCCCGGTCAATTCATGGTGTGTTTCGTAAGTTTTGAACTTCCTTATAAATCTTCTCTCATCCGGGCATAGTATATCGAATTTGACGTGCCATTCTCCATCCCCATCCTCTCTCTTGTAAATACCCGACCCCTCGGGTCCCCATTCCAAATTTTGAGTTGAACCGTAAAGAACCTAAGAAATCGTTAGCTTTTTGTAAACAAGGTTGTTTTTTGAATGGATTGTACCCACCCTGTCCATCTCACTCAATATCCATGGTTCATCCATCGGGTGGTCACGCCCCATCCTAAACTTCCGCAATTCCATATTCCAAACTGGTCCCCTTGGTTTGGGATAATAGGTTTGTTTTGAGATTCCATCATCGATAGTCATCGCATTCTCTACCCATTTCTATGATTGCACCACATGTGCGTAGGAATGGTCTTCCTAGTAGAAGTGGTAAACTCTTATCCACCGGAATGTCTAGGACTAGAAAATCGCCAAGTAGGTTGATAACCAATTTGAACTCTAACATTTTTCACCTCCCCCATCGCTTTTGCTTGGGAATTATCCGCCATGGTAAGTTTTGAATGATTTGGTTGTGGCTTACTAAGACCCAAAGTTTTAAACAATGGATAGGGCATAACATTAACGCTTGAACCCGTGATCGCCAAGGCATACACTGATGTAGTCCCGTTCACTTTAATTGGCAAAACAAAATTCCCCGGATCTTTCTCCTTACGTGGCATACCTCTAAACAAAATCCTATCTCTATCCTCCTCCGATAGATCTTTATCCTCCAATCTTACTCTTGATAGCATCACCGCATCTAGTTTCTTGCGGTAGAGAACGTAATCTTGTAGTACCTCAATCACCGGCTTTTTCTCATTTAGCTCGAGAAAATTTTGTTCAAGGTTTTCCAAAATAGCTTCTTTTTGTTCTTGGGTTAATGGTTTGAAGGTTTTTGGTGTAGTATGGTAGGTGTGTAATCATTTGTTTTGTTGGTGGATGTGGTAGGAGTTAATTTGTTGGATGAGGTTTTCTTCATATTTGCCTTCCCCATCTTTACGACTTCACATCTTCCTTTCCATAATAGCACATAACTCCACAAGCATCTCATTCACCCCCTTTCTTCTTCCAAATCGGTGATATTGATCCTCATTTCCCCAAGGAAAAATCCACTTGGCATTTGGTTGTTACAAGAAAATCCCCCAAAACAACATACATTGGGCTCATTGACCAATTTGATCAAGAACATTTTCCAAAATGTAATTTTCACATAGGCCATGTTTAGTTGCGCTTCCCAAGTACTCACCCCTTCTACACTACAAGGTGTACCGAACCTCATAAGTGGCAAATCATACTCCGTTAGTGGTGCTTTTGTGAATACCACAACTCTTCCCTACTAACCGTATCAATCCCCAAATCCTTCTTACTCCCTTCTAAGATATTTCCAATCTCTCCAAATAACCCCGTGTCTTTGAACATCTCATCCAAGTTACGAAGGCACTCGGAAATTCCGCTTAAACTATCCATAATAACTATATAACAAGACAAAACAAAACCAAAAACAAAAATCCAAATCATTAGCGTTAGAGTTAGTAAAAACAAAAGAAAACTATAGAAACATATACTAAACAAGTAAAGACACTTAACAAAACTGAAAACACAAGCTAAAACTCAAAATTTAAAGTAGAAAAATTACCGAGCTCCAACCGGATAGGTTGGCTCACCAACCGATTCGGTTAGTGGTAAATTTTAACAAAACGTCTCAACCAACGGTTATGGCTGCAACCGAACGGTTGGGTTGACTTCCTAATTTATTTATTTTTTATATTAAACCTGTAAATTTAATTTAATTAAAAACTATTAAGTATACTTAAACTCTTAATTAATTGAGACTACTCATTATCCTAATTAATTATAAAATTAATTAAGTTATTTAATGAAAACTATATTAACTAATCTATTAAACTACTCATTAAGACTACTAAAACCATAAAAACTGAAAATTAACTATTTCTAATTACTCTAATTAAGACAATTAACTAAAAAGTAAATAAAACTAAAAATAATTAAAATAAAATAAAATCTAAAATCTAAGAAAAGCATAAACAACCCATGAGATAATCTAAAAAAAATAAATCAGAAATGATAAGAATTAATCAATAAACTATAACACAAAACACTGGATAAACTAAAACTTTGAAAATTAAAAGACAAAAATTTACCGAGAGCACTAACCGGATCGGTTGCTCGCGCAACCGGATCGGTTAACCTCTAAACCAAAATATATTTTTTTTACTCTTTTTGACGAAATTCAATTTTAAATCTACCAATTTTATAGAATCTTAACAAAATCAAATAACTTAGAAATCCAAAATCCCCGGGCGCGCCAAAAACTTGATGTGCTTACGGTGCAAGTTTTAAAATTTAAAACACGATTTATCGGTCTAATACTATAAACACATACGAGCAAGTATACTCAAGCGATAGCAAAGGTGGGTAAGTCGAGATCGTCCCAAGGGATTTTGTGTTTGAAATTGTTTTAAAAGATTAGTAACAAGAAAACTTTGTCAAGGCTTCCTTCAAAAGTGATGTTTTTTAGTGAAATTCAATATAAAAAAATATATATACTTGTGTGTAGTCTATAGGCAATCATAGTAAGTGTTCATGAAGGCTTGGTGTAAACTCTTGATGTGATGCAAAAATCATAAGCAAATGATTTCCAACCATGGTTTATGTTTGCAAAAATCATTCCAAGAACAAAAACATATAGGTAATCCTTTCGGTCCTTATCCTAATGATTATCCTTAGAAAATCCCTTTGTTTATATAATGTTCTTATTAAACTCGTTCCTACGAATCTTTCGACCTTCGTGATGAAAATGTTTCTAGTCTTGTTTTAATAAGTAAACATGGTGGTTGTCAATCACCATATCCCCATACTATTTTGTCACTTAACTTTTTGGAATAAAACACAAGAGAAATCCTTTCGGTCCTTTTTCTTAAAACATGTTTTACCGACAAATCAAACAAGACTAGTATTTTTTTAACAAACTCATTTAAACAAGATCATATATACATGCATCACATATGAGAACACTAGTATGATTTCCTACATCCTTACACACAAGTATATTCAAAAACTACTCCATGATAATAATAACAAAACACAAGAAATAACAAAGTAATTCCAATAACTCAAGAGAATAGAAACCCATAACAAGGTTCATAGAATACCTAAACTTTTGCGACACAAGAACTAGAAATCGTGGCTTATAGCAACCACACGCCTCCAATCACCTAGCTTAACCGTATAACTCCGAATAACCAAAATAATGGATGAGAATTGCTCTCTCCAACCTCCCGGACGCTTTACATGAATACTAAACTTTTGGGATGAATAAAATGGTTGGTAATAGTTTTGGTGTAAACTATCACACTTTGGGTTGTGTCACACCTAGTATACTAAGTCTAGGTTCAATATATAGCCAAAGAGACTTTACTAACTGGCCAAAAACATTCCCAACAAGTTAATAACAAGAAATGATCGGCCTCCAATGATTATGGGGAGTTAAGGCAACATTAAATGCGTTTTTGTGTAACTCCACCATGCAAATCAACCGGTTATGATGGAACCGATCGGTTGGCTTTGACCGTCGCTCAACCAAATCGGTTGCGGGCTCCAACCAACACTGGGTGCCTCGGCTTTGACTTTTGTTGACTTTCTTGATTTGTGCCTCTTTATTTTTTCTCATGATGATTTCCAACCTAAACTTGATCTTTCCTTGCTGTAGATACTTAGAAATCATTGCGCTTCCTACTCATTGAGTCCAAAAGCTTCCTTGCTCGACTTCCTTCCTTGGGAATTCTCCAAACGCATAAAACTTCATTTCTTCATCATTTGTGATACTGGCTACATATACATACACAATACGATCTTTGCACTTTTGCACAAGTTATGAGTAAATATAATGATTATCATGCACAAAACCAACAATAACGCTACTAAAAACATGTTCATTTTAAGCCGCTATCGCAAGTCACATTGCTTTGGTCTCAAACCCACCGTGAAGACTACTGCACATATTAGAAAACCGAGCCATAATGGAAGAAAAAAGTTGCAATCGTGAAGCATTAGCAAGAGAAGCAAGTATCATGGTTACAACATTTAAACGACCGTCAAAAAGTCATTTATGACCTAATCATTGACACAATCGAACATAATAGGCAGGAATTGCTATTTGTCTATGGTCATGGTGGAAACAAAACATTTATGTGGAAGACCATTATCAAGACCTCTGTCCAAAGGTAAAATTGTATGGCCTTTTCCGAAATTGCCTCACTCCATACTTCCATTTGGAAGGAAAACCCACTCAAGATTCAAATTGCCACCGATCTCACCAATGAATCGATGTGCACAGTTAAGAAGAAAACTCAGATTGCCAGATTATTTGAAGAAACATACCTTATTATATGGGATGAAGCGCCCATGAATGACCGAAGTGTTTTGAAACTTTGACCGCATAACTAAAAGACATATTGAAATGCCAAACAAATCTTCCTCGTATCAAATCACTTATGCTAGGTGGAGATTTTCACAAACCTTACATGTAAAGAAAAAAAGCCTCTATCGCAGAAATAATGGGATCATCTATATCAGAGTCTTACCTTTGGCCTCATTTCAAAGTCCACACATTGAACGAAAACATGGCTCCAAACGAACAGGCCTAACTGATTACGAACGCTTGGAAATACAACACTTTTTAGAATGGTTAATAAACATAGGAAATGGGACATGGAATAAAATGAAGAGAACCCCGAAACCACTTCATGGGTGACTATCCCTGACAAGTACTGTCTCCCAGACATGGAGCAAGGTAAGACAGATTTGATAAATTTCATATACGATAATGAAACACTCCAAAACCCAATTGTACGTGGCCTATAAGATAAAGCAATTGTCTACCCAAAAAATGAAATAGCAGATACCATCAATACACAAGTGTTAGGTACGTTACGTGGCCAAGTCACTTTTACAAAATCCATGATGAAGCTACACCTCAAGGAAATGACGGAAGAGCAACTGAGCTACTATATCCTACAGAGTACCTTAATACCCTCACATTTTTAGTTATACCACCACATATGTTGGAATTAAAACGAGATGCACCTGTCATGTTATTACGCTACCTAAACCTATCAGGTAGTTTGTGCAATGGTACGAGAATGATTGTGACATAATTACTTACAAGAGTAACAGAAGTGCAGATAATCACCGGAACACGTATCTCCCAGAAAGTTTTCCTGCCTTGCATATTGCTCACTTGCAAAGACCCAAGCCTATCGTCCGTATTCAAGAGGCGACAGTTTCCCATCAAAGTCTGTTATGCAATTCCATAAAAAAAAGCCAATTCCAGTCATTAAATAAAATAGGAGTATATTTACCTGAACCCATTTTTGGAGATGGTCAGTTGTATGTTGCTCTCTCACGGGTGACATCTCCCACAAAAATTGTTCTTGGTCAAGAAACCAAACACAACCAAACATAAACGAAAATATAGTTTATAATATTTCTAGTTCGCATAAAAGGCACCGGTTTTTCTGCATCTATTATATACAAATACATAACTACTATACAATCCTTTAACGCACGATTCCTGACAGCACTTTTATTTGCCAAATAGTTTAAATACTCCTTAGTAAATTACCAATAAGAATAAAATAAAAATTATGTGTGCTTACATGTACAATACCAACATTACTTGTTCCCTATTGTTATCATAAGAATTATGTGAAAACACACTTTCCTGATTCTGACGATACCAAACATCTATGTTAATCACTACACATTACACGCATATGCATTTTGTATTACTATCTGTTAGCATTCCAAAAGTTTTGTGTTTCATATAATGCCACACTTTTATATCACTTGCTTTACAATAACTGATATTGGATACTGACACCAGTACTTGGAAGGAAAATGGCCATGACAACTAGCTCGGATGCACTCGCAAAGGCAGCAGGGAAACAACCTATGATAGAGGTCAAAGTTACCAACGTAGGAAGCATAAAACCAATAGACATAAACAAAGTGATTGAAGTCAAAGTATATCGCAAATAGTTTGCGCGCTTTCAACGACCCATCACCTAGCTGCATACTTCTAGACAAGCAGGTATATCCACTGTAACCAGGTACCACGTATCATACAATTTAGAAACACATATACCAAAAAGGCTAACAATTTCAGAAACTACACATCCATTTTACAGGGTAGCGCCATACAAGCAAACTCCGAATTGCCGGAAATGAAAGACATCGATCGGAAACTGCAGCTAAACAAAACCTACTGAATCTCCTGTTTTGGATGTATGGAAACAGACCATTGGAAACGAACACTTAGAAAAACACACAACACTTGCATTTGGAAAGTATACACAGATAGACATGATAGCTAATGAAGGATTCCCTTACCACTATTTCGAGTTTGCACCTTTTACTGAAGTGCAGTCAACAGCAGATACTGGGAGCACCATACTGACAGGTAAATTATCACAGAATATAACATGCCTTATCTCATATACTAACATCAAAAATATATACAATCCAGACTACATTGGATATGTAGAATGGCTTGATGAAGAAAGGACAACAACTGACACCACAGGAAAACAAACCACAAGAAGAGACATCGAAATATGCAATCTAGAGTAAGTTCATAATACATATTAAGAAACAATCAACAATCAAATGGCTAATTACATTTAAATTCCTTTTGCAGAGGTGGCAGGGTACGTTTTACATTATTGAATGCGATGCCAAAGGCGTTCAGAATTCAAGAATATATGCAGGCCACTAAACCCGTAGTAATTGTTGTCAGTTCTTGCTGGGCCAAACACTTTAGAGGTAAATAAAACTACACAATCATATAATACATGACTTCTCTCAACTATATCTCACAAAAAACAATTCTGCTCACACAAACAAGATTACAATTATCCGCAACCCCAACAACTCATTACTACTTCAACACACGCATACCAAAAATGGAGCACATTCATGATGTGTAAGCAATATACCAGAACACTTATATCTAAAATACATTCAAACTAAAAATATAAGCAAGATTGTAACAACTTTCCTATCACAGCTTTGCAGCTACGCTCGAGCCTGCACCACTCCTCCAAGTACAGACAAACAAGTCTGATAACACGGACGAAGAAAGATTAAGGAACAGGATCCAACTGCTAACTGCAACTCAAATAGATCCCGAGCAATATGTGGTATACAAACACATTGCATATACAACTATTACAAGGCAATAACAATTACCCATATACAATTGTAAGATATAAGGTTCACTGCTGAAGCATGCATAATAAGCATAGACCCGAAAAAACCATGGTACTTCAACAAATGCATCACCTGTGGCAAAAAGATCGAGAGCAGATCAGGCCACCAGCAATGCCAACAATCAGGAGTAGGAAACTAACCCATTTACAGGTACGCTCCTAAAACTTTACATCTAAATTTGAAAGCCACCCTGCACCAATCCATTCCTAAGGCTACGACTGATAATAAAATACATTCAAACCTGCCACAGCTACTCTTTCAGAGCCATCATGGATGATGGGACTACCACCATACCATTAGCATGATTTAGTCCAGAGGCACACACAATGATAATGCCCTGCTTTGAGCTGCTACAGAAGTTGGAAAACAAAGACCCACGAATACTGCCATAAGCACTCCTTGATTTTCAAAACACCAGGAATGAGTTCCAGTTTCACTTTGCATTTGGTAGCACTCAAAAGAAAACTACATACATACTAGATAAAACATTCGGCTAAACACCAAGGCTACTGACTGGCCCATTACACGGTTCAAAGTCTAAAATATAACAGATAAGTGCCACAACAATGTCAGAAACAATCACCCAAGAAATGGTTCAAAGCCAGGCTCCAATAACAGACACACCAGAAAGGATCAATGTTATACAACAAATGGTCGGCCAACCCACTGAATATCACCAACAACTCCAATAGCAACAACACACCAAATACCAACTCCATCAGCAGAGAAAGAAGCAAAACCCCTGGACATAACACCTATCACTCAGATTGCACCACAGCATAGCCCAACCAGCAGTGAAGGAGACAAAACCGGTCTAATGACACCATGAAAGATAGACACAACAGTTACACCAACCAACATGGTGCGAAATATATCTATAGCTGCAGGAAAGGATCCAACTGGTAAAGACTTTACACAATACTTGGTGCCTCGACAATTGTTTCAGGAAAACAAAGAAGATCCGAAGGAACCAAGCATGAAAAAAACGAAGCATGAATGACCAGCATACACACATGTAGCAGCATCAAATTTTGTTAGGCATAAGTAAAACTTTATGCCCTTCGAATATATAACCTAACAGCTTCTACCTACTATGTATAATAATACTAAACCATGAATGTAAATTACTAACATCTAGCTTTCTTATCCGATCTAATGTAAGAAGTTTAGTGTACATTAGTTATCGCCTTCGCTGTATCACACTCTGCCTAGATATTACACAAAGTAAGACAGATATGTGCACAACCTTCAAACACAATAACCTGGTTAATCAATAAGTCAGTTTCATTAGCAATAGTGTAAGACACCAACACAAACTGCGCCATGCATAATCATGAGGCACATACATCTAACCCACCAAAAGCCACACATTTACAGGTACCTATATTTTCAAAACACTTATGCACACAATAAGTTCATACAAATTTCCCAGTGGTAAACCATTGACACAATTATCACCATCAGTAACTTAGCGAACATTGTATCTAAAATACCTAAAATGAAATAAAATTGTACAAAATGTACAAGATACTAATAACTTCATTCATTACTAACATACACATATAAAGACAATGATCATTACTAACATTACTGTAGAAAACTAGAAGGGGGTGAATAGTTTTGCCGATTAAAACTTTGTTTTAAAGTATTTAGATCGACTTATGTCAATCCATTTAGATCGTATGTTAAATATTGATAGATAGACATATAAATAAATAATGCAAAGAGATAAAGAGTAAAGGAGCACAAAACCACGACACAAGTATTTATAATGGTTCAGCTACAAGGACTCCTTCCTTACCCTACTCCACTCCCCGAGTACCCAACTCGAGAGTTTCTAAGCACTACACAACACAAGCTCCTTAATATAGTGGATAAGCCTTCACAACGTCGCCTACACTTTATCCGGTACAAATCTAGATACCAAGTTCTTCCACGAGGTAGAACCAAACCTATCACAACGTCGCCTACACTTTATCTGATACTAGGCTAGACATCGAGTTCTATTACAAAGAAGGAGCTACTACCCAACACTAAAACTCAAATGAGACAAACTCCTTTTTATAACACTTCAAAGGATATCGATACCCTTTTACCCAAACTACACAAATATACATCGACGTCCCATATCGAATGTACACCTTCGGCACTATACACCAAAGCCTTCAACTTGACACACTAATGGAGAGAGAGAAGAACTATCAACAAGATACACTTCAGTGGTCTTGATGATGACGAAGCTTGGCAACTCATGACCTTGAGGTTGCACGTCTTTAAGAGGTTGTGATCTCACTTTTAAGAGGAACCTAGAGAATCACACAAAGAAAAAACTACATAGAATGATCCTTTGAATATGAGGTGTAACACCCCCAAAATAGGCTCAACAGAAGACTTTACTAACTTTGAGGTGCTACGAAATTGGTGCATAACACAAGCATAGTAAACAAAATATACTTAATCCATAACTTAAAAACATAGTCAACGATAGTAATTAAGTTTTACATTTATTGAAAAGTACGAAAGTAAGCCCATTAAAAATAGTTTATAAAAGCGGTCCCTAAATAACATCAGAGTGAAATGAATCCAAGACCATGCCATCACTGCCAAGCACCTCCCAGAAGGTTACCAAAGCTTTTACGTCAATTACTTGAGAAAACATGCTAAAAAGTCAGCATAAAGCTGGTGAGTTCATAGGTTTAAATGAAATACAAAGCATTTGGACCAAATAGTAAAACCACTTATTACGCAGCATAAGTCACAACATAAGCATTCCATCACACTCAAATCTCATTCCAAAAACCAAGATATTATACGTCATGGCAAGTGATTGCATCCACAAATCTAGGTGCCACCCTGGCAAGTTAGGCAACCAAGTCCAGACGGGGTGGTCAACCGCGATAGATTTATCTATAACATTAAGCAATGACCTAATAGTGGAAAGTTTAAGAGAGGCTATACCCTATCCTTGACTACGTAATAAGCGCAACAAAGCAATTTCAAAGTTGGTCCAATCTAGGATTTGAATATAAAATAGCCCAAGTGTTTAGTCCGTTAAACACTAATCAGGTCACTGAGTGCATAGCCTCTCGCTGAGTCATCTTCGGATACTCAAGACGAGGCGAAGAAGAAGTCTCTCCACCTCGCAGGCGGAACTTAAAGGGTGAAGATCGAGTCAAGAAGAAGATGATGGATTCAAGGAGTGATGACAATAACTCATCAATCCTCAAGACTACTCCAACTCTTACATCAAGACAAACCGGAAGTAGAAGATCAAGGATAAATAGATCAAGAAAGAGCGGGACAAGGCGGAGAAGTTTAAATCGAGCAAGAAGAAGTCCTTATCAACATAAGTCAACTTTCCTAATGGCTAACTTACAAGCCTGGCCATCATCGAAGTTATGGAAAGCACTTTTGTTTTACTTAGAATAGTCTTTAAATGAGACAAAATACATTAGTATTTTGTCTTCTGTGATGATGTCATTATTCACTTAGGAAAGAGTTAAATTCACATGTATAAATAGCAAAAGAGATGGAGTGAAAAGATTAAGCTTGTGAATTGTAAAAACACACATACACGCAAACCATCTTTCACTCCTCCAAATACAACTTAGTTCCCTAGATACAAGTGAGCTCTAAGAGTTGTGCTCAGACTTAGCCCGAGCTTAGAGAGGAGTCACCCAACTTTGTCATTTCAATCCCAAGTACTATTCCGAAGTACATGGGTAACGATTCTTTGTTGATTTATTTCTAATAAGAATATGATGTTGAAAATTACTGTGTGTTTTACTTATGTTAATTTCAGTCATAGTTCACTATTAACTTGTTTTATACATTTAAACCGCTTTTAAACGATAGTGAACGGGAACAAGTGGTATCGAGAAAGAGGCTAATTATAAAACTCGCTTTTAGGTCATTTAAAAGTTTTAAATTAGATCCTAAATGGTCAAATTGATGTACCCCAACTAGTCGATAAAAAGGGTGGAGCTTATTCAAATTGCTTCCCTAGACTTGAAGTTGGTAAATTCAACAAATGGAAAAAGCAAATGCTTTGCTATTTGATTGGGATGGAACCTTATTATATCAAGTGTATAAATGAAGGTCCATTTGTCCCAAATACTCACTGGAAGGGTTGCCCAAACTCAAGCTCAGGGACCGTGGATGAAAGGAGAGTGGTCAACCAGGACCAAAGACTCAAAAGTATCATAATATCTTGTCTTCCCGACGATATTATGGAGTCTCTGTATAAGCTGTATACCTAAGAAAACCTGGGATGACCTAGTTCATAGTCATGAAGGACCATCTCATACCAAGGAAAACAGGATAATGGACCTGAAACTTGAGTATAACACCTTCGTGGCTAAGGACTCGAAACTCTCTCTCAAACTTACAAGTGTACAAAACTCTTTTAAATAAATCACAAATGATGGTGTTAAGTTGTCCAAACATGAAATCAATATTGGTTTTGTCACGCCTCCCGAGAAGTGGTTGAATTTCTCTCGTGGACTCAGAATGCTAATCATATCCAAAATCTTGAGCTTCCTCGAGATTTATGGGAAATTGTCTATGAGGGAAACCTCATCAACAGCATATACCTGACTTAAAGAAGTCTCTCGGAAGTCAAGAAGTCCTCGACCACCACTTAAGCACCTATATCAACCGCTTCTCTAACAATGTTGTTCAAGATTTTCAAGAAAATTCAGATGATGAGCTTGATGAGAGATCAAGTGAGTAGTACCTAAACGACCAACACTGAATTTCGTGAAAGGGCACTCCTTGCTAACTCTTGCGTGTTTATAAAAGAAACAAAGATTTTTCTAGTGCTAAAGCAAATGAGGACCAATGCTTTAAGTGTCAAAAAAGGGTCATTTTGCAAAAGACTGTTTTTCTAAAACAATTTTAGAACCCTCTTATAAACCATCAAGTTCAAATCACCCCCGCTTTAGCAAATTTCAACCAAAATTGTATCAGCCTCATCAAAAATTTTCAAAATAAATTTGATAATAACAAAACCATTGATTATGAAGCCAAGTATAAGAAAGCTAAAGCTAAGCTTGCATTGTTTGAGGCCACCTCGCAGACAACAACAAATGTTAAAACTATGCAGTGGCAAGAACAAAGGCCTCGCTTGTCAAAACCTTTGACTGGATGAAGAGCCAGCCTCATCTCATGATGAAATGGTACATGTCCGTGCAATCGATGGCTCTCTTTAAGAGGACATAGTAGTTTGGAAAGAATCATAGGAACGGGGAATAGGTCAACATCACAATGAAGAAGGTAAACATTTTACTTTCTATGGATGATGACTCATTAAAATTCTATATGAATTATCTAAATGTAGACTTAAGTTTGTAGAAGAGCAAAGATCAATCTTTTTTCTAAGTACAACAAGTTAAGTTTTGAACTGATAATAAGGGATGAATTGCTTATTTTAAAACAAGCCAAGCTTGGCCGCCACTTTGCAAATTCAAAACATGAACTCATTAAAAGAAATCGTAATCTTCAAGACGAACTTAAAAAGGCAAATGATATTCTTAATAGTTGGACCGCTAAGAACTCTGTGGTCTTTGATGCCGTGGGAGCCCCCAAGAGCAAGAAGAGAGTCATAGGTGAAGATCATCTCCCGACTCTCTCAACAAAGACAGCTCCCAAGCCATTTATGTCCGTGGCATGATTACAAATATGTTGACTAGTCCTAATTCCAGTGATTGGATTGAACGGGTTAACTCAGAGTAAGCTTCCAAATTTCGATTCCGAAGGATTCTAGAGCTCGAAAGTCAAGCTCTAAAGAGCATGCTTGGACTCCCATGTGCCCAATAGTATCAACACATCTCGTGAGTCTCAAGCAGACCAAGCACCGCCCACCACTCCAAAACCTCTTCTGCAGGCCGCCTCCAAGCTCGAAGCTTACTCCATTGCAATTCAACCTCATTCACAAAAAGAAAGGTCCTGACTTGTAGAACCATCCCTAAAAGACCAACAAACAAACTCAACAAGAATCTACTCCTACCGAGACTTCAACATCCTCTCGCTCCCCACTGGTTGACCAAATTCAAAGAATCGATCAACTTGGAGGAAGCTAATGAAAAATGGAATCCATTGAAAAGGTCCCCGAACCAATCAAGAAGACAAAGTCGCTTTTCCAGCCTCAAAGTCAAAGTCAACCCCCAAAAACAAACAAAAGTGTGAGCTGTGTCATTACACCAGCCATACCACTGATAACTGCTATAGAATCCTTTTTTGCATGATCTGTGTTGATCCCAGTTGAGCAAACGATCTAATATAGAAACTGACTTAGAATAACAACTTATTAAGTATTATGCGGAATTTAACACTTAACCTTAAGAAGAAGAACAGCTAACATTCAACACCTCAATATTATTTATTAATACTAATACTCTTACGTGATAGGGTTTTGCAACCTGAAGTGTATCGACTTTAGATATAAGACTTACGTATCTAATCTAACCTAGGACCTCCTTTTATAAGCCAAGGAGTCCTATACATTATACAATACGTAACCTACAAGATAAATATCTTTTCCATATTTATCTAAAACAATAAACTAACCGACTATACAAAACACTAGCAATAGTTACAATATATCATCCGTGGTTACACATTACTACTAGCCGCGGTTATCTTCATCCGTGGTTACATTCTTCTGTCCGTGGTTCTATCAAGCTTCGTCCGTGGTTCCAAGACTTAAAGTAATTCTTGATATAAGGAACCTAAAACCCAACAATCCTCCCCTAAACTTGATACATTCCAACGTAATTCTTAAGTTTCTTTTAAGCTCAAAACATCTGAAATGGAGGATGTAGCCAAACACTTACTAGCCTTAAGTATATTCTCATACTTCAATAACAAATCGTAAGCTTGACCATCATAAGGTACTAACATCTTGATACAAACTGTGTTTCAACATCGAACAATAATCTCGGATGCTTATTCAGTTGAGGATAATCACCTTCTACAAGCATATGAATAACCTTTCCAAAACAAATAAAACATGAACTCCACAAGTTTGATATAGAAACCATCTAGTAACTTGACCATTGGAGAGTCCTTGCCATTCAGATTCATCATGAGTAGGTTCAAATAAAATCTTCAAATGATGATAAACCAACCTCTCATAATAATCATTTTGATGTACTTCACCAAACTTATTCTTGTAAAGTATCCAAAGATTCATCAAATCATCTCTATCAAAATATTGAAGCATTTGTGAAAATTTATTATACTCATAAACTTCATTGTTGAGTCTTTTAATTTTCCAAACTCCTTCACTTCCATCATTAATCTTAAACTCAAAAAAAATGATTTGATTTTCATTTTCAACAACTTTCAATCTTTTAGAATCGATGACTCTCAACCTCATTTTCTCTTCCTTTTACTTAGCATCCACTCATCATCTTCTTTATCCACTCTTCTTCCTTCTCGAATTCATTGGACGTAAATCATCTACATTAATTCTCATACATCTCTCATAGATTTCCAAAATTCTTTCAAATGAACATTTACTAAGATTATCAAAACATAAATGCCTGAATTCTTAATAATTTTCATCAATACATTCCTCATCTAAGCCATAGTAGGAGGTTTCTTTCTTATAACTTGCTTTCTTTGTTTGCTAACCTTCCTTGCCCATTCATTCATCAATCTAGCTTCTCCTCATCATCCAAAGAATGCCCATTCTTGTGCAGTAAACTCATCAAGAATTTGTAAAGAAGCTTGAAGATAGTTTTCTAAGTTATACCATATAGCTAACCATTTCTCACTAGCTTCCCTCTTCTTTCTTTTATCCAAAGTGCTTGTTCTTCAAAGAACCATATTCTTTACAAATTGTCATCAAAAGCTTCTTGTTTCGCTTCTAGATTTAAACTTTAACTCCTCTGTAATGCAATACCTTTACCCTTTCCAACATCGATTGAAGCACCTTCTTCTTCTGGTTCACCAATAACTAAAGTTTTTCCTCCGGGTTTGGGTTTAATTGCGAGTTTGAAATGATAAAGCTGTGCAATAATGGGTGTAGTAATAGATGATGTTTTGCTCGATTAATCAATGTACTTGCAACTCTCTTCTCTCTTCTTTAGGCTTAGATGGTAATATAGAGAGTTGTTACAACAAAGGAAGTGGTTATAATAGCAGGGTATGACGTGAAGGTATAGTTGTAGTGTTTATAGTTGCTATGTCCGGTACAAAGATGGTTAGAAGTGTACTAACCGTGGTTTCGACATACCATCCGTGTTTGTGTTCAAGATTACATCTTCTACAACCTTCTTCACATTTTCAAGAACCTTCATTCCCATCTTTATCATATACCACAAATGTTTGATCTCCACTATCAACATCTTCTTCCATAGATACATTAACATCCTCCCCTCAATTCTTGCCTCACTCCTCCCTGCTTGGATACATCCTCCATATTCGTGAGTAAAAAGGAGTTCAGCTTCTTTTCCTTAGCTTCCTCAAAGCAAAGAAGCCTGTGCCTTTTATCTTTCCAAACCAAAACCCGCTTCGTTAATATCCTTTTCATGAAACCCAACCAATTACTTGAGATTAGAGATCGTCTCCTCCATCTTGGTACATTTGGCGTGCCAATTCATTTAAGCTGCTCAAGAATATCCTCCCACTTCGACTGTGAACCGGTCCGAGAGGTGGTTCATTGGAAAAGTCGTATGTACAAACTCGAATCCACAATTCATGTTCGTGTTCCAACCTATCCTCATCACTTCGAGTGGTTAACCGCCCGAGAGGTGAATCTTGGATATAGAAAACATAGCACGGACAGCCCCAACATCTATGCACCCTGCTATAGCCAAGTGGCTAGGGATTCCTCCACTGCGGTTAAGTTCCAAGGAACTCTCCACATTAGAAGTTACCAAAGGTTGGGTCTTATTTATGTTTCCACTATCCCGATGCATCTAAGCATGTATCAAGAGTGGAAGCCCTTCCAATCATGTCACCTTCATCACCCGTGACAAAATTTCATGAGCAACACCACTAGCACTAGCCCGGAAAGCTTTTAGCGCCTTCTTCTCCTAGTCCATACAATAGGTGAAATATTAGTGATTTGAGGTGTAGTATCGTGGTCGGAGGTGTACCGTCGAGATTTGAGTTGTATCGAGGGTTGGAGGTGTACCGCCGCTGATTTGAGTTGTATGTACGGTGTTTGGAGGTGTACCGTCAGTGACAATCGTTGAGTTTCAAGACCTTCATCAAAATCGTGAGCAAAAGAGTGCTATGTGAGGAAATAAAGGAACATCTCTAATTTGTACTCTCGGTGATTCCTCATATGTGCAAAACCTTAGGAAGCATATGATGTACTTTTCATACTCTAGAATGTTCAATTGGATCAACAATTTGATGTGCGACAATCAGTTGAACAAACCGAGGATACAAATAGTATTTACCCTTCTTCCAAATGTTTTGTACTAACCCCTCATAAATCATTCTAGACCAATTAAACTTCCTTCCCTCAGATAAACAAATAATAGTAGTAGCAATTTTTGAAGGAAAGTCATTAAAACCTGTGGTCTTGTTACTCATACACATCAACAAGTGTGAATCAAAACTTCCATTGTTTTGAAAAGAAGCTCTTAAAGAATTGTACCTTTTCACCTCTATGTGTATACCCTAATCTCTAAACCAAAGAACAATCTCAACATCTAAAGATTGTCAACCCCATCAAGATCATCAAAACTACAAAACTTCTAATGATATCCTCAAGAATGTAAATAACATGCTCATCCACTTGAACGAAACATCTCCACACCATCAACCATTACGTGTAGCATTCTTCCGTAACCGATGTATGTAGGCTTTTAAGAATAGTGGGTGTAACGCTTAAAGCATAATGAATGGACCGTGAACTAAGAAATCAATCATTTGATGAAACCTTCTTGTGAGCATTCTTGGTGAGAATGGCAACTAGGTTATGTGAAGTGGAATACTTTTCATCCATTTTGATTTAGGAAAATAATGATGTGAGTTGATGAATTATGCAAAGAAAGTGATTAGGTTAAGGTTGAGCGCCAATTGAAAGTGGTTTGAGAATCAAATAAATGATTCGTCCGTGATTTGGGGAGAGTGATATAGATTGCCAATGTTTCCAAAACCCCTAGACTATCCAAAACAAGACTCCATGCTATCCGCGGTTTCGAATACTATCCGTGGTTACAAATGCATCATTCGTGATACATGAGATCACTTCCTCCAAATGACCAAGAGATATAGCAAGTAAATCAGCTCCTTATGCACCAAAACCTTCATATCGGTAGAAAAAACACAAAACCAACACGAGTATAAGGTTATTGTTGTCAAGTGGTTAGGAAGAGCTAAAAGTGGTACCAAAGACCTATCCGCAGGTTTGAATGTAAGTCAATATGGTCAACTTCTAGAACCAATATTAGTCCAACTCCCAAAAATCTCATTAACTCCTCAACCACATTAAACTTCACCCCGTATTTACTTCCATAACCCTAAACCCCACTTATAAAAAGAACCCAAATCTTACATAATGCACACACCAATCAATATCAAAACCCTAATTTCTTCAAAGTCTCCAATCAACTGCAATCACAATGTGGAACCCTAGTTGGAATAAACCATAAGTAGTCAATCTAACATCCTCCTCATCCTCATCATCATCTTTATCATCAAGTGAAGAAGGTAAACCCATGGCAGTTCGCCTCCCTCCACAAGAAACAAGACCCAAGAAAATCTCCATTTCTTCCATCATCTGAAGATGATAGTGTGGTGAATCCAAGTAATGCATCCGAGGACTCTGATGATTCCTCAAAGAAGAGATCTTCTTACTCCCAACCTCAAAGATCTCAACCCCAAACAAGACCACTTAGCAAGAAACCCACCACCTAAAAAGATGATGAGAGGTGGTTCTTGGTCTTCAAGTACCAAATGGCGGTGCTTCTTCACACATCAGAAGAGGAAAAAGGAAAATGGAATGATGCTTTTGGCGATATGACTATGTCCTTCTTCCGTAGTTTATCTAATGTGGTCACCGCATCATCAACGTTTTCATCAATCCATCCTTTCATTTTGATCCTTAGCATCCCTGCCATAGTAGTCATGCATCTCAACGCCCATTGAGATAGTAATAAGGAATGGGTGGTTATGCAGTAGGCTTCACTTAACGCATATCCGTAATTCTAGTGTGAAA
>OU343218.1:158296301-158310029 GCA_910596185.1 Chrysanthemum makinoi
TTATTTTGATGTTATGTATGGTATAAGTATGTTATATTCTGTGATAATTTACCTGTCAGTATGGTGTTCTAGTATCTGCAAGTTGACTGCACTTCAGTGAAAGGTGCAAACTCGAAATAGTGGTAAGGAACTCTTAATTAGCTATCATGTCTATCTGTGTATACTTTCCAAATGCAAGTGTTGTGTGTTTTTCTAAGTGTTCGTTTCCAATGGTCTGTTTCCATACATCCAAACAGGAGATCGTAGTTTTGTTTAGCTGCAGCCCGGACGATGTGTCTTTCATTTCTGGCAATTCGGAGTTTGCTTGTATGGCGCTACCCTGTAAAATGGATGTGTAGTTTCTGAAATTGTTAGCCTTTTTGGTATATGTGTTTCTAAATTGTATGATACGTGGTACCTGGTTACAGTGGATATACCTGCTTGTCTAGAAGTATGCAGCTAGGTGATGGGTCGTTGAAAGCGCGCAAACTATTTGCGATATACTTTGACTTCAATCACTTTGTTTATGTCTATTGGTTTTATGCTTCCTACGTTGGTAACTTTGACCTCTATCATAGGTTGTTTCCCTGCTGCCTTTGCGAGTGCATCCGAGCTAGTTGTCATGGCCATTTTCCTTCCAAGTACTGTTCCGTATCCAATTCAGTTTATTGTGTGTAAAGCAAGGTGATATAAAAGTGTGGCATTGATTAACACAAAACTTTTGGAATGCTCCAGATAGTATACAAATGCATATGCGTGTAATGTGGTAGTGTTAACATAATGTTTGCTGTAGCGTCAATCAGGAAATGTGTTTTTTTCACATAATTCTTATGATAACAATAGGGAACAAGTAATGTTGGTATTGTACATGTAAGCACACATAATTTTTATTTTATTCTTATTGGTAATTTACTAAGGGAGTATTTAAACTATTTGGCAAATAAAAGTGCTGTCAGGAATCGTGCCACACAGTTAAAGGATTGTATAGTAGTTATGTATTTGTATATAATAGATGCAGAAAAAACCCGAGTGCCTTTTATGCGGGCTAGAAAATATTTATAAACTATATTTTTCGTTATGTTAGGTTGTGTTTAGTTTCTTGACCAAGAACAATTTTTAAACCGTCGGGAGATGTCACCCGTGAGAGAGCAACATACAACTGACCATCTCCAAAAATGGGTTCAGGTAAATATACTCCTATTTTATTTAATGACTGAATTGGCTTTTTTTTATGGAATTGCATAACAGACTTTGATGGGAAACTGTCGCCTCTTGAATACGGACACAGCTTGGGTCTTTGCAAGTGAGCAATATGCAAGGCAGGAAAACTTTCTGGGAGATACGTGTTCCGGTGATTATCTGCACTTCTGTTACTCTTGTAAGTAATTATGTCACAATCATTCTCGTACCATTGCACAAACTACCTGATAGGTTTAGGTAGCGTAATAACATGACAGGTGCATCTCGTTTTAATTCCAACATATGTGGTGGTATAACTAAAAATGTGAGGGTATTAAGGTACTCTGTAGGATATAGTAGCTCAGTTGCTCTTCCATCATTTCCTTGAGGTGTAGCTTCATCATGGATTTTGTAAAAGTGACTTGGCCACGTAACGTACCTAACACTTGTGTATTGATGGTATCTGCTATTTCATTTTTTGGGTAGACAATTGCTTTATCTTATAGGCCACGTACAATTGGGTTTTGGAGTGTTTCATTATCGTATATGAAATTTATCAAATCTGTCTTACCTTGCTCCATGTCTGGGAGACAGTACTTGTCAGGGATAGTCACCCATGAAGTGGTTTCGGGGTTCTCTTCATTTGGTATTCCGCATGTCCCATTTCCTATGTTTATTAACCATTCTAAAAAGTGTTGTATTTCCAAGCGTTCGTAATCAGTTAGGCCTGTTCGTTGGAGCCGCATGTTTTCGTTCAATGTGTGGACTTTGAAATGAGGCCAAAGGTAAGACTCTGATATAGATGATCCCATTATTTCTGCGATAGAGGCTTTTTTTCTTTACATGTAAGGTTTGACGAAAATCTCCACCTAGCATAAGTGATTTGATACCGAAGAATTTGTTTGGCATTTCCAATATGTCTTTTAGTGTATGGTCAAGAGTTTCAAAAACTTGCGGTCATTCATGGGCGCTTCATCCCATATAATAAGGTCTGTTTCTTCAAATAATCTGGCAATCTGAGTTTTCTTCTTAACTGTGCACATCGATTCATTGGTGAGATCCAGTGGCAATTTGAATCTTGAGTAGGTTTTCCTTCCAGATGAAAGTATGGAAAGAGGCAATTTCGGAAAAGGCCATACAATTTTACCTTTGGACCTGAGGGTGCTGATAATGGTCTTCCACATAAATGTTTTACCTGTTCCACCATGACCATAAACAAATAGCAATTCCTGCCTATTATGTTCAATTGTGTCAATGATTAGGTCATAAATGACTTTTTGACGGTCGTTTAAATGTTGTAACCATGATACTTGCTTCTCTTGCTAATGCTTCACGATTGCAACTTTTTTCTTCCATTATGGCTCGGTTTTCTAATATGCGCAGTAGTCTTCCTGGTGGGTTTGAGAGACCAAAGCTTGACAATGACTTGCTGATAACGCTTAAAATGAACATGTTTTTAGTAGCGTTATTGTTGGTTTTGTGCATGATATTCAGCTATATTTACTCATAACTGTTGCAAAAGTGCAAAAGATGCGTATTGTGTATGTATATGTAGCCAGGTATCACAAATGATGAAGAAATGAAGTTTTTATGCACGTTTGGAGAATTCCAAAGGAAGGAAGTCGAGCAAGGAAGCTTTTGGACTCAATGAGTAGGAAGCGCAATGATTTCTAAGTATCTACAACAAGGAAAGATCAAGTTTCGTCTTGGAAATCATCAGCGAGAAAAAATAAAGAGGCACAAATCAAGAAAGTCAACAAAAGTCAAAGCCGAGGCACCCAACTGTTCGGTTGGAGCCCGCAACCGATTTGGTTGGGCGACGGTCAAAACGCAACCGATCCGGTTCCATCATAACCGGTTCGGTGCATGGACTGAGTTACACAAAACGCATTTAATGTTGCCTTAACTCCCCATAATCATTGGAGGCCGATCATTTCTTGTTATTAACTTGTTGGGAATGTTTTTGGCCAGTTAGTAAAGTCTCTTTGGCTATATATTGAACCTAGACTTAGTATACTAGGTGTGACACAACCCAAAGTGTGATAGTTTACACCAAAACTATTACCAACCATTTTATTCATCCCAAAAGTTTAGTATTCACTGTAAAACGTCCAGGAGGTTGGAGAGAGCAATTCTCATCCATTATTTTGGTTATTCGGAGTTATACGGTTAAGCTAGGTGATTGGAGGCGTGTGGTTGCTATAAGCCAAGATTTCTAGTTCTTGTAATCGCAAAAGTTTAGGTATTCTATGAACCTTGTTATGGGTTTCTATTCTCTTGAGTTATTGGAATTACTTTGTTATTTCTTGTGTTTTGTTATTATTATCATGGAGTAGTTTTTGAATATACTTGTGTGTAAGGATGTAGGAAATCATACTAGTGTTCTCATATGTGATGCATGTATATATGATCTTGTTTAAATGAGTTTGTTAAAAAAATACTAGTCTTGTTTGATTTGTCGGTAAAACATGTTTTAAGAAAAAGGACCGAAAGGATTTCTCTTGTGTTTTATTCCAAAAGTTAAGTGACAAACTAGTATGGGGATATGGTGATTGACAAACACCATGTTTACTTATTAAAACAAGACTAGAAACATTTTCACCACGAAAGGTCGAAAGATTCGTAGGAACGAGTTTAATAAGAACATTATATAAACAAAGGGATTTTCTAAAGGATAATCATTAGGATAAGGACCGAAAGGATTACCTATATGTTTTTGTTCTTGGAATGATTTTTGCAAACATAAACCATGGTTGGAAATCATTTGCTTATGATTTTTTGCATCACTCAAGGTTTACACCAAGCCTTCATGAACACTTACTATGATTGCCTACAGACTACACACAAGTATATATATTTTTTATATTGAATGTCATTTCACTAAAAACATCACTTTTGAAGGAAGCCTTGACAAAGTTTTCTTGTTACTAATCTTTAAAAACAATTTCAAAATCAAAATCCCTTAGGACGATCTCGACTTACCCACCTTTGCTATCGCGAACGAGTATACTTGCTCGTATGTGTTTATAGTATTAGACCGATAAATCGTGTTTTTAAATTTTTAAAACTTGCACACGGTAAGCACATCAAGTTTTTGGCGCCACTGGATTTTGGATTTCTAAGTTTATTTGATTTTGTTAAGATTCTATAAAATTGGTAGATTAAAATTGAATTTCGTCAAAAGAGTAAAAAAAAATATATTTGGTTTAAGAGGTTAACCGATCCGGTTGCGCTGCAACCGATCCGTTTAGTGCTCTCGGTAAATTTTGTCTTTTAATTTCAAAGTTTTAGTTTATCCAGTGTTTTGTGTTATAGTTTATTGATTATTCTTATCATTCTGATTTATTTTTTTTAGATTATCTCATGGGTTGTTTATGCTTTTCTTAGATTTTAGATTTTATTTTATTTTAATTATTTTTAGTTTTATTTACTTTTTAGTTAATTGTCTAATTAGAGAGTAATTAGATAGTTAATTTTTAGTTTTTATGGTTTTAGTAGTCTTAATGAGTAGTTTAATAGATTAGTTAATATAGTTTTCATTAAATAACTTAATTAATTTTATAATTAATTAGGATAATGAGTAGTCTCAATTAATTAAGAGTTTAAGTATACTTAATAGTTTTTAATTAAATTAAATTTACAGGTTTAATATAAAAAATAAATAAATTAGGAAGTCAACCCAACCGTTCGGTTGCAGCCCGCAACCGGATTGGTTGGACGTTTTGGTTAAAAAATTTACCACTAACCGAATCGGTTGGTGAGCCAACCTATCCGGTTGGAGCTCTCGGTAATTTTTTTTCTACTTTTTAAATTTTGAGTTTTAGCTTGTGTTTTCAGTTTTGTTAAGTGTCTTTACTTGTTTAGTATATGTTTCTATAGTTTTCTTTTGTTTTTACTAACTCTAACGCTAATGATTTGGATTTTTGTTTTTGGTTTTGTTTTGTCTTGTTATATAGTTATTATGGATAGTTTAAGCGGAATTTCCGAGTGCCTTCGTAACTTGGATGAGATGTTCAAAGACACCGGGAGTTCGCTGGAGAAGATTGGAAATATCTTAGAAGGGAGTAAGAAGGATTTGGGGATTGATACGGTTAGTAGGGAAGAGTTGTGGTATTCACAAAAGCACCACTAACGGAGTATGATTTGCCACTTATGAGGTTCGGTACACCTTGTAGTGTAGAAGGGGTGAGTACTTGGGAAGCGCAACTAAACATGGCCTATGGCGAAAATTACATTTTGGAAAATGTTCTTGATCAAATTGGTCAATGAGCCCAATGTATGTTTTGGGCGGGATTTTCTTGTAACAACCAAATGCCAAGTGGATTTTGCCTTGGGGGAAATGAGGATCAATATCACCGATTTGGAAGAAGAAAAGGGGGTGAATGAGATGCTTGTGGAGTTATGTGCTATTATGGAAAAGGAAGATGTGGAAGTCGTAAAGATGGGGAAGGCAAATAGAAAGAAAACCTCATCCAACAAATTAACTCCTACCATATCCACCAACAAAACAAATGATTACACACCTTCACCACCTACTACACCAAAAACCTTCAAACCATTAACCCAAGAACAAAAAGAAGCTATTTTGGAAAACCTTGAACAAAATTTTCTCGAGCTAAATGAGAAAAAGCCGGTGATTGAGGTACTACAAGATTACGTTCTCTACCACAAGAAACTAGATGCGGTGATGCTATCAAGAGTAAGATTGGAGGATAAAGATCTATCGGAGGAGGATAGAGATAGGATTTTGTTTAGAGGTATGCCACGTAAGGAGAAAGATCCGGGGAATTTTGTTTTGCCAATTAAAGTGAACGGGACTACACCAGTGTATGCCTTGGCCGATACGGGTTCAAGCGTTAATGTTATGCCCTATCCATTGTTTAAAACTTTGGGTCTTAGTAAGCCACAACCAAATCATTCAAAACTTACCATGGCGGATAATTCCCAAGCAAAAGCGATGGGGGAGGTGAAAAATGTTAGAGTTCAAATTGGTTATCAACCCTACTTGGCTGATTTTCTAGTCCTAGACATCCCGGTGGATAAGAGTTTACCACTTCTACTAGGAAGACCATTCCTACGCACATGTGGTGCAATCATAGAAATGGGTAGAGGTACGATGACTATCGATGATGGAATCTCAAAACAAACCTATTATCCCAAACCAAGGGGACCAGTTGTGGAATTCATGGAAGATTTAGAATTGATGGAAGCGGACGATGACTTGACATGTTTTGAAGTGGGACGTGATGCCCATGGAAACCCGATGTATGGACCACTAGCTCCACCATACTTTGATATTGAGGATGAGATGGAACGCGCACTAGTGGTGGAAGCATTTTACAATCCATTCAAAAACAACCTTGTTTACAAAAAGCTAACCGATTTCTTAGGTTCTTTACCGGTTCAACTCAAGAATTTGGAATGGGGACCCGAGGGGTCGGGTATTTACAAGAGAGAGGATGGGGATGGAGAATGGCACGTCAAATTCGATATACTATGCCCGGATGAGAGAAGATTTATAAGGAAGTTCAAAACTTACGAAACACACCATGAATTGACCGGGAAATTTCTAAGTGAGGACATCTTAAGGCATGAGTATTTCGAGGAAATCTAAGGAGAAACAAGGCACCATAATAAACAAGCAATTGTTTGCTTAAATTTCATAAACTTTTTAATTTTATGCATTTAGGATTTCTTTTTTTTCATTTTTATCTTTATTATGTTGAAGTTATTTGATTAATGCATTATGAGTTTGAGTTTTAGTTTTAGTTTTAAGTTATGAGTGTGATGATTTGAGTTTTGAGATTAGATGATTGTTGAAATTTCCAAATGGTGGATGAATGTTGTGTGCATCTTTAATAGGATTTTTGAGTAAACGATTGTTGCTTGGAAGGTAAAATGCCTAAGTAACGTGAAAAATGCAAAATTTGGCAAAAATGCAAACCGAAACGGTTGTGTCCATGACTGAACCGTTGCATACAAGTATATATACCAAAAATTCAATTTTTCCATAAAAACACACACATACACACTAATCCTCCAGCTGGGTTTCGCAAAATTCGACCAATAGAAGTTATTTGAAGATTGTATAAGTTGTAAAAGATCATCATGGCACCCAAACAAGTAAGCATCTGCATTCAATTAACTCAATTAAGGTTTAATTAGAGCATTTGATTGGAATTGCAAATTAGGTCACTAATTTGGGAGTTTTGGATAGAATTCGAATTAAGTTGTAATCTTTTAGGATTAAGTGGGTAATTGATATAGGAATGCATTGCAAAAAGAATTGTAGTGATTGATTCAACATGGAATGAGTATTAGATGATTGAATTTTCAGATTTAATTAGGTTATGCCATTGAATCAAATTAAGTTGCAATTGGTGATTCCTAGTTGGTAGATGATGCGTTTTTAATGAATATTAGATGCCACATTGTTGATTAGAACAAGTAATTGTGAATTGAGGTCTAAATTGTTGAGTTCTAAGCAAATGAATATGTGATGATTGGAGGTTTGGAAAGTGAATTTAGAGCGATTTGAGGATGTAGGAATCATTGATGATGATAGAATGCAATCTAGGATTGAATTGGACTTAGAAAAATCGAGTGGGAAATGGATTAGAAGGCGAAGCCTTATGCAGGTTGAGGAACCGATCCGGTTGCGAGGTGCAACCGAACGGTTGGAATAGGTCAACAGAGGAACCGATCCGGTTGCCCTGCAACCGAATCCGGTTCCACGTTCTGTTGTGGGATTAAGTGGAGCTTAGAGGCTTCCATAGACCTTCCCGATTGTTCTAACACTCTTATATTGACTTATATTTATGATTTCTACAGAGAATTGTTGTTGGTAGTTCAAGCTCGACACGGGTTCCACTAAACCCGATTGTTACCAAGTTTTGCCAAAGGAACGAAAGGAGGAAAGTCACGTATAACTTGAAGAGAGAGGCAAATACGAACCTGAAGTTCAAAGATCTCACCAACGAGGAAAAACATGCTTTCCGGGAACGATTATCAAAGTTGAAAAATAGGACATGTTCGGTTCCTAGGGTGATTGATTGGGATTTGTTTGCCGAATATGAGTGTGAAGAAGAGTTGCGAAAAATGATGCGGACATCTTATGTGTATCCTGCTGATGGGGATTCGTTTGATGACTTGTCATGGGAAAGAGCATTTAGCATAAATGAAGAGGTTTATCGTGAGTGGTGTATGGAGTTCTTTTCGACTATGTATTTTGAGAGAAAGGTCAATGTTCGGAACTTGATGGAAGAAGTTTGCGTTTGGTTTAGGCTTTGTGGGCGGGATCAAGCCTACACTTTGCCGGATTTTGCTGTTGCTCTTGGCTTGTATGAACCGAATGAGGTTAAGCATCGATTGTTTGAAGCTCATTTTTCAAGGCTTAGGAGGTTTGAAAAAGAATACCCTAGTGTGCCCGCTTATTGCACGAGGAGGAATGCTGCAACCATTAGGAATTCGTTGATGAGAATACTACACAAGTTGCTAGTAACTGGGCTGTTTTCATAGATGGAAGCAGGGACAAATGTCATAACCAGACTTGTGGTTATGATGTTATTGGAAGAAACTAAGGACGGAAATGCGGCTTGGCTAATAGCCGAGTATTTGTCTAGGAGAGCCCCGGGAATCAAAGGTAATAGCAACATTTGTGGAGGCCATTTTGTGACGAGGTTGGCATGGAATCTTGGGTATTACAATAGTAGTGAGTTGGCTAAGTGTGGAGAGCCAAAGTTTAGTGAGATTTGGAATGCAAATGGTTTTGGAAATGCTTTAATAAGAAATTGAAAACGTTAGGAGCATGGATCGACCCACAACAACAACCGCAACAAAAACAACAACCACCACCACAACAGCAAGGAAATGTGCCAATGGGCAATATACCGATGGGGAACGTGCAAAAGGGTACGTCCAGTAGTTTTGACTCAGGTTGGGGAGAGTGGAACCAACATTTGAATGAAATTGAGTGTAGGAACGTTTGGAGAGACTCGATGATGTTGAGAAACAATCACATCAATGATTATTCAATGCCTATTTTTCAACACATGGCTCAAGAAGCCAATTACGAGTTGCCCTCCTACAATCCACCCAATGTTCCACCATATGCTTTCCCCTACACCTCTTATCCTGGACCATATCCGTACCCATATCCTGGCTATGCACCATTTCCTGACCCAGTGCCCACATATGGTAGATTACCCGAGGTTGGTGGATCAAGCTATGATGTTGGAGGATCTTCATCAGGAGTTGGAGGAACGAAGAAGAAGAGGAGAGTTCGTTCGGAGTTTGTGGATGAGCACTATGTGTCCGAGAGTGATGATGATGATGATGACGAGGATGGTGATGATGAAGAAGGTGATGAGATGAGTGAGGACGACGAATGATCGTGGATCATTCTTGATTTATGGTTTCAAAACAATGGTTATCATGTGTTAAACAATATTATCTCTATCTCTTAACTATTTCTCTCGGATGATTATCATACTTTGTTTATTTTTCATATTTTTAGTAGCATTTGGATTGTTTTGTTTTGTTTTGTGTATTGTGTATTGCTGTTTTGTTTGCAGGATGGATTTATCGGAAGCTTATTGATGGTCAAATATTTGGAGTTGGATAACTCACATGCTTGCTTATGACCCAATATGCGTATTGCATATTCTATCCCGTGGTATCTTTTGACTATTTTTTTCCCATTTTTTTTACTTTGAAGTTTATTTTTATTACATTAAGGAAAATGCAAAACTTAAGTATGGGGGAGGGAAGAAAATAGGAAAAATGATACGATTTTTAAATTTTTAGCTTTTAATCTTATTTTTTAGATAAACTTTTGGATGCAAGTAATTAGCAGGAAATCGCCCTTGACTGTCTAGTTGTTTTCACACATTTTTGGGATATATTTAAAGAACAACTTGGGTATTTCAATGGTAAAATGAGGTTTTTGAAATTTTTTTTATTTGAACAAAATTACGGAAGTAATTCATTTTGGATTCGATAGCATTTTCTAGCGCGCATTATAGCCTTTTTCCACTTAATTGTGAGGTTTCTTTTTGTATAAAACACATCTTTTGTTTTATATTTGCTATGAGTGTGCCGGTGATTGTGTCGATTCTAGAACTTGTACTAGTTATGCATTACGGTTAAAATCACTCTCGAGTAATAAAAATAAGTTCAAGTGATAAGAGGCATCGTTGGATTTAACCAAAATGGCCTTCCATTTTACATCTAATGATATATTAGCTAACCACATTGGTTAGTTAACCACCTTATATGGACCCATTTGTTAGTGCTCATCTTTAGCACTAGATACCCTTAGTTACACCCTTCGAGCCAATCTTTTCATTCTTGTTTAAATCCAGAAAAATACAAAAAGATTTTACACCTTAAACCTTAGCCAACCCATGTCATGTCTATCGGTTTGTTGCTAGTTGTTTGGAGTGTTGGATTGTTTTTGATGATTATGAAGAAGTTACACTTTGTCTATAGTGTGTACCATTCTCCAACAAAGATGAAGGAGACGTCTTTCTCATTTGTATTTTTTGTGGTGTATGCTTACACTAAGTGTGGGGGAACTTGTCAAAAAAAAATTAAAAAAAATGGTTATAGCCAATGTGCTATATGAAGAGTATTGATTAGCCAATGAGCTAAAATGAGTTATACATATGTTTGGAGATCGATATGTGAAGAGGAGGAAGATATAATCATTTTCGGGATTGTGGTTTGGCTAGCAACATGGAGGTTTAGACTTGACTCTATTTTTCTTTTAACACCAATTTCATAAACCATCCCATGCCTTATCCATGCCTTTTACAAACGTGAAGCTTTAACGTTATAACCCGAATAAAAGCTCTCTTTGATGAATTTATTTTCTTTGTTTTGATACTTGTACAAGCTTATGGTAAAAAGCATTGATCATGACTAGGCATTGAGTGATTTACATATACCCACCAATATATGAGTGTTGAGTGAATTCTTAAAATCATTCGTGAGGTGTTCTAGTTATGTTATCTAAAGTATTTGGTTCATTTTCAAAGTTTTTCACATATTAAAATCAAATTAATGATTATTTCTTTTAGGATGATTCCTAAATTTTCGGAACCACGGTGTCAAGACCATTGAATTCGATTTTTGCAAATGTTAGACCTACTCGAGGGCGAGTAGAACTTAAGTATGGGGGAATTTGATAACGTTTAAAATGAACATGTTTTTAGTAGCGTTATTGTTGGTTTTGTGCATGATAATCAGCTATATTTACTCATAACTGTTGCAGAAGTGCAAACGATGCGTATTGTGTATGTATATGTAGCCAGGTATCACAAATGATGAAGAAATGAAGTTTTTATGCACGTTTGGAGAATTCCCAAGGAAGGAAGTCGAGCAAGGAAGCTTTTGGACCCAATGATTAGGAAGCGCAATGATTTCTAAGTATCTACAACAAGGAAAGATCAAGTTTCGTCTTGGAAATCATCAGCGAGAACAAAGAAAAAGGCACAAATCAAGGAAGTCAACAAAAGTCAAAGCTGAGGTACCCAACCGTTCGGTTGGAGCCCGCAACCGATTCGGTTGGGCGACGGTCAAAACGCAACCGATCCGGTTGCATCGTAACTGGTTCGGTTGCATGGACTGGAGTTACACAAAAACGCATTTAATGTTGCCTTAACTCCCCATAATCATTGGAGGCCGATCATTTCTTGTTATTAACTTGTTGGGAACGTTTTTGGCCAGTTAGTAAAGTCTCTTGGGCTATATATTGAACCTAGACTTAGTATACTAGGTGTGACACAACCCAAAGTGTGATAGTTTACACCAAAACTATTACCAACCATTTTATTCATCCCAAAAGTTTAGTATTCACTGTAAAACGTCCAGGAGGTTGGAGAGAGCAATTCTCATCCTTTGTTTTGGTTATTCAGAGTTATACGGTTAAGCTAGGTGATTGTGTTAGGATTTAGTAAATCCAGTTATTAAAGAGTCGGTCACCTCAAGTATATGTAATCGTTAGAAAGCTCGTAGTCGTAGATTATTACAAGTTAAGTAGTATTTAGTTTGTAACACCGTGGAGGACGGACGGGTCTTTACCCACTGTATGCCTGATCCACAGCCCGTAGGTGGCGTTTTATGTAAGTACTATAAATACTCTCTACCTTCCAAGGTAGAGAGTTGGAGCTCATAATAAGATTTTTCTTTCTCTCACTAAGTTCCCAAACCTCTAACTCTTTCTCTCTCTAAAACTCATCTTGTACGCCTCTTGTGTTAATGGTTTGATGTGTATGTGAAATCCAATATGTTACAAATGGTATCAAGAGCCATGGTTAGATCATCTCTTACATATCCTTGGATTTCTAGTGGTTTTTAGGTGGTTTTTGAGTTTGAAAAAGTTTAGTGGTTTTTGCATCATTTGGATCATTTCTAGTGTTAAAGTTTGAATTTTGGGTGTACTTTTGTGTTTAGAATCATTGTAAGTGCTTGGGTTTTGATTTGGTAAGCTTGAATCACTGTGGTTGAGCTTGTTTTGGATTGAAAAGTGTGTTTTTGAAGTTTTTCTTGGTAGCGACTTGGTTCTCGTAGTAAATTTCATCTTAGCGACTTGCTTCAGTAAAAAGTAGTGAGTTGTTGTGCTTTTTGGTAGCGACTTGGTCCTAGCGACTTGTCTTTTGAGAAAAGCCGACAAACAGTACACTTAGTGGATTCTCCACTACGGGTAGCGACTTAGTGAAGGTAGCTACTTGCTTTCAATTTTGTTAGCGACTTGTACTTAAGTTTCTTAGCGACTTGGTGTTAGCGACTTGGACCTTAGCGATTTGCTATTTAGCGACTTGACTACTTAGCGACTTGGTGCTTAGCGACTTGTTGTCATAATTCTCAGCGACTTGGTGTTAGCGACTTGGATCTTAGCGAGTTGTTCTTTAGCAACTTGACTGTGTCTTAGCGACTTGGCATTATAGCGACTTGATTTCATAATACTTAGCAACTTGGTGCTTAGCGACTTGGTTCAAGGTTTTGTTAGCGACTTGGTTGAATCTTTATTTGTAATACGGTTTTCTCTTGATTTAGTAAAATCCCGTGAAAGAATCTATTTCCCGGTTTAATCATTGAGTTATAAAATCCCGTGTAATCTTTAAACATGTCTACCAACGCACCTACAATTATCTCCATGTGCCGAGGATGTTCAAGCAGCTGGCTCAGATACTCGTCCACCCATGCTTGAGCCAGAACTGACTACGACTCATGGGCACAACGAATCAGATTGTACTGTCTTGGAAAGGAAAACGGAGTCAACATTCTCAAGTCTATTGATGAAGGACCTTATCGGATTGAGACTACAAGAGACTTAATTGATACAGCTGCAGATGGAACAATGATCTATGGAATAGATAGACCAAAAACGTATGATGAGCTCAATGATAAGGAGAAAAAGAGGTTCGATGCTGATATCAGGGCCTCAAACATCATACTAAAGGGTCTTCCAAAAGGCATCTACAAGCTGATTAACCACAACACTGAAGCCAAGGCAGTTTGGGATAATGTCAAGATGCTTCTCTCAGGTTCTGAATTAACCAAGGAAGA
>OU343218.1:158310129-158452613 GCA_910596185.1 Chrysanthemum makinoi
AGTGAAATGTGTGGCGTAGTTAGCTAGAAATCGCGACGTTTCATTAATACTTGCAAGTTTTTATGAAAGAAAATAAATAAGACATATGCCTAAGTAAAACAAAAAGTAAATACACGAATATTTATTGGTCACTTCACTAAAGTGTAGGAGTGTCCGTGCGCTGGGCCGTAGCCCTTCCTATAGATAACACCTCTTAAGGTTGCAGATGTTCCATGTACGTAGTAGTTCCCGACCATCCATGTCTCGTAGCTTGTACGCGCCGGTTCCTAATGCTTCGGTAACCTCATAGGGTCCTTCCCACTTCGGTCCAAGTTTGCCCGTATCTTCTGCGTGGCTCGCATCATTGGCGCGGTAAACGAAATCACCTGGTCTGAATGAAACACTTCGTACTTTAGCATCATAGTATCCCTTCATCTTTGACTTTGATCTTGCTTCACTTATAGCCGCTGCGTCGCCTTTCTTCTAGCAGGTCTAAGTCGATGTGTCGCCGCCGTCGTCATTGGTAGCCACATTGATTTCAACAAGGCGCGTAATAGTTGGCATCCCAATTTCGGCTGGTATGACAAATTTCTCGGCCCCATAGACTAGAGAAGGGGGTGTCCCCTATGCCGTTTTTGATTGAAGTGTGGTGCCTACGTAACATGTGCAAATAGTTCTTCCACCCACCTTCCTTTGTGCTTGTCCAAGCATGCCTTAATGCCTTCACCGCTCCGATTTGCACGCTCTACTAAGCCGCTGGTTTTGGGTGTTTAACTAACGCCGGGCGTGTGGTGATTTTAACTTCTCGCACTGTCCCTTGAAGGGTTGTCGCAGTAATTGTTTCCGTTGTCCGAGATGATTTCCCGGTGACCAAAGTGGCATACAATATTTTCCCGCATAAATCGCTTACTGGTTGCCGCTGATTGTTACCACGCCTTTGCTTCGATCCACTTGGTGAAGTAGTCTATGGCTTACTCGTGAGGATATTTAATCCTCCCCGCCGCAACAAGAAAAGGACTCGCGATGTCGTCAATACCCCACTTGTAGAATGTCCATGGTGCCGTAATTGGTGTTAGCTCCTCGTTGTGGTTGGCGCGGAACGGTCTCGTGAACTTGGCGCAATCGCCTGCACCTTCTTATTAAGTCCAGCAGACGCGGTACATGGTGGGCCAATAATATCCCGACCGTAAAGCGCGAGCCACCACGGACCGTGGTCCTGAATGCATGCTGCATGAACCTTCGTGGATTTCCCGCAGTACGTCATTTGATTGTAGGGGGCCAACACAGCGGAGCCATGGGTGCAAGAAGGGCGCCGGTATAGTATGTTGTCCCAAGTTCAAACTTCGTGTGCGCCGTATCCGCGGGCTTCCTTCGCTCCCGGGGTAATACTTGCTTATGAATTCCGTTATCGTGTCATCCACGTAGGTCCGCCTTCTTCCCTATTATCGTGGATATTTCCATTTCTCGAGATGGATTTGCTCTTCAATGTTTCCACCAACACTTGTTTTGACAGGTGTGCAAAGCTCGTCGATGCAATTTTGCTTAGTGCATCCGCCTTTCGATTTTCCCCTCTAGGAACTCGCTTGATGGTCAACCTGCCAAAGCCTTGATTAGTGACTTGGTCTTGTCGAGGAATCGAATCATGTTTTCCTCCTCCTGGCCACGTGACGCCCAACACGTGGTTGGCTACTAGCCTGAATCTACATTCGCTTGTGTTACGTGTACACCCATTCGAGCTACAATGCGTAGTCCGGCGATCGTAGGGCTTCATACTCTTCATTGTTTGTTGTTCGTGAATTCAAACGCATGCATGTAAGTGAATTCCATTCCTTCCGGATTTGTGAGGATGAGGCTCGCTCTTTGACCCATCAACGCATGAAGATCCATCCGTAAACAAGATCCATGGATCTTGTAGTTCCTTCTGCGCTTGGTGCGGGTGCATCATCGGTTCCGTTTTTCGATGATGAAATCGCTAGTATCCGCCTTTTACCTGCAAAGACGGGTCTCAGAGGAAATGTTGTGCTCACCTAGCAACACACTCCACTTGTAGTTGGTACCGTCCCGTCGCAGCGCTTGGAGATGATTTGCTTGATTGGTTGGTCTGCGTGATTACCGCTATGGGTGCGCTTGGAAGTACTGCCAGAGCCGCTTACCGTTTGGCGCAACACTAATGCCGGACCAACTTTTCCATTGCGCTATAATTCATCTCCGTCTTTTTGAGCGCTTTGCTTACAAAATAAACAGGTGTTTGTACTGAATCCCTATCCGCCAAGAACACCGCTTACCGACCGCTCCACGGGTTGCGGATAAGTACATAATCAACTCTTCCCCGGTCGGGTGCTACAAGTGTGGGGAGCGTTGCCAAGTGTTGTTTAAGGCTGTGAAGGCCTCTTACGCCTCGTGGTCAAATCAAAAATCTCCTTTTTTATACACTTCTTCGGGAGTGTCTTGAAAGAGAGGCAAATGACTTGTCTGGCCGACTTGGATGAGAATTTTTAGGCCGCCATTTCCGTTGAGAGATTGGACTTCCTTCAACGGCGCTGAAGGAAGTTCGATGACGACGCTTTAGTTTTTTCTCGACATGGTTTGATACCGCCATCAGTTCTATAAGGTATCCGAGAAACATGCCTTCTGTAGCGCCAAAAGTGCACTTTTTGGGGTTTAGCTTCTTGTTGATCTCTTTGAGTCTTCTAAATGTTTCCTCAATGTCGCGCACCAACTCATCCTCACTATGACTTTTTATGACCAGGTCGTCGACGTAAACCTCCAAGTTGCGGCCCACCTGTTTTTCAAATGCATTACCGCCTACTAACAGTTGTGATAGTGTCGCACTTGTGTTCTTTGCCGAAGGGCATTTTGGTATAGCAAAGAGACACCTTGGCTTGTATGAAAGGCCGTTTTTTCCTCGTCCTCCTTAGCCATCTGTATTTTGTGGTATCCTTTGTATGCATCGAGGAAGCACTTGAGTGGGTATCCACACAAAGATTCTACCTTCAGCCTATCTCCTGTAGTGGGTAGCAGTCTTGTGGACATGCCTTGTTAAGGATCAGTGAAGTCTACGTGACATTCGCCATACCGTCACTCTTCTTGACCATTCGGGTTAGAAGGCCATGGTAGTAGACTTCTCGCATGATTCCCCGCCTCTACAAAATTAGCTTGTGTACCTCCTCCAGATTGCTTGCGGCGCTACCCGAGCCTACCGCCGCTTCTTCGGCGTGGTGAGTATCCTTGTCGGATTCTCAGCTTATGTTCTGTAATTGAACGTGGTACCCCGGTCATGTGCTTTGGCTCCCATGCAAAAACTTCCAAGTTCTTTTGCAAGAGTGCGCACACAGCTGCTTTGCCGTTGTCCGGCAACGATCCTCCGATTGATATTTCCTGTTCTGGGTAATCAGGATGAATTGCAACCTTCGTGTTTGGAACTTTCGCTACTGCTTGCGGAATGGGTGTCGTCTCCCATGTAATCGTGTTACATTCTCTATGTGGTATAGTGGCGTTGTAGAGAGTAACAATACCACCCTCCACTAGGAATTTAAGCATCCCATGTGCTGTAGACAGTACTGCGCGCATGGCTGATATCCCTGGTCTTCCGATAATGCCATTGTATGGCGAAGGAGATTTGATCACCATAAACTTCATCCGTGCGGCCGCGAGTGTTCTTCATTGCCCACGCTGACTAGTAAGCGTATTTGCCCCATAGGCCATATCTTTTCTCCCGTAAAACTAGTCGGGCCGTCCCGGACCGCTTAACCGACTGCGTATTTCAGTCGCAGCCGCTTGAAGCAGTGCTCATACATGATGTATGCGATTCTCCTCCATCAACGCATATGCGGTGGATGTCGTGACCCCCGCACTAATTTCAATGGTGAGTGGTCTACCTACCATCGCGTTGTCGCAGCTTAAGGTGGGGGAAAGAGACTTCCCTTCCACGGAAAACTTCGCCGACTCCTTCCTAGTAACCCGCTGCCATGATTGTATCATGTAGATGGTGTCACTTTGTCCTGGGTGCCTCTTTCTTGTTCCCATTCTTCTGTCTATCCTTTCCTTCCTTGATGTTCTTGACCAAATGGTCAAATCTGCCCTCTTTTACCATTTTATCAATGAGCTGGCGCAGTTGGACAAATTCATTGGTGGTGTGGCCCTTCTGTGCGTGATAGTTACAGTATCTACTCCCCACGCGTCGATCCTCTGGGGTGCGCATTTGTGGTGGTCTTGGAAAGTTTGTGCCTTCTGTTGCGAGTATTTCCGTTGGAGTCTTGGTCAGGATATACCGCCGTTATCCCGCCCCGGCCCCCAGCGGTAGCTCTTATTTCGCTTGCTACTCCGTCATTGGATTGTCTCCGTGTTGTTCCCGTGACCGATAGTTTGAGTAGCTTCTTACTATCCCAGCGGCGTTTCTCCGACGAAGGACCTTGTCCGTTTATTAGTTCATCGAAGGTTGGGGGATCATGTCGTTCACCTTTTGATGAGCTCGGGTTATTGATCCCGCTCATGAACCCCGAGATTTTCAACACTTCGACACTTAACCTGTATGCACTCATCTTTGAAGCGCCCATATATGCACTTGTAGATTCCCCGACCGTTTCACCCTCGCGTTCAACAAGATTTTAGCGACTTCTTCCGTTGAGTGAAGTTTAGGCGAACGCTTTCTCAACTCTTCAAAGCCATCAATGCTTCATGGAAGCTTACTGAACTAGTTCACGCTTCCCACTAGTGTGGAATTGAACATGTGGCACCACACAGGTTGTGGCCATTTTTCGATAGTAGCGGCTGATTCAAAAAAATTTAGGTGGTCGTCAGGATCACCTGTTCTGATACGTCGACTAAACGCATCCACCTTTTGGCGGCGCCACGAAAGAGATATGTCTTCCTCCTCCCGGTCACGGTATTTCCTCCTGGACTTCCAGTATCCAGTCTCGCTATCCTCGTTGTCCAATGAATTGCCAGAGGACGAATTTTCCTCCTTCGCTTCTGCGCCGACCGTCCCTAATTTGCACTGAAGGGCTTTCACTTAGGGAGTATCGCTCAAGTCTATCTGGACTCGCTGCTACCAAGTCCGGCGACATTGGTACGCCGTTCATCCTCCTCACTTTCTTCCGTGATGTGTGAGTGAGATGTCCCATCATCCTCGACTCTCCTCCGACTGTTAAACACCGGGGTCGGCGATCGCCTCCCGCTTTCTCCTTCGACGGCGGTGGGGAAGTTTCGTATTCTGAGTCAAAATTGAGTCGAGCTTGCAGGCTTTGACTCGACCTCTTTTTTGCTACCTCTCGCATAAGGGCAGCCAAGGTTTCGTAATTTTGGGATACCTAACCTCCCTGCTAGTTCCCGTGACTTCTAGAGCGAGGGTGTTTGTTTCTACCACTATGCCCTTGTTTCGGTCCGTGCATCCGGGTGCCTTGTCGCCTCTAGCACCGGACAAGGGGAGTGGTAAGAAAGGTGCGCAATGGATCTCCCCGCCGATGGTGGTTGTAGTGGCCTGGGTTGTCCCCCGTGGTTCCACCCGAGGGAAGACCAATTCTTGTCCCGATCCTCGGTTTTTAGCAACACCGTTGTCCTAGAAGTTTGCTTAGAAGTCGATCCGATGCGCCTCCTGATGGTGGTCTCTGCTTGCATCACGATTCGTGCTTCGTCATTCTAGTTCTTAGTTCTTAGTGATTGGTCCCACGGATGGCTTCACTTGTTGATACAAAAGTTAGGCTTCCTTGTTCCCGGCCCCGCTCGCACTCAATTGAGTCTTGATTCTTGAGACCTGCGCACTAAGTAACAGAAAACACCGTTAGGCTTATCGTGGGATTGTCTCCCACGATTATCCTCCGGTGTGAGGGTAAGTAATCGGTTTAGGTTAAAGGAGAGTTAGGGTTTTAGATCGTACTTTAACGAGGGATAGGATTCCTTTATATACACACACGAATCCTTGTTCCGTTCCCCAACCTTCGGCGATTCTAAGTCGGTTGGCAAACAATTATCTCCATAATTAGGAGATATCCGAAATCGTATTCCATAAATAACATTGGGTTTGGGCCTTCATGGGCCCAAACACTTATCAGCTTAGCCCAGTTCGTGCTGGGCTCATTAGTACCGGACTTTAGTCGGGTTCGTGACCCGAATGTAGACTATACGTCATCAGTTACCGACCTAAATTTTTACTTCTGAGGAGAATTCTAATAGAGGTTTTTGCTATAATTACTACTGTCGATGATGTATATGATGTGCATGGTACTTTGGATAAGCTTGAAAAATTTACTGATGTTATCTCAAGGTTACTAATACGATAGCTAGTACTATCATTAAAAAATATATATTACACATAAAGTAATTAGTACTTGCGCTGTTTTCCTGAGATGTTGAAATGTTTTTAACATATAGGTGAAATATCTATGCGATTGAAGAACTCCCCGACTATATGAAGATATGTTTTCTTGGATTCTATAACTCGGTAAATGATATGGCATATACCACATTGACAGACACAGGATTCTTCATCCTTCCATACTTACAAAAAGCAGTAAGTTGCATTATGATTATTGAATTTAAGATTCGATTCCCATGTGCTACTTTATATTTTTAAATTGGTTATATTGTAGTGGGAAGATTTATGTAAGGCATACCTAGTAGAAGCAAGGTGGTACCATACTAAATATATGCCAACATTCAAAGAGTACTTGGACATTGCTGAAGTATCTATATCGGTACCTTTAATGCTCACGCATATAAGTTTTGTAATGAACGTTTGTTCAACGGAAGAAGTCATACAAAGCATGGAAAAATTAAGAATTTAATCCATTATTCATCCCTAATCTTGCGACTTGCTGATGACTTAGGAACATCCTCGGTAACTATTACTATTTCCATTTTATTCGTGTATAGGCTTACTAGCATAGCATATTTAGTATTTTTGTTACTATTTCATATTTCAAATACGAAAAGGTATGGGATAATAAAAATAATAATTGAACTTAACTATTATCTGGTTTTTTAAGGACGAAATGGCAAGAGGAGATACTCCAAAATCAATCCAAGTCTACATGCATGAGACTGGTGCAACTGAAGAGGAAGCTAGAGAGCATGTGAGATCGTTAATAATCAAGGTATGGCAGAAGCTAAACAAAGAAAGAGCAGGGCTTAAGACTACATACTTGAAAGAGTTCGGCGAGTGTGCAGCAAACTTTGGAAGGATGGCACAATTTATGTACCAGGTAGCGGATGGGCATGGTCATAACATAGATTTGACGGAAGCATATGTACTATCGTTGGTTGTCAATCCAATCGAAGGGGTGTAGTAACTTTATAATGTTTGTATCTTCCATCGAAGGGGGGCTTTATTAAATAGTCAAATAACCCCCCACTTTATGTATTGGCAAGATATATTATGTAACATTTAGCAAGAGTTAAATCCACTATTCAATGAATAGTAAATTTCTATAAATAAAATTTCCTATTAAAATTATCTTTTGCGCAAAATTAGTTATTTATTACTGTATTTATTTTTTAAAATTTTTTTATTGTTTTTTATGTGCGTTCGTCGTGTTAAAGGCGAAATATAATGCTTTAGACACCGTGGCAACGCGCAAGCACTAGTTCCTTGTTTAACAACTTTGCTTGGTCCATATATCCCACCACCTTAAGTTAGTTAATCTAAATACAACTCAGATCAAGAATACAAGTCTCGAAATTAAGCCACAATAAGAAAAAGAAAACTTGATGCATGACAATCCTCATTTTACAAATGAGAAATATTAAATAATTTAAGAAAAGAATTAGTTTTTTTATGTTCTAAAACCAATCTTTAGAGAAAACTTAAGCTGTGATTTTTCTTGATATGTAACTAAACAATGCATGTGGCACAACCTTTAAAAGCATTGAGGAAATATTAAGAATCATCTTATGCATGTTCCAGTTTTACAAAAGAGCACTTTTATTCCTGTTATAAAACTTAGACAGCATATTAGGATAAATTGTCATAATGATACAAAAATATAAGCGTATAAGTTTGCAAGTCTGAAACTGGGCCTGGTGATAACTGATGCATGTCGGCTTTTCCAACTATAGTTAACCACATTTAAGCGTTTATAAGTGACACATTAAACCATTTCACATGTCCTTACTAGGTTTTAGATTCAGGTTCTTAGCGTCATTATATGATTAGTTCGAGTCTAAATATAAAATCCGTTACTTTGAGCCAGTCGGTGGTATCAGCAAGTGAAGAAGTGGATCGAAGATTTGCGGTTGGCACATTACCAAAACTGTAACAAATGGTCACATATCAGGTTACGAGACATAGCAGTGTCATACTTTATAACTGTTACATGTAGTAGTCGTTCGCAACTACTACATGTAGAAACCAGATATAGCAGCCGTGAGCAACAATAGTATAGTCAAAGCTGTAATACCAATGGAGCATTAGTCCAATGGTTGGAGCACTTGTGTTTGAGTCAATTGACCCAGGTTCAAGTCTCATCCTTGGCATTTGCTTCATAAAGGTACCCACCTCCGCAAAACCTATGGGCACACTGGAGAGACTTTGTGGAATAAGAGCTCGGGTCCAATCTTGACTCGTGCTCATTCCCTGGTGCCCCACTAGGCTAGGAGAGTTGCCGGAGCTATTCCTTGTGGGGTGGACAATGGCTGGTGCCAAAAGGCACCCGGGGTCAGGGTGTTCCCGCCTATCTACACCTTCTTGTAGAATAGCCAAAGCTGTAATGATTGGTCACAAATTGGTTTTCCAGAAGTGTAACTGTATCAAACAATCAATATGATAAGATACTTGACTAGTCTGGTTAAAAATATATACATGGATCAAAATTGAATAAAAATACTTGGCTCAAAGACACATGAAAGATACAAAAGGGTAAATAATAAGGTTCATGAAAGGCCTAAATCAACAAATGTAAACATGATAGAGAGCACATTGGCTAGGTTCAGTTCTTCCAAACAGGTAACATTAATTATCAGCCGTGGAAGCAAAATTATAATCCTCATGTAAATTGTATGCAATCTTGTAACTAGCAAAAACTACATTCGAGTAAGACACCAACGCGACTACTGGTGCATCATTTTCACAAAAAAACTGGTAAACTCAACTACCTCCTTGTTCGGATACGGACGCATTAGTAGTAACTAGTAACAAGTGGAGCCAACAACATTGTAGACAATTTAAGCACAGTTCAAAATCAAATCGAATTTGGAACAAACTATAAGGCATCACATATTCACTCCATAACTATATGATAGGGGCTGAAACCAGCCAATCCCGGGGGCGGACCTCGGGTATTTTCCGGGGATTCACAAGAATCCAAGGGATGTTTGCCGCCTAGTGTAATTTTTTTTATTTTAAAATCACGATTTTTCTGAAATTAATTAACCTGATATGAAATTTAGTGTCACATAAATATATATCTTGTTTAGTTTTTTTTGGGTAAAGGGGATACCCCTTTGTGTCTTGTTTAGTTAATCAACTAATATGAAAAATAAATTCATGTCTTCTCCATCTTTATTTCCTTTACATGTCAAAAAAATATGTGCACCTGATGACTTATAGTGTTGGGTCCTCCCCTGGCCAAGCCGCTCATGAAAAGCTCGTGAACAGATCATTAAAAAGCTCGAATGAGCTCGAGCCTATCTTCGTGCTCATTTAATAATCGAGCTTGAACCTGAACTTTTTTTTTTAATCTATAATGGGTTTGAACATGAGTTTCAATTAGTGTGCGATTTACATAGAGGTGTAAGCCAATCGAGCAACAAGTTGTGTCGCTATCCCTTTTTTAATTGCAAAGCCAATTCTTTTAAAAACTACGTTTGTAGATCTACGTGTCATAACATTGCTATGTATAACTCGTTGGACTCTGTTGAGGAGCTCCACAGCCTCGGGTGTAAGGAAACCAAAGGTATCAAATACCTAAATTAGCATTAGAAATATATGCGTATACATATTGTGTATATTTACAACTCGTTGGACTCTGTTGAGGAGTTCCACACCCTCAGGTGCTTTGTATATAAAGATCAATTAGACTCTCAAGCCAAAATTAGCATGATGTCAATATATACAGTAACAATATATATACAAAACTGAGCTAATGCAACGAAACATTGCAACGGAAAATTTCCGTAGCAAATTTGCAACGGTTGTGGCAGACAAACTAATTAGCAACGATAACGTAAAACCCGTTACAAATCCATTGCAAAAACTAAACTAACTTATTTAATAATTATTTTTAAATATTCCGTTGCAAATCCTTATAAATCATTTGATATTTGTAACGGATTTGCAACGGAATGTTAAATAAAATATGGGCAAATATAAAAAAAAAAGTATTATACTTGCCATCCTTTCCTCTTTAGGGTAGCGAACAAAATTTTTTGCTTCTGCGGGTAATATACTTTCAAATTCATCCTCTTTAGGGTATTTTCATGAACAGTTGGACAATTTTGCCCCTATTACCCAGAAGAGGAAATGGAAAGTATGATACTTTTTTTTATCATTTGCCCTAGTTTTTTATTATGTTAAATTTTGGATATGTATTAAGATAAATTATTTAATGATTTATAATTGTGTTAAATCTATGATAAAAATGTTTTGTTTTAAGTTTACACTATTTACTTATTAAGATAATTTAGTTCCACCACCACTTCCATTTGCAAAGGACATGAGTTTAAATATATACGCTGCATGCACGCTACGTGTGGGGTTCAAATAAGCTTTTAACCCTTACCATTTAGGCGGAAAAGCAGCATGTACCATTTCATCATTTCATTTGTATATAACACAATTCATTTCACATTTGTAAGCGGTTTTGATTTTGTAATTCTTTCTTGTAATAAACTTCTACAAGTCAAGTAGCCATAACAAATCCCATTAACTAATTCTTGAGCTCAATTCTTATTTGAATCTCGTTGATTCCTATAAGAGTGTATCAACCGTATCAAAGCAGCAATTCCGGATCTTAACCCATAAACCTATTGAGTTTGATCGTCGCCATCAAATTCTCGCTAAAATACATTCGCTTTCCCTATCACAAATACGCTACCCTTGTTAACTCTTATTCCGTTTTCTTAGCCAAAACACGCTCGCATCGGCTAGTACATTATTTATTATTTAAAAAAAAAATATCATACTTTCCATTTCCTCTTCCGGGTAATAGGGGCAAAATTGTCCAACTGTTCATGAAAATACCCTAAAGAGGATGAATTTAAAAGTATATTACCCGTATGAAAAAATTTTGTTCAAGCAATTCTAAGAGGAAAGGGTGGCAAGTATAGTACTTTTTTTTTACATTTGCCCATAAAATATATAAAGTAAGATTATTTTTAATATTCGTCACAAATCCGTTGCAAAATTTGTAAAAAAATTGCTACGGATTTGCAACGGAAAATGATAATCATTTATTTTCAAAGATTCCATTCCAAATCCGTTGCAAAATCGTCATGAATTTGCAATGGAATATTAAAAATAAAATATGAAAGAAACTATTAATCATTGCAAATTTTTAAATAATTTCTATGGATTTGCAACGAAAAATGATAATATTTAAATTTCTATTAAGTTTTAATATTCCATTGCAAATACATTGCAACTCACAAAATAATTGCAACGGATTTTCAATGGATACAATAACAATTCGTTTTCTAATTAATTTTTACTAGTCAATTTGCAATGGATACAATATTTTACATAATTGCTACCGAATTGTAACAAATTTTTCTTATTTTCCAATATTTCATTGTCAACCCGTCGCAAAATTTTCAAATAATTACGACGAATTTCAATATGTAGTTCTAAGAGGTAATACAATGATGTATGGCCGGTGTTGTATTGAGTTGTATCGGTTGAAATGAGGATTATTATGTTGTTTGATGTAATACGATTTATATTGAGTTTCTATTTGCTGAAATTGGGGGTATTATATCTTAAATGCATAAGCGGATAAATGAGAAAGATCGTAAGACAAAGACAACCTCTGTTTTGAATACGTGATAGTGCGATAGTTGCATTGAATATCATCATGAAAGGGAACAAAACACGAATGTGTTTATACAAATAATGTCGATAGATACAGAGGATCTATTCAACATCTGATGAGATACTACAGATGAGTGTAGGTAAGGGTGATCTATGTCACTATGAAGATAAGGATGGAATATGGATATTATTCGAGGGATCAAGGGTTTAGGATGTCAATGTTGCAAGGTCCTATGACTTCCGGGCGTTACTAGCTTTGGGTGTTGCAAGCTTCGGGTCAGACTTCGCTGTTGTTGGAAGCAAAGCATCGGGTGTTACTAGCTTGGAGGTTTCCTTGTTGGAGTCTACTAAGAGGAGTAAAGTGTTGGCCTCTCTACGGGGACTCACCCGTGGCTAAGTTTCGGCATAAGAATAAATTCTATATTCTAAAATAATTATATATTTTGTCTTTCCTCATTTTCATTCATACCTATACCCATTCGTAATACCATTAACGAGCCAAACAGACCCTAAACATTGTAATTGCTCGGTTTCGCTCTTTATATATTCTAAAGACTTTGTAACCAATGACATACATGGCCAATGGTCCAATCATATGCATTAGCCCTGGTAACATCACATAAGAACTTGTTTTTATTATCAATATCCTACGATTATTGCTCATTTTTATAGTTTTTTTTTAATGATATTTGGTACTTAATTATTAATAATTTACATTTTAGTATTAATGTGGAGCTATGGAGCAATTGTCACAAAAAAGAATGGAAAAGAAGCCAAAATGAAGGAAATGCTATAGTCAAAGCATACGTCGTATACAACTTTGTAAGTATACGACGTATACATACTAGAACTTGGTGGATTTGTCTAAGTATCGGAGAGTATACGGCGTATACGAGTTCACATGTATACGAAGTATACAACATAAGACATCAAGACGTTTCCAAGCTGCAAACATCAAGAAGATCAAAGGCATAATTAAAGTACTTGAATCGCAAATATATTGACCGATATCCTTTAGTGGTTAGGATATTGTTCATTGACCTTACGACGCTAAAAGTGGTAGACGATAGGGTTTAAGGTTTAGTGAATGCTAAGTTTGAAACTTACTTAGTAATTAAGTGTTTGGCGAGCCAACAAAAACGATTTCATATAGGTTAGTTGAGGAACTTGATGCTTTGATTATAATTAGATATCACCCACGTCCGTCGGGGTAGCTAGTTATATGATGAAGTGTGTAGGGACTAACGACCCAAATTAGACTTGCACTACGAACAACTTACTAAGACATTGCTAGCCGAACATTGCACTTACATTTCATGTCATTGATAGGTTAGAGGAGTAGCTAGTATCACATCTTTATCTTATTGATTTTACATCCGTTTTCATTTTCTCGTTATTTATTTATTTACTACTTTCATAATCGTGTGTATATAAAACACAGTTGCCGTTTACATAAATTTCTTTTTAAACATTGTAATTTCATGAAAGAGAAACGTGAAAAAAATTCACAAAAACCTAAAGTCGATTCTCTCTGGCTACAATAATAAAAAACGATTCGATCACCTTCCTTCCCTACAATTTAATCAATCACTGATTATCGTGGGTCGGTGATATATACTTCTTCTATATTGATTTTGGAAATCGTTTTTTGTTTTGTTTATATGATCTTGCATGCTACTGATTCTACAATTCAACCAATCGTGCTAGGCCTACTACTCATTATTAATATTGTAGGCAATTGCATGCTATTATTATGGAAGCATGTTAGGTTTTGGTATTCATGCGTTTAAAACCTTAATTTCGTGTTGGGGTTTTTTCTATTCAGTTTTGTACGTTACATACTGGTTTGTTTTCTTTGTTTGTTTACGATTGGTTTTGATTCAGTTTGTGAGATGGAAAAAGGTTTTCTTAACACGAATAGTGCATCGAAAAAGGCTAAATTTGATAGTAATGTTGAGAATCAGTTTCGTGACTCTAATAAGGATAGTCCAATGGTGGGTTCTTCGTCTAGTATGGACATAAGTGGTGATCAGACTAAGGGTGGTGGTTCATCTAGTTTGGCCGATCAAACTAGGCTCGATAATGATGGTTCATATTGGTCTGCTAATGATGTTGGTGTGTCGATTGTAAGTAGGGGTGATTCACCCTCTGCTTCATTCACACCGATTGGGACGTGTGATGATACAGTTGCTAAGGATCTTAAGGTCGTTCCTTCGCGGGTTGATACTAATACATCTAGTGAAGCTATTAAGGTTAATGATGTGGCCAGTCAACCAGATGGTATTGATCAGGTGGTATTAGATGCTTGTAAGAATCTTGAGGAAACAATGCGTGAAGTTGAATTAAAGAATGCAGAGAATGATATGTCAAGTTGTAGTGGTGTACAAACGACTCCTAAAGCTTATGTAACTAGCCCTAGTGTGCACATGGGTGCTCTTTCCGGAACGTGTCACTAGGAAGGTTGATAAGGTTTTAAAATGTACCTTTTTTTAGGGGTCGTTTAAGCCCTTATTTGATCACTGTTGTATCCGTTATTACTTAATATCGTTCCTTTTTACTTTTTAGGTCTCTTGAAGGCAAATTGCTGGAATGGCACTTATTTGGACAAAAAGGCGCGGATATACGAAGAAAATGGCCAAAGTCAAGAATCGAGACACTCAAGCTGCTTAAACACAAGGTGACCGCCATCGCTAACCGCGACACCGCCGAGCACTTCTGACGGACAAGAGCCAAATTGCTTATTTTCAAGTGACTGCGTCGCTTTAAAAGAGTAGGCCGTCAAACTAGATCGCCTATATTTGATCTAGACTGGCGTTAGAGACGAAGGGACGCGCCACAAGCACAAGGTGACGCCGCCGAAGACTAACGGCCAAGACGAAACCCTAATGACTACGACCGGCCGCATCACAACTCATAAGGCGACCGTCGCGACATGTAATATTATATATAGAATCCGAATTTTTCAGTTTTAGTGTGTAGTCTTTTGGAGTAAAACCTAAACCGAACCAAGGCTGTCTTGTACAGTATTTTAGGGTTCCAAACCCGTGGCTTACCCTAATACTACACTACAACGATTAGGTTCACTTCCTAGGGTGTTGAAAAACTTGCTCGACGAAAAGGAAGTTCCTTTGACCCCGAACGACGCGTGCAGCATTATCAAGTTTTTATGCCACGGGGAATAGTTATTTTTTAGGCTTGATTTATATCTCGTTTAGGTCTACTCACAAGATTCCTATCAAGTGAGATTTTTTTCTTTTTATTAGCTTCCTTGTAGTCCATCCCCCTTCTTTGTGTTTTTGTTTGTAAAACCCTTTTCATTTGTCGCTATGGCAAGTGAAGTTGCATTTGAATCATTAACAAATGAGGAACAATTGAATTTCGCAGATTGGTTTGGTTTTTCTTGTTCTAATGAATTTGTTAGTGAACTTAGAGATATCCAAAAGGAGACGGGTGTAAGGTTGGATGGATTTTATATATTTTGTGTTTGTGTGGCTTCCATTCAACGATCGTTGTCAGGATCAACTCCTTTTAGTAAGACCATCTAGAATTTTTCTTAAAAGCCTCCTATGCATAAACCATCAATTGAATGATCTTAGGTACCATGATCAAAAAGACCTAGTTTTTAAGAACATGGAACCTAAACCCGAACAAGATTGTGAGATGGTTGAAGTTAATATACTTAGTTGCATGCTGGATAGATTTCAAAACATATGACACACGTGAGAAATCCTTTAGGCAAATAGAACATAGTGGTCAAGTTTTTGAGAACAATTTTATGAATCTAACCAAGAATTTGAAATAAGAAGGATTTGAGATGCTTAGGAGTGTATTTGGGTCAGATCATACTAAAACACATGATGAACATTTAGGAGATCTAGATATAATGGAGAATAAGATGGAAACTCCAAGCCCACAAGCCCTACCATCACTTGAGGAACACACATCGCCTATAACTTACCCGAAGAAGTAGTAGAGACTATAGGAACCCCAATTGATATAGAACCTTTGGACCAAACGCCACTAGAGAATGTAGGTTTAGTTGCTTGTTGTCATGACTCTCTAGTCCTAGGGAAGTTCCTAATTTTGATGAATCGGAGCCTTAACCAAAAACCTTTCCCAATTTTCCGTCTTTAGATGTGAATCTTGGAATTGAATTAGGCCCCAATCCACCCATCAAAATAAATAATCCGGGTAGTTTCTTGATAAAGGTGGTAGACTCTAGTCCATGTAGAGTGGAAGCTAATATAGGAGTAACTCATGACCTTACACACTTATATCACCCATTCATGGTTGAAAACAAGAAACACTATGGGTTTAAACCGGGGTTATTAGGTCAAGATGGATCCTTAACTAAGAATCTTTTGAAGTTGATAGAAGATGATCCATTTTAGGAGAGAGATTTGATTCACCCGCTACACCAATAGACTTAGGTAAGGTTATAATGAATGGAGCACACCCCCTTGAGCATATAAATCACCCATCACCCTCTCCTCACGTAGCAAATTTCCACCCTAGGGTGTGTATCGCTACTATCACCCGCACGAACTTAAGTGTAGGGAAAACCTCCCTTTATCCGTTAAATAAGGGTAGAGTCAAGTCAGGACTCGAACAAAAACAAGCACTTCTTGGGAGGCAACCCATTTGTATTTGTTTTTCATTTTTAATTGTGTGTAATATATCTTTTATTGATTGTTTATTCTCATGTTTGAATTTGTAAAAATGCTTTATTTTGTCTTTAACCTCGCCTTAATTACATATAAAGGTATTTTACATAAGGGATAAGTGTAGGGAGGATTACACACGCCAAAAGAAACATAAACATGAGAATAACAATTAATTAAAAGATATATATGTGTGTTTGTTCGAGTCAAATGCTTGTATCGAGTCTTAATGGATGTTTTGCGTAAATTTTTCCGCATTCTAAAGATGTAAATTTTCCGTAATTTTTTCCGTAAAATCGCACTTGTCGTGATAACTGACCGTCAGATCGCGAACCTCGACGCGCCAGAAGGAGTAAAACAACAGACATTACTTTTTTCTCGCTTTCTCGAGCTACTTATAAATTTTGGAATTTTCCAGGTCTTAATTTTCTAGAAATTTTGTAAACATCCATTCCACAAGCATTATATCCTAGTTTAGTCGAGTCTTATATATATTATTACCGCCGATTTTGTGCGAAGCTTTAGTTTGTTTTCTTCAAGTGTGCAAGTTTAATTTATCAAGAAGAAGTTACATAAGATTGGAAGGAGCTTTTCACGCATACATTCTTCTTGGAAAGGATTTAACCACTACTTCATACACGGATCCTACCGAGCTAATCAGGGGAGTATTAGTTTCTTTCGTTTTTCATTACCTTCTATTAGCATAACTTTGATATTTTCGGGGAACATTGGGGACAATGTTCAGTTTAAGTGTAGGGAGGGAAAATAAAACGGGAACTTTGAAACTATGCTTATCCTTGATTATTTGCTTTGTCCAATTGTATTTATGTAATAAACCATGAGAAAATGTCGGTTAGGGTAATTTTGGTACCAAATTTAAAATTTTTTTAAGACATATAGGAGTGGGCCATTAGTCTTAACAAAAGCGTCTCACGGATAGGAAGTTGCATGACTAGCACAAAAACCCTTTACCCTAAATTCCACCCAAAATGTGAGGATCGCCCTTAGATTAGTAGGAATTAAAGCATTCATCTTTAATGCTTAGAGTGTGAACCGGTAGTATATTAGATTCTAGAACTTGTTTTGTGATGCATTTCGAGATCGCTAGTAAGACTACACTTGTGTAGTTAGGAATAACTAAATGATAAGAGGCATTAGGATAACCCTTGTTTGATACCCGTAATGTGATTACTTCTTCCACATCACAGTAATTCCACACCCTGCTTTGTACTCATCTTTAGTACACGATACCCCTAGTTAACCCCTCAGAGCCTATCCTTTTCGCGGTTCTAGTGATGTTTCGGTTTTTTCGGAATATCAATGAAGAGCAATGTTTACACCCCACCCCCAAATGTACACCCAAATCGCCTTAGCCTACCTTGTATGCACTCACTTTTAGTGCATTATTGTTATCACCCTAAACCCTTAGTTCAATTATCTAGTTGCTTGCATGAGTTACTAAGTCGAGTCATATCATTTGTATACAGTTTTGGGACGATTGGGACTCATGGAAAAAGTTAAAGTTTATGAAATGACTAAAAGGGAACGTTAAATTCCCTTATTTGTGTAATAACATACCCCAAGTGTTTTGATCTTTTCAATTCGGGTCAAATTAGTGTTAGAGTAATAAAAACTCAAGTGTATGGATGTGCTTATAAATCCCTATCATTTTGATGTTACCGTAGAGGATGGTAGAGTAAAAGTGTATGAAAAAAAAATCAAAAAAATAGAAAAAAGAGAAAAGAGAAAAAATAGAGTGTTGAAAAAAACGCATCGCTACCATCCTACATCTATCTTTAAATTTATGTTTGTTTGTTTCAGTTATCTAGAGTTTAGAGTGTCGAGTCTTGGCTTAGCAACGCCATTTTTCATATGCTTGTAACATAGAGATTTTTGACTTGCCACCACTAAATAGCCTATCCCACCAAACCCTTTGTTCCCTACCGTAAGCCTAACGTTACAACCCTTTAAAGACCTCTTTGATAGTCTTTCCTACGCTGCTACGCCAAAGCGATGGAGGTTTGATCTATTCTCAAGCCTATGGTAATCTATGTACTAGGACCTGTTAATGAGTGTTTATCTTCCATTTCCACTTTGATATATTTCATATACACCGAGAGATGTGAGTATCCAAACACCCCATGTGAGGTGCTAGTATGTAATTTCCGTGCTTGTTATGACTTTTACGGGGCTTATATGTGTTGTAGACTATTTTAAACCAATGCTTCATGACCCCTAACTTATAAATTAATTGGCTAAAAGCACATTTGCTTGAGGACAAGCAAATACCAAGTGTAGGGATATTTGATAAGGTTTTAAAATGTACATTTTTTAGGGGTCGTTTAAGCCCTTATTTGATCACTTTTATATCCGTTATTACTTAATATCATTCCTTTTCACTTTTAGGTCTCTTGAAGGCAAATTGCTGGAATGGCACTTATTTGGACAAAAAGGCTGATATACGTAAGAAAATGGCCAAAGTCAAGAATCGAGACACTCAAGCCGCTAAAACACAAGGTGACGGCGCCATCGCTAACAAGGACGCCGTGAGCACTTCGCGGACGGGACAGAGCCAAATTGCTTATTTTCGCGACGGTGTCGCTTAAAAGAGTAGGCCGTCGCGAACTCGGACGACCTATATTTGATCCAGACGGCCGCCGAGATCGGGGGACGGCGCCACAAGCACAAGGTGACGCCGCCGCAAGACTAACGCCAAGACGAAACCCTAATGATTTACGGATTGGCGGCCACAACTCATAAGGTGACGCCGTCAAGACTTGTAATATTATATATAGAATCAATTTTTCGCTTTAGTGTGTAGACTTTTTGAGTAAAACCTAAACCGAACCAAGGCTGTCTTGTACAGTATTTTAGGGTTCCAAACCCTATCTTACATCAAGATAAGTGTTTTACTTCATTAATTCAATTATTTCTTCAATTATTTGTGTGTATGCTTGCATGTTCTCCATGTCCGGCTAATTTACTTGTGTGTTTGCTTAGGGAATATGAAACTTAATTATTGAATATTGATTGGTTGTCTCTTATCTTAATTGTTAATGATCTAGTAATGCGATAGGTCATTCGTTGTGTAATTAATGCTTGATTAATCTTTGTGAACCTTAGACTATAACACTTAGAGCGGTTGTAGGCTAAACCACCCAAAGAGTGCCTTAGAGTTAGAGTTTATAATTCCTAGAGGTTTTTGTAGACTAGACCCTTTGGTAAGTTCAAAGAGTTAGGGATAAATGCATACCCTACTTAATTTTAGACACACACAACCAATTAAAAATAAGGACGGACAATTCAACCATCAATAGGAGATAATTTAGGAGTAATAAAACCTAAGTAAACACATTTTTAAACTATCATACGAGCACACAATAATTAGATACATAGACTACATACACCTTAGATTAGATAATTAGACAAGTAGAGTAATCGGTAGAAATACCAACCCCCAAATCCAAACCTCGAGATTCGTACCTTTCCATTTCATAAAATATAAAAATACAAAAATAATCATCCCTCACCTTTAGACTCTAATCGACATACACTTCTAACGCACACTATTCCCCAGAGAACAATATCAATACCCGGCTTACCCTAATACTACACTACAACGATTAGGTTCACTGCCTAGGGTGTTGAAAAACTTGCTCGACGAAAAGGAAGTTCCTTTGACCCCGAACGACGCGTGTAGCGTTATCAAAGGTTAACTTTCGACCTTTGTTTAATGAGAATCGTATTGAAAATCATGACACTTTGTTACCAAAGGCTACTATGGAGAGTGTTTTAAGCCGGTATGATAATACTCGCTATTTCTTTGTTGGCAAGAATATTGCCTTCCTGATTGTTCAAAACTATGTCACAAATACGTGGCATAAGTTTGGTTTGAAGAAGCTTATGAAAAATGATGCGGGTGTTTTCCTCTTTAAGTTCGATTCTAAAGAGGGTGTGGATAATGTGCTTCAGTGGGGCCCTTGGTTAATCCGTAACTCGCCTCTCATTCTTAACAAATGGACTCCTGATGTGTCGCTAACCAAAAGTGAGGTAACTAAAGTTCCTGTGTGGATTAAATTACATAATGTGCCTTTACTTGCATATTCTTAAGATGGCTTGAGCTTGATAGCTACACAAGTTGGGAAACCGATTATGTTAGATGCTTTTACAAGCTCAATGTGTGTTGATTCATGGGGACGATTAGCTTTGCTCGCTTTTAGTGGAATTGTCATCGATTCAATTAAAACACGACGTTACTATGGCTATCCCCAAAAAAGATTATAGTGGTTTTATTACAAAGATGCATCAAGGTTGAGTATGAATGGAAGCCTCTTCATTGTGAGAAATGTAAAGTGTTTGGCCATGACCATATCAGTTGTCCTAAATGTGTTAAGGAGGCGGTTCGTAGTGACATTAATGCGTCGCGAAGCTTCTACTAGTAAGAAGAAGACGGATGATGGTTTTAGAGAGGTACAAAATCATAAGGCTAAAGGGAAAAAGGTTGGGGTTCAAATGCCTCTAAAACTGCCTCGGGTGGTATTGATGTGGGTAGTGGGCTAAATTTAAGCCTTCTAATCCTAAACAGTGTATGTAGTCAGTGGTCGAAGAAGCCAGATGCTATAAAGGAGAAAATTAATAATGAGGCAAGTACGAGTGGGACGGCAGTTGCTACATCAAACCCATTTGATGCTCTTGCTATGGATGATAATGATGAGAATGGTATTCCTTCTCCTACTCCTGTGGTTGAGAAAATTGGGAAGCTTGAAAAGCTAATTATTGATGGAAAAGCTACTCTTGTGGATGATAATGGTCATCCTCTAAAAAAGGTTGATTATCCGGGTAATACAAAGGAAGCTAAAGTGGGTAGGTCTCAAAAGACTGGTAAGGATTCACAAGAGCAGTTTGTGAGTGACTTGAAAGAGAAGGAGCCATGCCAAAGCCTAGTTCCTCTTCTTCTCCGTATGCTAAGGTAGGTAACCCATTTTCTAAGGTAGGGGAAGTGGTTGTTTCGGATAGTGATGATGAGGAGGTGCTTCCAATTCCGGATAATTTACTAATTTTCTCGCCGACAAAGTGCTGGCACGAAGCTTGAAGATTACTATGATGACTACGCGGATCAGGTCTACGATTTACCAGGGCAATACATGTATGATATCAAGCTTCAAGGCCATGGTAGGTAGTGATTTTGTTTTGGTAGGTGTCTTATGTAACCTAATGAGGAGTGATTTGTTTTTCTTGTATGAATGATAGGAAGTATCTTGTTATGTAATCTTTTTTGCCTATGTAACGGGCTGAGATATGGGACTTCACCCATATCCTTTGTACTTAAACGTTTTTTGGAGTAATACATTTACTAGGGTAACCCTTTACCCAAAAAACACATTGTAATTTCACTCGCTCCAGCTAAGGACTCAGTCTTACTGAGGCTATACTATACGCGATCAGATACACTTCCCGATAGTGTTGGTATTACTAATTTGATTTGGTTTATAAAGTTAAAACGTGATTAATACGCATCGTAACCCATTACAAATACGATCAATAAAAGATTGTATAACAAACAAACCCCGGTCCAATTCAGCTGCCAAACCAAGGAGTAGATGCCACATGTCATCATTGTCTATTTATCAGATGATGTACACTTGACACATTGACAACTATTAATTACCTTACTGGGTTTTATCTCAAAACCCCAAACATCCCTCTATAAATAGAAGGGCATTCTTCAGAGACATTTCACATGAACTTTGTTTAACAAACACTAAACATACATCAATCATTATCGCTAGTTGATGCTAGTATTACACCGACCATAGAGAATCAATTTTTTTCATGGTGTCCTTACCTTTTAGACGTGAAACCAAACATACATCTAACCTCACCCACTTATAACTCGTTTTACAATAAATATGTAACATTAAATATTATTTGAAATCAAGAGACAATGTATGCGGATGCCACCCAAGTTTTCAATTATTTACACATAGACAACCAATTTATTAAAATAAACTTATAAGTCATCAAACTATATGTATTTTTCGTTTCATCAATTATGGCTAAATGTAGGCCCGAAAACTATATTGCAAAACTAAGGAGCCAACATTTAACTTATCAAAGCAATAATAATGACAAATTTGGTGTAAAATACTAATTACTCAGATATCATTGTTTTAAGTATGGTCGCAAACCAAACAACGGGAGACCGAGATCACAGAGACCGGACCGACCACCACATTCGGGTCCGTCCTCGGTCTCGGCTTTTAGGCTACTTCGGTCTCGCTGTTGGTCGGTCTGGTCCGGGACCGATGCTCAGCCTTAGTTTTAAGTGTAACTATATATTACTCCCACCGTCCCAAAATTATTGTCCCTTATTGATTTTTTTAGTCTTTCTTCTTCAACTTTGACCATAATTATTTTTGTTTGTGTTATATAATACTTGATGAAAAATATATGAATGTATTGGGTTTTAAATGTATTTTCATTGGTATAATTTTCATCAAATATTATATAACATAAATAAATATATTAATGGTCAAAGTTGAACAAGAAAGACCGGTCAAAGTCAAAGTGAACAATAAAAATAAGACGAAGGAAGTATCAAAAGTAATTTAAAAAGATAAAAATGAAAGAGAAATATCACGACTAAAGTAAATACTTTATTTTCAGTTCCCGCTTACAAATTTTTTCGCCCAATTTCATTTTCCCGCTTACGTTTAGCGCTCACCTTTTACTTTTCCAAATATCAGGTTCACGATAGATCTCACCACTACTCTCTTACAAGATCTGGACGCCACCACAGCCCTGACTGGCATGTATGCTGGGTCGGCTCTAATCTTGGCACGCCTTATTTTTCCGGGGGCCCCAATGTCGATAACAGTATGCATTCATTTTCAATGATTTTATGCACATAACCGGCATTTTATGATGGGTAATATGAGTTTTAAATGATTATGAACTAGTTATCGAAGACATAATGAAAATCAAAGCTTCTGTTTGTTTACCAATGGAGTTTGTTGTTTGCATGTGACGGGGAAGATGAACCAAGTGGCGTGAAAAAGGATATGTATATATATGGGACCACCTAATTATTATTTTTATCTTATAATCCCAATATTAAGTATTAAGTTTCAATTTAACTCCTTCAACTTTTACATATTATGTATTTGATACTCTGATTTACAATCCTCGGTCGCAGCCTCACAGGGCCAAAATAAGAGCTATATTTTACAAATACTTCATTTTATAAAAAGTTTTATACGCAAGTAGTTGAAGGCATATTAATATTGTCTAGAATCAAGTAAGCTTCGGCTATTCTTACAAAAAAAAAATTCTTTTATTGATTTAGGGCCTCTATCAATATTTTGCACGGGGCCTCTGAAATTAACGAGACGGCTCTGCGCCACCACCATCATTCTCGTCCCTTACTCTCACCCTCACGCTGCTCTCTTGCATCTCGCTAACCAAAAGAACTATACCGCCTCTGAAGTATTTTTCATCATAAACAACCACCATCTGAAGCAACCACCACAACTATTGCAAGTATCATCTCCACCACCAACGGAAATACCACTCATCCTTGTTGGGTAATTATTTTTGTATTTTACTTGTTGTACTTATGTGTATAAATTTTAAGTATTTATCTAAAATTACTCTTCTGATATGAGATTTTGTGCTAATTTTGTTGATTCTAAGGTATTTTTACTTGGGGTTTATATGAGTATACTATACGTGCTGATTTTGACCATGTATAATTGATTGTATGACTGATTTTTGAAGTTTTTAGCTCTCATCTGAAGGTATTTCTGTATATAGTATTAATATAAGTTTGGCCTTAAGGACTGAATACTACTAGCCTCTTTGTTAAATCTAAATTTAATATAGGTAGGGGTGTTATCGAGTTTGGTTATCGGGTTCTGGTTTTGCAAATATGACCTTACACTCAAACAATTGTAAGCAGGTCAAGTAGGTTAGATGGGTCTGGGGAAAACGTCACCGGTTGTGGACAATCCGTCATTTTCCCACTATTATTTATATCGTAATATCGCGAGTTATTTATTTTCTCGACCATTATAACTCTTAAACGGAAGTTATCTTGTGTTTTCTAAAGTCCCGACCACACGTGCACGAACACCATAATAAAATTGACGTAAAATTTACTTTCAAATTTCAAAGTAATAATAATACCATAATAATTCGCCGTCAAAACGCTCCAAAAATATAAAATTTATAAAATACGGATACCCGAAAAATATTCTACATAATTAAACGTTATACTGTACGGAACAAATTATACAGTACAAGGTACATATAATACACTAAATAATAATAATAACAAAATACATCTCTCTTTGTCCTCTCTCCCACCCACGACAAAAACACAAAAACCAAGAGAGAAGATATGCAATCTTCATCTTCAACCTCCCTCTACCCCTAGACCTACTACCTTATAAACCGAATCTTCCAAAGAGGGAAAAACCAACATGATATCTCATCATATCTTCCTTATTCTTACCAAAACCAAGTAAGATTTTGTCTCTCCAAATCTCCTCTTTGATGCGCCATTTACGATTCGAAAAAGACAAGAAGAACAAGACAGAATTCATCCAAGAAGAATCATATCTTCACCTCAATCCATCTTGAGCAAGTCCAAGATTCGCCTAAGATTTTTGGAAGCTAGCCAAATTTGGCTTCAAACCAAGACAAGAGAAGAAAGATAACCAAACTCCTCCTCAACATACTCCTACATTTATAGTCGAATTGCAAAAGCTCCAAAAACAGTTTCTTATCATCACTTTCACATCAATTCGAAAAATTAGGGTTTCTTCAAACCAAAGGGGTTTTTAAAATTGATTGAGGGGTTTCATTCTTGGGTGAAAGAGGAAGCTATCCCAGAAGTTAATTGGTCTAAATCAAAACGGGTCACCTTCAATTGGAGTTTTGTGTTTCGGTGTTCATACTATTCGACCCACCATTTGTTTTAGTAAGGTTAACACTTTCGTTATGTCTATATTATGATTAATTGTAAATTTAACTTTTGTAATCACCTGATTTTTTTTTAATGTCGAAGCTAAGTTTTTTTTTTTTTTTTTGAATACTAAAAATTGTGATGTTGTTGTTGTCGCTAACATTAAACACGTAAATTGTAAAATGGATTAACTGGTTTTTCTTTTTCTTTCTTTTTCTGTTATCATTAATTAAAAGCTTGTGTGGTAAATTTTTTTTATATAGAACTAATATGGCTTGTGAAAGGAGTGCATATTTTGTGGCTAATAGCTTATTTAATTTAGATTTTTGGATTTGGTTTTGAGCTTATGTCGAGACCCCCGTGGTCGAACCACAGTGGGCGAGTCATGTTTAAATTTTGATGATCATCTAGTCGTTATAATTTAGATGCGAGCAGTTTACATCCCGTCTTGATTTTTTTTGTTTCATAAAGGGTGTTGAAATTTCTTATTGAGATGTGGGTTATACTCCTCCTGGCTGTTCATTCCTGGCGACACCACCACCACCATGAGGTCTCGGGTTCGAGCTTCGGTGTGGCCAAATTCATCCACCGAAAATCTTTGTTGATAACATTTTCTTTTCCCATCCCTGTGATACCACGAAACTTGTACCAAAAATGATGAACTTTTCTTTTGTCACTAAAGTCTAAAACTGATTTCTAAGTTTATAAAAGTTAGTTTTCATGATTGGGCCGAGTATGGGTCGAGCCCAGCAGGCCAAATGGGATGGTGGTAGATCGGGCCCAAGGCCCAATTCATACTAATGGTGCATTGGTCGTTCAACAAACAATCCGTTTAGTGTTATAAAAATAACGTAACCCGTCATACCTATTTATTAAAAACACGACATATATCGGACCTAACAATCCATACCATCAAAAATATAAAAACTAGTCAAAAACTAGACTTGTAAGTTTAAATCATGCTTATTGATTTATATCACTCATTTAACTTAAATGAAACTTGATATGATTTTATAAAAATTTACTTGGGTCTTTTGAACAATATAAAAACGGCTTATCATTAAAAATGTAAACTTGTAAACATTTGATTTTAAATATTAACTCGAATATTGAAATTTGATAAAAACTATTATTAAAAAAAAACTTACATTTATAGCTAATAAAAGTAACTCAATATAAACTCTTTTAATAAAACCATAACTTATTGTACGATTTAATATTTTATTATCATTAACTAGTATTAATCATATATAAATATACTTTTAATGACTTTTAATTATAATCCATTAACGTGTAATATTATATGTAATTATTTTCCATACGTCATCTTTCGGTTGCCATTAAACCGAAGATTCTTTCGTCATTGATATTTTCTTATTATGCACTTATGCACTTCCAAGAGCCAAAATCTACAAAAATTATATTAAATCTAAATCATTGCCACACAAGCAACAACAAAACCTTTATTAAACTTTGACGAGTCATAATCATGAATAAAGACTAAATTTTGCCATACTAATCTAGGTCGCGTGTTGCGCATCCAATAATTCTAATTGATCTTTGCTTTAGACCGCTTTTGCCAAGGTGAGTATTCACGTCCCCTTTTATCGCTTTTTACTTATTTGGGGTGAAATGCATGATTATAAAATTAAATTGTTTTCTTTGAACTATTTGATATATTTTAAACCCTTAGACTAACTTATAAAGTTATGACTTGTTTGAACCTCGATGGACCGTGACGCCCTTGACCTAAAGTCTCCCCGTTCGAAAGCACTGCCGAAGTCTCCCATGTTCGGAGCGATTTTAATTGATAGTATATAATAGTTGTTATGATGTGTTCGCATATTCGCATTGTTAGTCCCCTATTGGTTTGCCGCTCACTCCAATTATATCGCATTACCGTTCGGTGCGACGCCTCCTTGTGGGGCAGATAGATATGAGTAGCTATTAGAGGTCGGCCAACCTCTCGTTCGCATCTACGAACGCATATTATTTATTTTAGGGGCTTTGCCGCATACTTTATTATATACGAGGCTTTATTGTGACCATATGTGCATTCTTTACTAGACTTAAAATATGGAAATGTATGTGAATTCTTATGTTACAAGTCTTGTATGGGCGGGATTTGTAACATAGTGAGTTGACAGGACATTTGCCAAATCAAACCTTCAAATCGGTATTTTATTTTACATAAAACTCATGTACTCACCAACTATTTTCATAGTTGACCCGTTTTTCTCATGCATTTCAGGTGATCGTTGTTTAGCTTATATTATGAAGATTTTAAATAAAGGAGTCGTCACAAGTTATCTGGGTCGACATGTACTAAAATGTTATCCTTTGGAAGTCAAACTTTATGTCTAAATTGCCAAGGTCGGCTAGAACCTTGTTGTAATGTTACAATATTTCTTTTAATTTAAATTATGGTATTGTACTATATCTCTTTGCGATGTATATTGATTATGTTACACCTCGCGTTTCCGCCTCCGGCGGGGTGTGACACGGGTCAACTGGGTAGGCGAGCCGGATGAGGTAGGTGAGTCAAATGGGGCTGGTTGTCAGGCTTAAGTGGGGTTCAGGTGGTTGAGCCGAAACGGGTTAATGATAAGTCATTCATGTGAACATATTGGAAGTATGCATACCTCTTTATGAATTACGACTAGCCATGTTTAGTAGTTCACTGTTAAATATTGAAATAATTCATTGTTATTTCTTGATTGGGTTTAACAGGAAAAATATCAAGCAGTTATGGTTGAGAGTCATGGAGAGTATGTTGAATCACACCTACATATTGAGGAACTATGAAACCAAGTCACTTCGCTTATCAGAGTGAATACATATGGGGCATACAATGAGGTTGATCCTATATCTTTGTAGACGAAAACACCTTTCACTCGCAATACACCTACCTTACATCCACCCATGAGATTTGAGCAGGTATAATATAGCTACCTTTGACTCATAACATAATTGGTTTAACTATGATGTTTTGTAGGTTGATATATTAAAGATATCGGTCAAGGACTTGGAGCAAATGAGAGACAATTAGAGAAACTTGAGACATTCAAGGAAGAAATGAAGAAAGAAATGAATAAGAAGTTTGCGGAGAAATTGACAAAATTGAAGGATCAACCTCCCACATAAACACTCGTTGCTTATGATACACTTTGGGGGCGTTTGGTTCACAGAATGTTTTTGAAGGAAATGTAATGTTTGGAAGGAATTGTAAATTAAAGAATTGGAATGTGTTGTAATTGTAATGTGTTGTAATTGTAATTGATGAAATCTGTCAATGTGTTTGGTTGACTCGCAACGTAATGTAATTCAATTTTTTTTTTTATAAAACTTAAAAAGTTAATATCATAACAATAATAATAATAATAATAATAATGAAGTGATGTGTTATAATAAAAAAAATTAAATAATAATAATAAAAATATAATATTAATAATAAAAATATAATATTAATAATAAAAATATAATAATAAAATAATAAAATAATAATAATCAAAAAAAAATAATAATAATAATAATAATATATAGTAATAATAATAATAAAAAAATAATAATAATGTTAAAAATAAATAATAATAATAATAATCATAATAATAATAATAATAATAATAATAATAATAATAACAATATCAATAATAAAATAGTAATAAAAAAAATATTAATAATAAAAATATAATAATAATAATAATAATAATAATAATAATAATAATAATAATAATAATAATATTAATAATAATAATAATAATCAAATAATAATAATAATAATAAAATATTAATCAATAAAATAATAATAATTAATAATAATATAATAAAAAATAATAGTAATAATAATAATAAAAAATGATAATTAGTAATTAAAAATAATAATATTAAAAATGGTTTCGTAATTATTATTATTATTATTATTATTATTATTATTATTATTATTATTATTATTATGGGTTAGTGGGAAGCCGAGATACTATTATTATTATTATTATTATTATTATTATAAAGTAAACAAATTCTGAATTATGATGTAATTCAAAACTTTCCATCCAACTTTCTATGTAATCTGGATTCCCTCATTTGATGTAATTGTAATGACTGAATTACAATTACAATGTAAACCAAACAGTCACTGTAATGTAATCTGAATTACAATTCCTTTCATCTTGCCAACCAAACACGATTGGAATGTAATTCAGATTACAATTACAACGAATTACAGCGAACCAAACGCCCCCTTTGTGTTTCATACACTTTTGTTATGATTTAATACTTTATGTATTATGATATTAAATATTTGTCTAATTATTAATTTGAGTTTCATTTGTATGGTTAGAAATACATAGTTTTGATATTTGTATATTACCGAAAACGGGTGAGATTTTTTTTATAATTATAATGGATATGTAGTGGAATCGCCGTGGTTACACTCCACTGCAAATCCGTCACAATTTTACACCAATTTGCATATATACCGTTTCAATTCCGTAGAAAAAGTATTCCGTTGCAACCTCGTACCAGATTTATTCCGTTGCAATTATCTTGTTATCTACTGTAGCAAATCCGTAGCAAAACCTTTTGAATATGATCCGTTGCAAAAACGATTGTTAATTTACAACGAATTTTCTTTGGTTAGAAATCCGTAGTAATTTTTTTTGCTCCGTTAGAAATCCGTTGCAATTTTTATTTCCATGGACCATTTATGCTACGATAGGAATCTGTTACAAATCTGTTGCAAATGACCATCTGCAACGGATTCGCTACAAATTCCTACTGTAGCATTAGCCCAATTGTGTTGTAGTGAACAAAAGATTTAACTTTATTTAGTTGGTACAGTGTTGAGGTTGATGTTTTGTTTAAATTTAACTATTAATATCATGTTGTACACAATATGCGGGTTTAATAGCACATAATGGCCATCGATGAAGTTAAAATATAAAGTTTTTTTTTAAATGTTTTCCAGATATTCTTATATAAACTTTAAATATGATTTATATGAGTCGTTGTTATAAGTACAATCGCGTATATTTATTTCTATATTACAGTAACATGTGCTTACATTTAATATTTATATTCCCGATAATAATAATTTAGCTGTATTTAATTTTCAAATTCATGTACGCATGAGTCGTTATTGAACGAATATAGTAAAAATACTATTTTTTCTGATTTCCTTACCTAAACTCATAAAGAGGAATAACATGAGTTGTTCGTATACGTATAAGCTTGTGTGTTTATTTAATACACAATAACTCGTGCTTTCATTTTGATAGTTATAATCATGTGCATATACATGTTGTATTTTTAAAATATAAAGTTTAGGTGGTATAAAGTCCAAGAGGGTAATTGCTTATTGTTTAAAATTTATTAAGAAACAAAGAAACTCAAAAATTTACACTTGACTTCATATAATTTATCTAAAATTAGCCACTAAAGTTTTATTAATTATACCATTTTAAAAAAAATTATTTTCATGAATTTGACCTCTATATTTTTATGTTTTTTTTTCTCCACCAAATTTCTCCATAAATTTTTTCAAAGTTTGACTAATTTTTTTCACTTTTAACTTTCAATTACCTAATAAGAATTCTTAATTTTGCCACGCGTCAAAATAAAATAACCTGATTGATCCAATGTTTTCCTTAATAAGATTGTTTTAGCAGAATATTTTCTAGATGATATAAATTTTTATGGGAAAATTAAAACAATATACGAGTCGCCCTATGACTTATCATTTTTCAGGCCTAAAATTTTCAAAAGTCCAAAATATTCCAAAGGCGACTCATTTTTTAGACAATTCGCGTCTACGTTTGACACGTTCCCTTAAAGAATCGAATAAATATTAATCCACCTATTACACTTGGACACTTGTTAACTTGTGGTTGCATTATACAAGTTGCCCAGTCGCTCAGTCTATTTTAAAAATTTTAAGCTGAAAAGTGATAAATAATAAAACGACTAAACAATTTTGGTAAATTTCCCTTCTTTCATTATATAAAAAGATTTGAACTAAGCCATTATTCATGCTCTAGAGTAAAATATATATTAGTCTCTCGCGTATAGATTATCAAAATCTTATGTGGTAAAATGTGATGTTTTATAAAAAGTTAAAATAAAGAGTCTAACTGAGGTGGCTCGAAAATTTTGGACTTATTGAGATAAAAGTATGCACATTACTATTTTAACTAAGTCATTGTTCATGCTCTAGATTAAAATATATATTAGTAAACTATATAAATTATCAAAAGCTTATGTGGTGATGCTTAAAAAGAGAAGTGCTAAAGTGTTGACTTGAACTTGGGACTTGTTGGAACTAGGGCTGAGTATCGGATCAAAACTGAACCGAATCGATCAAAACTGAGCCGAATTAAAAACTAATTTTTTGAATGACATGAACCGAGAACCGAACCGAATTGACTCGGTTCGGTTTTGTGACTATCAATTCGGTTTATATGATTTAGGTACGTTTTTCTTTTTTGTTTTGGGTCGAACAGAAACCGAAAATCATAAAAATACATAACTGAAAACCGAAATGAATATTGTCGTTTGATTACGATCGGACTGATTCTCGATCTATTTTGGTCAGCCCTAGTTGGAACAAATTCATCTCACCATCAGGGCTAAGTCACACTTAATGTTCTTGCTTACAATGTATGACACATAAGTACATAACAAGTATATAGTAGTAATTATGTGCAAGGATGGAATCATAACCAAATATAACTGGTGCACAAATTTTTTGAAACCTTAATATAGAAAACATTTCGATGCACCAGGTGCATTTTAGATGCATTTACAAAAAATCAATGTTTTTTTCAAAAATTACATCAAAAAGATCTATAATGGTCCCGGACACCCGCGGAAACCCCTGGCTCCGTCCATGATTAATTATGTGACTTTTTGCATTGTATGCACTTCTAGTTATAGACATGCCTACATATTTTTGAAGGTCGACGTATTGACAAAAAGTTAATTTTGCAGCTATATATTGAGTACCCTTAAAAAAGGTGTGCTATAATGACACATACAAAATGCTACGAAGCATGAAACTCCATAGATGTAGTACATAGATTAGACACACTCATCATACAATGCATAAAATCTATTATTGTCTTATATATTTATTTATCTATCTAAACACTATTAGAAATTGAACCATTTCTAAAACGGCAAGCTTTTGGCAGAGGCGGACTTACGGTTGTTTCAGGTGGTGTCCGAGAACCATCTTAGACACCGAAAATTGCTAGAAACATGTGCAACAAAATTATGGGAACTACTATAGAAATTAAACGGGAACCACCTTGGTAATCAAAATCATGGCCCTTTAAAAGAACTACAGTGGTACACATGTGTAAATGCGCCATACAATTAAAATATTCAGCGAAAATTTTTTTAGATTTATATTTTACAATACAATAGATATACGGACGACGATAATTTTAATTTTGAATACTGTTATGCAATAACAAAATTTTTCATATAAAAATTGTAGATTATCCACGTGATGTGATGACAATAATGAGTTGTTATTAGATATATTGTAAAGGTATGAGATAAAATTATTTGACAATAGCCTGTGTCATAAGTTATCATTAAATAATAACAGAATAGCGACTTTTAAAAATCACTTACATTATACTAAGAAAATTTAGTTCTCAAAAATAATGTTTGTTAAATTTGTCCCACATAGATGGATGATACAAGTAAAAGATTACTTATAAAGATAAAGTAAAAATAAATATTCAATAAATCATATGGGTTACTTTAAAGAATATAATTATTAATATTCAAATATATATATATACATATATATATATATATATATATTTATATATATATATATAGCACTTTGTACCTTTGCATCTTTTTGCTTTGAAAAATCGTCCGATTTTTATAAAACAAAGTTTTAGTTTTACGGTAAGTTTTATTAAAAATATTACAAAGGCGATATGTTGATTCTCGAGGCACTCTTGCGATTTAATAATATTTTTTGAACATTGTATTTTAGCATGCATTTTTAAACTCTATTGATTTAACAATATCGTTTTTGTTTGACTTAGAACCAAGGATGACCAAGAACATGGTTTAAGGTATTTTAAGTATTCTAGTAATATTTAATGCACAAATTGTGTTTAAGTTAGTTGTACATTGTGGTGAAACAATTGTATATTTTGATGATGGGGTGAATTAAATTGAGTATTAATTGTATATGTTGAATAGTGTTGTTTTTTAGTTTTATTTGTGTTTTAAATACTTGTAAATAATGCTTTCTTACTTGTATTTGCTTAAAAATCTGTTTTAGGAAATCTTAAAAAATTAATTAAAAGGGAAGTGTCTTCCTCCATTATAAGTAGTATAGATATAGATGAAGTGACTTGCTACATATTTTGAGCGTCAGAAAATTAAGGAGGTCGGAAAAGAAATGAGAAAGTCAGATTGAGAATAATTATACTATTTAAAGTAGCCTACATGATTTTTTGAATATTTATTTTTTCTTTATCTTTATAAGTAACATTTTACTTGTATCATCCATCTATGTGAGACAAATTTAACAAACATTGTTTTGGAGAACTAAATTTTCTTAGTATAATGTAAGTGTTTTTTAAAATTCGCTATGGTGTTATTATTTAATGATAACTTACGACTACTTTTTACCTCATACTTTTACAGTATAACTGCTACCAACTCAAAGATTGCCACAACCTCACGTGGATAATCTACAATATTTATATGAACAATTTTGTTATTGCATAAACTTGTTCAAAACCAAATTTTTCGTCATCCGTATATCTATTGTTTTGTAAAATATATAACTAAAAATATTTTCGTTGTATATTTTAATTGTATGGTACCCCGTCGCTGGGGTACCCTGCTAGTTATTTATTAATACGTATTGGGTTGGCTATATCTTTCACTTGTTTTATGTAGTATATTGAAAACGAAATTTTGGAAAACTCAGTTCTTATCAAAGGACTTGTGCATAGTTTAGCTATATTTATATAGCGTGGTGTTTTATAATGTGAATGTGTTGATTTCTTTCTTATTTTTCATAGAAATTTTTTAACAATTGAGTACTCGATTTATGCTTTTGATGCGTCATATTTATTTTTTCGTTTAAATTGGACATGACCCGACACGTCTCGACTCATGGATCGGTTGACATCGTTAAAATTTTCACCTTCATTTAACAAGGAACCAATTTAGATTTTGTGCTAGGTCTGCCACTGGCTTTTGGTTTTAATAAAATCGGAAATTTATGTTCGGTAATTGGTTTCATAGGACAATTTGAAACGAAAGACTTTGAATATAGAGTTAAATAAATAAATTAATCGTCCCTGTGGTTTACACTACTTTTCGCCTTCTGTTCTAAAATTTCAATAAATACACCGCCCGTCTTAGTGGTTGTCGACTTTTAACGGACCGGTCCTTTAACAAGCGATCGTTAACTTTTTTTCCCCATTAAAATACTCATGTGAGATGCACATGATGGTGTTTAGGTCATTTTACCCACATTCATCTCCTACATCTAATTTTCTTATTTAATTATTTTCAACTTTTTCTTATAATTAAACTAGAAAAACACAATTCTTTAAACTAAACCCAAAATTCAGTTAAATTATTCGTGATTGTACACGCACAATCTTTAAAAATATCACACTCAAAAATCAAAATCTAAAATCAATACCCGAACCAAATCTTATATGCACAACTAAATCTTCAATTTCAAGATTAAACCTAAATCTAAAACCAGACACTAGCATTTTTCTCAAAACCCACACACCATATTCTAACAACAAAACCAACCATTTTAGTTTATCATTGTGAAATAGAAAGCAATGACAAGAGTAAACATTAAATCACCGTGCCAACCATTTTAGTTTATCATTGACTAAGGAAAAAAGTTGAATATAGATCACAAATTCTGTGAATACCAAATGAACGTATTCTGACCATTTATTTCTTCATCAAACTAAAAAACCCTCATTTATTTTAACTTTTTTGAAAATTAAATATCACACAAACCATTTATCGTACGCGAAACGAATCATACCACCGCGGCGATAATTAAATCATTTTTCTATATATAGGGACACTTCTAAATACTTTTAACGATTTTGTTTCGAGTTATTTTTGTGAGTATTGAAATTTACGCTCTGAAAAATCACATATAATTGGTGAAATGACACGTGATTTCTAAAATAACAAATCATACGTGATCTTTCAAGGCGTAAACTAAAAAAAAATGTTCGTCAAAAGTATATCATAGTGTTCGTCTACTGAAAGATTAAAAAATTCTTGTCGCGATGATGTATTTTTGTCACTTAACGTTTGCAATATATTTTATTTCTTAAAGAAAAAAGTTAAAGTACGTTTGTTTTTTTTTTTTTTAGTGAAAAATGAACGATCAAGATTTTCCTATTTGATTTATAGAAAGTTTGTTATCTATGTTGATCAGGATCTAGTGAGAAAAAAACTTAATATGAGAAGAATAAGAAATAACTATAACCACATATTTGAGATGCATCGACTTAAACTAGATGCATCCTCTACTACAAAAAAGTCCATAGAAACCGGTTAGAATAGCTTATAGAAACTGGTTTTGGAACCACTCGCTGTGAGAGGGTATCTCTTTGACTAAACACATAGAAACTGGTTATGTAACCGATCCCTTCTTTAAAGCATTTAGACTAGTTTTATTGTTAAAACCGGTTTCAATTATAGAGTTGAACAGGTACCATAAATGACAATTCCCATAAAAAAGAACCGGTTTCTATTATAGTTGAATCAATGCCAGTAGATTTCTAGTTTTTCATTTTTTTTTTCTTTTATTGATATGCAATTCTGATATGCATCTAATTTAGTATTATGAAATTTAAAAGTCAATAAATAATATCCACTCAAATAATGTAACCCACTACAATAACATCTTCTCAAATATTATAAATCATATCCAAATACATAGTCAAGCATCTATATCCATATAGCATCTACAATGTAACAAACTATCAACATACATTGTGTCACTACACTTCATCCCTTTTTAGAGACTTGAACACCAAAACAACTTTATATGTGCTTGTTCCACATTTATCTCCAACTTGTCAAATGCCAATGAATCAATGTATCAAACCTGTATACAAAGTCAATAAAAACATAAGGAACAATAAGTAACAACTTAATTGTTACGATAAGAAAGCGATACTAATTTTTTGTAACCTAAAAATTCCTTACCACTGGCATCTCAAATAGTTGTTTAATACCTTTTGCATCATTTTCTATCTCCCACGCTCGAACCAATCTAAACGAGCTGTTGCAAGATCAATGCATCTACATACAAGTGAACAAAATGAGTTGTATTGTAAATGACACGGTTAGTTTATCTTGAAAATATACAGAAAAATGGTTTCATATCACCTCTTGACATTATCACATTAACGTATACTCTGTAAGTCATACTAAATAGTATATATCAATAATATAAGCAGTAATGGCTCCTGAAGAACCTTTAGATTCTAGAACAAGACGAATGGTAACAGCATGAGCCCAGTGAATCCCCAATGCAGCAACAAGAAGAGAATCAGATTGTCTACAATCCTCTACACTAACAGTCCTGCTCTCTGTTGCACGTATGGCAACTGTTAACTAACACCGGAAACGTGTGAAACACATGCCCACGTCTACGAATTCATACCTTGTAAAGAATACTGAGTGATTTGATTAGCACTTCGAGCTCTTACTTGGTTTGTCATCACTATGGGTATTCGTAACTCTTCAGCAAGTGATGTGGTCTGCAATGTAAATTAAAAAAAGATGGACAGAAAGTCAATACAACAGTTCAACTTAAAATTATGAACATTTAAGAGTATGGTTTTGATAATATTGAAAAGTATGGTTTTTAGGAATCCATTATTACCCATCTACTAAAAATAAAATAATGGAAGATAGTGGTAAAGAAAGAGTCGGGCCATCTTTTAAATGTTAATGGGTCAAACTTTGTTTTTCATAGGAGGGGCTATTTTGACCTCAGAAATAAGTATGAGCCATGTGAATGACTGAGTAAATCTGAATGTCTAACAATAAGAACAATAATATTCTTAGAAATATATTGATTATATTGTTGAAATTAGATGATAACATAGATAAAAATATGAGGTTTTCCTGAATACAGATATCGTCATTCATATACACGTAGGGGTGTCAATAGGGTCGGGTTGACCCGACCCGAACATGAACTCGATAAGTCTTATAGGGTCGGGTCTAATCGGATTTAAAAAGATTATCGGGTTACTTTGACCCGAACCTGATATTGTTATCGAGTCGGGTTAGGGTTGAATTATTTCTCTTATCGGGTCAACCTAATTAGACCGAAAATATTTTTTAATGATTTTTTTTTCAAAAGTTTAAAGGCTTATAAACATAAAGTTTGGAGTAAATTCTAATAAGTGGGATCACTGTGAAAAAATAATTTCGAAGTTGGATTACTACTATATTATTATTGATCCTGTTAAAATACACACCTCAAAGTCGTTTTTTCTGTCTGTTGTGTTTCTTTCATTTACAATTTATCTAACCATTAAAATAGATTGTTCAGAAATAGTAGTATATATGGACCATATATTTACTTACTAATAATATTATACATGTTTTAATCATGTATGTTCTAAGTCATGCATGATGTATCTGTTCTAAGCCATCCATGATCACAGTTATACAACAAGACAAGTTATGTTTACTTCTTATTTTTAGTGGCATACTCCTTTATTTGTTATTATTTTGTTTAAGTTACTGTTAATTCTTGGTTGGATTATTAGCACATCAAATACAAGTGGTAATCTGTTGGGTTTTTATCTAATAAAGTAAATATATATATAAGCTGTTTACTAGTTCATTTATATAGACTAAGATTAATCTCATATCCCTATATCCTGAATTACCCGACCCGAATCCACCGGAAACCGATAACCTGATTCCTTAGAGGGTCGGGTTGCGGGTTAGTTTTCTATAATCAAAACTCAAATCAAACTGACCCAATAACGCCCCGACAACTCGATAACCCGACCCGATTACACCCCTAATTGTGATTATCGACAGCTTAGAACAGCTACATAAATACAGGGGCAGACCCAGAAAGTCTACTTGTAAAAGTTTGTAGAGTGAACAAACAGATAGTTATATGTATCGATCTTCTGTTATAGTCGTGCATACCATAGTTGGAAATCCTGGACCTGCCACTAGTCATTTAAGTATGTGATAACACAATCAATAGGCATTGCATAATAAGCTAAATTATATCCTTAAGTCAAGGTTGGAGATTTGGTAAAAGACTAGGAATCTCATCAGCCTCTAATCACACTTACCTAAGACTACTTCATCTCAAGTTGTTTTCATAGGTGATGACTATAGAGTCGATTTATTACCTCTCAGTGAACTCAGCCAGCAAACCTGGTCGTAGGACAATGATCTGACCAGCCATCTACACAAAAATGGTATAACTTCAGAGGTGAAATATTGGAGACTAAAAACAAATGTATTGCATATCAAATACATAAATCCATCTCTTGATATTCCTCTTATGTGAAGTTTTGACAAATTCATAATGCATTTTCCTCTATACTTGATTCATCAAGGTTTTAATGTTTACCGGCATACTTTTCTACATTTCTAGCCAATTCACCATATATAAATAAAAATACCATTTCCTATGAGGGGCACTTAAGAAGATTATCTAGTAGCCAAACATTAATATACGGAGTAATAAGTGTTCAGCATATTTGCATGTGATTGGTATAATAAGAATTAAAGACATATACCACACACCTCTTTGGCTAAGCCTGTAGAAAAACATGATATGCAGAAACCAAAACACTTTATATAGCTCAAACAACTCAAAGATCAACAACGAAAGCTAAAAACCATAAAAGATCACCACAGCTACTATCAGGATAACTATCAGGATAACTTCTTCCGATCCACAAACAATTGAAGAAACTATCAGGATAACTCAAAAACTCATGGCTCAAGTTGTGAAAGGGGAAAATATTATCAACAATAACCACGACAACAATAACAACAATCACACCATCAACAACAACACCAACAACCAAACTAACCACAACAAAAGAAAATGGGAAAATGACCAGGGAGGTTATGATAACAACAACCAAAACCGTAACACTAACCATCATCAACAGCAGAATAGAGGACAAGGAGCCGCAATGGTTTATGTTGCTGCACCAATAGAAGGCAGAGGTTATGCCGAACCTACCCACTATGTAATCGATGTAGGTATCATCACTCGGTCTTTGCCCGTTAAGTGCTACAAGTGTCAAAAACTAGGACACCATGCCAGGAATTGTAGAGGCAAGACCATAGTTACATGTTTCGGATGTGGGGAGCAAGGACACTATCGGAATCAATGTCCTCAAAACCAAGGTCAACAAGTTGAAGGTGCTCTTGGGAAAGCATACATGTTAGAAGGAGAAGAAGCTCAACAGGATTTCAACAACGCGGAAGACTGAAGAAGTTCGGAAACTAACAGTCTTATTTTCCTTATGTACTATGTCGTACTAAGTTTATGTTTTCCATCGTATCCGAATCTTTATAACCTAAGATGTATTACTGTTTGATAAACCACTCGTTGTAAAATATTCTCATCTATCGTACTTTATTTTCTTTCGATTCGATATCATTTACGAGAATTTTAATTCTTTTTACCTTAACTATCATTTTAACGACACGGTTTAAATCTTTGTAAACATTGAGAGTTATAACAACTAAACCGAACGTCACATTATCGTTCCTTAATTATACATAGCCTAGCTAACTATGTCTAATTCTGGAGGGATCATGTTATGTTGGGAGCAGTTATTTATTAATCTTAGTGCAAGCAAAATTTTCACATATTCCAAGTCAAAGTGATGCTCATCGAAGATATTCATCCAATATTTTCTTTACTATGATGTTTTGTACGCTCTCAATCACCGATAACCGTAACGACACATCTACATGTCCTCTATCCTCGTTATTCATTACAAACTCAAAAATTCGATAGACTAACACGAATGAATTCGGGATGAATTCCTTTTGGTTGGTAGAATGTGACAACTCGTATTTCGGGTCATATTTCAAAACATTATTCATGCTTCATTATTTATCATTTATCGTGAACTAGGTTTACGAGTATCAAATTCACGTAACCGTAATGGTTTAGCTGTGAATTCATGATCATATCATCGAGGTCATTTCATATAGACTAAGTTTAGTCTACATTTCATTAACATCATTATCATCATAGTAATTCGTGCATGGTTTTGCATTTCACATTAAACGCGTAATTTTCATATTAAATAAACGCTATCGCGTAATTTATTATTTTGAACATTTGATCCGTTACTTCCAAAAATTATCCCGACATATTTTATACTCATATTAAGTTTATAAAAACATTATTATTAGTTTACCCGGTGTTATAAATTTATTTTGTATATAAATTGTTATATTGATATAATTACGACGGTTTTCTTAAAAACTACACGATAATTATTATTTCACTCAAATTTTACAAGAAATGTATTTTTACAATTTTTATGACTACAATATATTTTACTTTGGCCCGTTAAAATTTATTTTTAGCTAACGCTACCCTAAATGCTCAAATGTATATACAAGTTACTACTTATCTTCAAATAACTTTACATTACTTACACTTATACATTTACATACATAATAAATAAAATAAAAAAAAAAACATATGTATTATTAAATAGGGGGGGGGGGTGATTCACTAGATAGTTGCTAGATTTTCTTTACTTGTAGTGTTATACACTCCAAATCTCTTACACATTCAATCACATTATTTCAAAGTAAAAAGTCAAGTTTCTCTCCCCTTTTTCTTCTCTCAAAAACCGGCCACCCCAAGGATAGAAGAATAGATCATCAAAAATTTCTCAAGTCAAGTTTTAACAATCTAGATACACTCTTAGATTAGATTTTGAAATAAAAACCTAGGGTGTTTAAGTTTAATCCTGTGTTCTTTTCACCTCATCAAGTTAACTTGTAAGCATTTCATATACATCATCATCTTTAATATTTATTTCATATTCATTTCATCATATTTGAGCAAAACATGCAAGACTTATGGATGTTTATACCACTTTTACATTGTTTTTAAGAGTTATATATAAATATGTCATCCTATAATTATTCCTTGTTATATATTAGTTTTGGTGATGTCTAGGAAACCATGACACCCTAAGAAGGTGTATGGTAGGATTAGAATAGCTTCGGAGTTGTTTTGAATGGGTTAGAATAGGTTTGGCGCGAGAAAAACTCATTTCGACACGTTTTGAAAAGGGTCTGACCTTATTTTGAAATTCTAGAAAATCCAACAGTGGATAAAAAATTTTGGCCTAGATATTTAGAAAATATACTTTAAAACGAAACCGTGGCCGCTTGAACAGATTAAAATGGACTTATAACGAAGAAGTTATGAATTTTTCAATTTGGCGACGAAAAATATAATTTTCTGGAATTTCAGCATGTTATTTCCACTTTTTACGAGTCAAAAACGAGGTTTAGGCGTTATAAAAATGTAGCGATTTAACGAAAATATATTAGTTACTTTGATAAAACATTTGGAGAACTAAAATATTTGGAGAACTAAAAGTTTTGGAGAACTAAAACCATTTGGAGAACTAAAATGTTGGAGAACTAAAATATTTGGAGAACTAAAAGATTTGGAGAACAAAATATTTGGAGAACAAAATTGGAGTACATTTTCTTATAAAAGTTATATTCTCTTAATAAATCACTAAATGATTATCGTCGGATATCATTTCAACATAAATACATACAAAGTAATTTAAATATGGTCAAGACGTTAAAAGATTATATTTTCGACGAGAAGTATTGTTTTCAAAATTCATAAGTGGTATAAATATCATCCGAATTGCATGCATAACATTACATCATGACTTATTATATATCATATCATTCATAATAGGTCGCAGTTAGAGGTTGCGCCTCATTTTAGTGTATCCACTTTTGCCATCGCATTATTGTCCAAGTGAGTCATAGCCCCTACTCTTTTAATTGTTTTGAATTACTTTTGGGGGAGATACATGCTCAACTATTTTATGACAATCATGATTATTTGCAAACTATATGTTTATCTGAACTGAATGTTTAGTCATATTCTATATCATAAATCATGGAACTAAATGTCTTGGTATTATCATGGAACTAAATGTCTGGGTGTAATCATTGAGCTAAATGTCTTGGTATAATCATTGAGCTAAATGTCTTGGTATAATCATTGAGCTAAATGTCTTGGTATTACCATTGAGCTAAATGTATTGGTATAATTTGAAGCAACACTTCGTATGTGTTATGTCAAGTAACTATTAATACATTAATATATGCACTATTATGTGAATTCATTTGACATCATGCGTTTGAACATAAACTATACATATTCTGGCAGTGGTTGTGAACACACAGGTTGCAAGTTTTGTATGGGCGGAACTTGGAACTGAGTGGATTTACAATGCCTTTGCCGCATAAACGATTTTGAAAGGCTTTACATTTCAACACAAACTCTATGAACTCACTCAACCATTGTGTTGACATTTTAGCATGTTTTATCTCAGGTATCTAAGGCATACACATCATGGCATGCATGTGGACTTATCATAGAGTCGTGGTGACGACGCGTTTCACTTGGGTTTTATATACTTTAAAACATCGTTTGACTTGTACTAAACTTATTTTCCGCACAAGTTGACTTTCATTTGGGACCTATCTTTGTAACTTTGATTATTTTATTAAATCAAACGATGTATTTTCCAAACGACGCTTTAGGTCGTTCAATATAACTGTGATTGTGATGCTATGACAGTCAATCCCCAGGAATTCCATTCCGCTGCAAAACAGGTAATTTGGGGGTGTGACAGATTGGCATCAGTGCTTCAGTTATAGAGAACTAGGTTGCATCATTGACCCTAGACTATAACTACATCATCATAGCATCTCATCATTTCATCATAAGTGCATGTTCACTTTACATGCGGTTTATACGTATATTTTTCAAGATTATTTACTTTCATTTCAAATCGATTGTCACAGGGATGCCTTTAAATACCCATCCCATTATCCTTTCCTCATACTCTAATGTGGAGAATGCCTTGTCATTCCCTATCATGATTTTAATATCAGCTGATTCATCACCGATAACGTCGAATGCCGAGATAAACCTTTAAGTAGGGCGAAGTCACTCTCACTCCTTTGTTTCACCACTAACATGTCGAGTTACACGTTATTCACACATTAAGTCACTAAACCATCATACATTTGAAGCACTTACAACATCTCATAACCCATTTTTGGGAACCCATCGATCATTTTGAAAAATAACCTCAAACTTATCACCTCCTATTACATCTCCTTAGAGCGTTATTTTTTTTTATATAGGACTTTGCTACGTCTCATTTTTTTCCTCTTATTTTGAAGAAGATATGCCGCCGAAGAAAGCTGCACCCGAATTGACACAAGCGGCTATGCAAAAGTATGTAAGGGATAGTATAGCCGAGGCATTAAGGACTGAAAGGGCAACAGTGGCTGCTTGAGGCTGCGATTAATCGCTGCCGGGCTTACTAATGCCGCCGTCGCGCAAACGCCGGCCGCTAGGATTGCTTGAAGCGCTAGACAAGTCTCGCCAGCTGCTAGACTTGCTGCTGCTACAGGAGCTGCAGGAGGGTCTGGAGTTCGAAATTGTACATACAAGGACTTTAAGAACTGTGATCCCACAAAGTTCAAAGGCACGGAAGGAGCCACTGCTATGATTCGATGGTTTGAGAAAATGGAGTCTGTGTTTCTTTTATGCAATTGCCCAGATGACTACAAGGTAAAGTTAAGCCACTGGTACACTCTTAGATGGCGCAATGTCATGGTGGAACTCGTATCGCCTATTGGTATTGAAAATGCTTACAAGCTCACGTGGGATGAATTCAAGAATCTGGTAACTAAGAAGTATTGTCCACGCACGGAGGTGAAGAAATTAGAAACGGAATTTTACGAGTTAGTGACTGTTGGTTATGACATCGAGACCTACATCAGGAGGTTTCAAGAATTGGCTGCACTATGTCCATTAATGGTTTCGGACAATGAGAAATTACTAGAAAACTTCATTGGAGGACTTCCACAATGTATTCAAGGAGATGTAACTTCTTCCGATCCACAAACAATTGAAGAAACTATCAGGATAACTCAAAAACTCATGGCTCAAGTTGTGAAAGGGGAAAATATTATCAACAATAACCACGACAACAATAACAACAATCACACCATCAACAACAACACCAACAACCAAACTAACCACAACAAAAGAAAATGGGAAAATGACCAGGGAGGTTATGATAACAACAACCAAAACCGTAACACTAACCATCATCAACAGCAGAATAGAGGACAAGGAGCCGCAATGGTTTATGTTGCTGCACCAATAGAAGGCAGAGGTTATGCTGGAACCTACCCACTATGTAATCGATGTAGGTATCATCACTCGGGTCTTTGCCCTGTTAAGTGCTACAAGTGTCAAAAACTAGGACACCATGCCAGGAATTGTAGAGGCAAGACCATAGTTACATGTTTCGGATGTGGGGAGCAAGGACACTATCGGAATCAATGTCCTCAAAACCAAGGTCAACAAGTTGAAGGTGCTCTTGGGAAAGCATACATGTTAGAAGGAGAAGAAGCTCAACAGGATTTCAACAACGCGGAAGACTGAAGAAGTTCGGAAACTAACAGTCTTATTTTCCTTATGTACTATGTCGTACTAAGTTTATGTTTTCCATCGTATCCGAATCTTTATAACCTAAGATGTATTACTGTTTGATAAACCACTCGTTGTAAAATATTCTCATCTATCGTACTTTATTTCCTTTCGATTCGATATCATTTACGAGAATTTTAATTCTTTTTACCTTAACTATCATTTTAACGACACGGTTTAAATCTTTGTAAACATTGAGAGTTATAACAACTAAACCGAACGTCACATTATCGTTCCTTAATTATACATAGCCTAGCTAACTATGTCTAATTCTGGAGGGATCATGTTATGTTGGGAGCAGTTATTTATAAATCTTAGTGCAAGCAAAATTTTCACATATTCCAAGTCAAAGTGATGCTCATCGAAGATATTCATCCAATATTTTCTTTACTACGATGTTTTGTACGCTCTCAATCACCGATAACCGTAACGACACATCTACATGTCCTCTATCCTCGTTATTCATCACAAACTCAAAAATTCGATAGACTAACACGAACTGAATTCAGGGACTGAATTCCTTTTTGGTTGGGCGAATGTGACAACTCGTATTTTCAGGTCATATTTCAAAACATTATTCATGCTTCATTATTTATCATTTATCGTGAACTAGGTTTACGAGTATCAAATTCACGTAACCGTAATGGTTTAGCTGTGAATTCATGATCATATCATCGAGGTCATTTCATATAGACTAAGTTTAGTCTACATTTCATTAACATCATTATCATCATAGTAATTCATGCATGGTTTTGCATTTCACATTAAACGCGTAATTTTCATATTAAATAAACGCTATCGCGTAATTTATTATTTTGAACATTTGATCCGTTACTTCCAAAAATTATCCCGACATATTTTATACTCATGTTAAGTTTATAAAAACATTATTATTAGTTTACCCGGTGTTTTAAATTTATTTTGTATATAAATTGTTATATTGATATAATTACGACGGTTTTCTTAAAAACTACACGATAATTATTATTTCACTCAAATTTTGAAAGAAATGTATTTTTACAATTTTTATGACTACAATATATTTTACTTTGGCCCGTTAAAATTTATTTTTAGCTAACGCTACCCTAAATGCTCAAATGTATATACAAGTTACTACTTATCTTCAAATAACTTTACATTACTTACACTTATACATTTACATACATAATAAATAAATAAAAAAAAACATATGTATTATTAAATAGGGGGGGGGGGGGTTGATTCACTAGATAGTTGCTAGATTTTCTTTACTTGTAGTGTTATACACTCCAAATCTCTTACACATTCAATCACATTATTTCAAAGTAAAAAGTCAAGTTTCTCTCCCCTTTTTCTTCTCTCAAAAACCGGCCACCCCAAGGATAGAAGAAGAGATCATCAAATATTTCTCAAGTCAAGTTTTAACAATCTAGATACACTCTTAGATTAGGTTTTGAAATAAAAACCTATGGTGTTTAAGTTTAATCCTTTGTTCTTTTCACCTCATCAAGTTAACTTGTAAGCATTTCATATACATCATCATCTTTCATATTTATTTCATATTCATTTCATCATATTTGAGCAAAACATGCAAGACTTATGGATGTTTATACCACTTTTACATTGTTTTTAAGAGTTATATATAAATATGTCATCCTATAATTATTCCTTGTTATATATTAGTTTTTGTGATGTCTAGGAAACCATGACACCCTAAGAAGGTGTATGGTAGGATTAGAATAGCTTCGGAGTTGTTTTGAATGGGTTAAAATAAGTTTGGCGCGAGAAAAACTCATTTCGACACGTTTTGAAAAGGGTCTGTCCTTATTTTGAAATTCTGGAAAATCCGACAGTGGATAAAAATTTTTGGCCTAGATATTTAGAAAATATACTTTAAAACGAAACCGTGGCCGCTGGAACGGATTAAAACGGACTTATAACGAAGAAGTTATGAATTTTTCAATTTGGCGACGAAAAATATAATTTTCTGGAATTTCAGCATGTTATTTCCACTTTTTACGAGTCAAAAACGAGGTTTAGGCGTTATAAAAATGTAGCGATTTAACGAAAATATATTAGTTACTTTGATAAAACATTTGGAGAACTAAAATATTTGAAGAACTAAAAGTTTTGGAGAACTAAAACCATTTGGAGAACTAAAATGTTGGAGAACTAAAATATTTGGAGAACTAAAAGATTAGGAGAACAAAATATTTGGAGAACAAAATTGGAGTACATTTTCTTATAAAAGTTATATTCTCTTAATAAATCACTAAATGATTATCGTCGGATATCATTTCAACATAAATACATACAAAGTAATTTAAATATGGTCAAAACGTTAAAAGATTATATTTTCGACGAGAAGTATTGTTTTCAAAATTCATAAGTGGTATAAATATCATCCGAATTGCATGCATAACATTACATCATGACTTATTATATATCATATCATTCATAATAGGTCGCAGTTAGAGGTTGCGCCTCATTTCAGTGTATCCACTTTTGCCATCGCATTATTGTCCAAGTGAGTCATAGCCCCTACTCTTTTAATTGTTTTGAATTACTTTTGGGGGAGATACATGCTCAACTATTTTTATGACAATCATGATTAATTGCAAACTATATGTTTATCTGAACTGAATGTTTAGTCATATTCTATATCATAAATCATGGAACTAAATGTCTTGGTATTATCATGGAACTAAATGTCTTGGTATTATCATGGAACTAAATGTCTTGGTATAATCATTGAGCTAAATGTCTTAGTATAATCATTGAGCTAAATGTCTTGGTATTATCATTGAGCTAAATGTCTTGGTACAATTTGAAGCAACACTCGTATGTGTTATGTCAAGTAACTATTAATACATTAATATACGCACTATTATGTGAATTCATTTGACATCATGCGCTTGAACATAAACTATACATATTTTGGCAGTGGGTTGTGAACACACAGGTTGCAAGTTTTGTATGGGCGGAACTTGGAACTGAGTGAATTTACAATGCCTTTGCTGCATAAACGATTTTGAAAGGCTTTACATTTCAACACAAACTCTATGAACTCACTCAACCATTGTGTTGACATTTTTAGCATGTTTTATCTCAGGTATCTAAGGCATACACATCATGGCATGCATGTGGACTTATCATAGAGTCGTGGTGACGACGCGTTTCACTTGGGTTTTATATACTTTAAAACATCGTTTGACTTGTACTAAACTTATTTTCCTCACAAGTTGACTTTCATTTGGGACCTATCTTTGTAACTCTGATTATTTTATTAAATCAAACGATGTATTTTCCAAACGACGCTTTAGGTCGTTCAATATAACTGTGATTGTGATGCTATGACAGTCAATCCCCAGGAATTCCATTCCGCTGCAAAACAGGTAATTTGGGGGTGTGACATTTGTCCTCTCATGAAATACAGGGTTGGCAGCTATTTTGATAGCTGAGTTACTGTCACAGTGCAGATCCACTGGCTGCAGATTTATACATTGCAAATCCTGAAGAATTTTTAAAATCCAAATGATCTCACTGGTTAAAGATGCTAGGGCTCTATACTCAGCCTCAGCAGAAGATTTGGAGAGAGTATTTTGTTTCTTGCTTTTCCAAGAGATGAGATTCTCATTCATAAAAACACAATAACCAGTAACAGACTTTCTAGTGACAATGCATTTTGCCCAGTCAGCATCTGAGTGTCCTTTAAGAGACACACCAGAGTTCTTAGTAATATGAATGCCAAGACCAGGAGATCCTTTAAGGTATCTCAGAATTTTAAAAGAAATTTTAAGGTGAGATGTCAAAGGAGAATGCATGAATTGACCGAGACAATGCACAGCATAGGATATATCAGGTCTGGTATTGGTTAAATAAATAAGCTTTCCCATAAGTTTTTGATAATCAACAACATTCACAAGAGCAGGATCAGAAGCAGTGGGAATATTAGATATAGAAAGTTTAGACATTAGAGGAGTCTTAGAAGGTTTGCAGGCAAGCATACCATATTCAGACAACAAATCTAGAACATATTTCCTTTGATTTAGGCAAATCCCCTTATCAGAATCAACAACTTCTATACCAAGGAAGTATTTAAGCTTTCCCAAATCCTTTATCTTGAATTTACTTTTCAAAAAAAATTTAAACTTCTCAATTTCACCAAGATTATTTACAGTCACAATTATATCATCAACATAAACAAGGAGAGCAAGAAACACACCATTGTCAGATTTAGTAAACAAAGAGTAATCAGATTTACTTTGACTAAATCCATTTTCATTGAGCACAGAGGTGAGTTTAGCATTCCATTGTCTAGGGGCCTGTTTAAGACCATAGATAGACTTTTTAAGTTTGCAAACAAGGTTCTTATCACCAACAGAGAAACCTTGAGGAGGTCTCATGTAAACAGATTCATCAAGTTCACCATATAAAAAAGCATTATTAACATCTAGTTGGAAAATGGGCCAGGAATTCACAACAGCAATATTAAGCACACATCTCACAGTAACCATTTTAACAACAGGAGAGAAAGTTTCCTCATAATCAACCCCTTCTCTTTGGGCACAGCCCATGGCAACAAGTCTAGCCTTGTACCTCTCAATTTCACCATTGGATTTATATTTAAGTTTCCACAGCCATTTGGAGTTCAAGGCTTTTCTACCAATGGGTAATTCAACAACATCCCAAGTATCATTTTCAAGTAAAGCAACAATTTCTAAGTTCATAGCATCAACCCATAAGGGGTTTTGAGATGCTTCAAAGAAGGACTTGGGTTCACAGTTCTTATTCAGTTGAGTCACAAAACACAAATTTTCACCATTTAAGTTAGAATACCCAACATATTTTTCAATCTCATATTTCACATTGGTTTTAACAACAAAGTCATTATAGTTTTTTGGAAAAACAGAAGTTCTAGAGGATCTTCTTAAGGTTTGAGTACCCTGAGCATTTGTGTTGGGATCAAGATTTCCTTCAAAAGAAGAATTTTCATCAAGTGTGGCTGCCACAAAATCATGCAATCTGGCATCAATGTTATCACTGGATGATCCAGATGGGGAATCATCAGTGTGCACATTGTCGCCAAGAGTTGCAGAGGGGCTACCTCCACTCAGTGACTCATGGTCACTATTATTTCTAGATACATCTCTCTCATCATCATTAGGAAGCTCAGGGTTATTTAGATCAAAAAAGTTCAACAGGTTATTTTCATGAAAGACATCAGATTCAATATGTTTATTCTTAATACCATTTGATATAGATTCCTTGAAAGGAAATATGGACTCAAAGAACTTAACATCTCTAGACACAAAAAATTGACATCTATCAAGACTATAGAGCCTGTATCCTTTTTGAGAACTAGAATAACCCATCATAACACATTTTTCAGATCTGCTGGTAAGCTTATCATGATTATTAAGAATAGTAGCAAAGCAAAGACAACCAAACATTCTGATAAGAGAGAGATTAGGACTGCAATTATAAATCATATTGTAAGGGGATTTTCCATTTAGCACAGAGGATGGCAATCTGTTAATAAGATAAGTAGCAGTTAGCACACACTCATTCCAAAATCTTAAGGGTATTCCCCCCTGAAACATAAGACATCTGGCCACATTTAAGAGATGTCTGTGTTTCCTTTCAACCACCCCATTTTGCTGTGGGGTGTAAGCAACAGAAGTTTGATGTGTAATCCCCATGTTTTCACAAAACTTGTTAAAAAACTGATTTTGAAATTCAGTTCCATTGTCACTTCTGAACACTTTAACAGTCTTTTTGAACTGATTTTTAATCAAATTGTAAAAGATTTTAATAAACTCAAAAACTTCATCCTTGGATTTAATAAGATACACCCACACAGCTCTAGTATAATCATCAACTATGGTAAGAAAATATCTATGGCCAGAGTGACTCACCACCTTATATGGTCCCCACAGATCAAGATGAACAATATCACCAAGCATTTTAGATTTATCATCACTTAAAGGGAAGTGTTCTCTAGTCTGTTTAGCTCTTTGACAGATTTCACAAACCTCATATTTATCATTTTTTCCAATTTTCAAATAATTTTTTAGAACATCAAGGGCAGGGTCACCAGGGTGGCCAAGTCTACAGTGCCAATCATAGAGAGACAAAGAACACTTATACTCAATATTAATATTATTACATTTAGTACCTTCAGTATCTAAATAGTATAAACCACCACATTGTTTACCAATCCCGAATGTTTTTCGATTCAAATCGATTCACAAAGAAACATTTACTTTCATCAAACACAACTAAGATCTTATTATCTTTAGCAAGTTTATGAACAGAAATCAAGGTCACACAATAATCAGGAATGACAAGCACATCAGCCAGAATAAGACCATTACCAAGTCTAAGGTTTCCAATTTTAGAGATAATGGCATTAGTGCCATTTGGGTGAGACACTTTTATATTAAGATGAGATATATCATATACATTTTCTAACTCTTTCTCACTATTGGTCATGTGCTGATTGGCACCAGAGTCCACAACTTTACCAACATAATTCATTTTAGTCATAGAACTAGAACTGGAACAAAAAAATTTATCAAAATTGTCATTGAACAGTTTGCTAGAATTAAAGTAAGTACCTGCCATGTTGTCTTGGACATTTTTCTCAGACATTTTGTTTTCCTTGATTAGGGAGACCAAAGTGGCAAGTTGCTCATCAGTGAACCCTGAGGATCCAGAGGGACTATCAGACCCTGAGGACCCAACAGAGTTGTATGCAACATTTTTACTCTTACCACCTTGTCCCCCTTTCTTTTTTCCAAAATCAGCAGGATATCCTATGATTTTAAAGCATCTGTCTATAGTATGACCAACATAACCACAATGCTCACACACAACTTCAGAGTTAACATTCACATTAGGTCTTGTCACATTAGTGCCACCAGGTTTGTACCCAGTGTTGGAATTGGGTCTGAATGTAGCAGAGTTATGTCTAGCATTAGTATAAGAGTTCTGATTTTTTTGAAAATAGTTTCTAGGAGGACCACTGGCTAAGAATGCAGAGGTCTGACCCCTTTGAGAGGCACTAGAATTGGTTCCAGATGCCACTCTGTGAGATTCCTCACTGGAGATAATGGCATAAGCACCTTTAACATCAGGTAAGGTCTCTCTAGACAAAATAAAACTTCTAATACTCATGTAAGACTCATCAAGACCCATCAAAAATTGCATAAGTTTCAGCAGTTGATTATGCTTTTTAAATTCATCAGATGCAGTGCACACACAATTAGGCAACTCAACCATGGCATCATACTGTTTCCACAAAGCATTCAACTTATGATAATAGTCGAATGATTAGAGCCATTTTGTTTCAAAGAACTGATTTTATGATGCAGTTGAATATCACGAACCATCAACTTTATGATATGTTTCCTTTAACTCATTCCAAACATGTTTAGCCTTTTTTGAGAAAATTTGCCCAAGGAATAACTCCTCAGAGATAGAATTCAAAATCCATCCTAAAACAACAACATTAACTCTATCCCATTGCTTAGCTAGGACCTCATCAGTAATGGAATTTTTACAAGAACCATCAATAAAACCAATTTTATTCTTACCCTCTAGGGCAAGAAGCATAGCATTAGCCCAAATTTGATAATTTTCAGTCCCTCTAAGTTTGACAGAGATAACAGTAAGCACAGCAGAATCATTAGGATGCAAATGAAGAGGATTGCTAACATCAAGTTTACCAATAAGAGTGACAGGATCACTGACACCCTCATTGTCAAAATCACCATGATCATACATAATACCAAAAGTAAAAACAGCCAAACAAACAATCCAAGGGCAAAGAAGTATAAAAGCAGCAACACCTTATACCTCCACAAACAACAAACAATCTCCAACAACCAATCAAAAACTTCTCAAATGTCCCTCAACCTATCCTCCAGCATTCTAAACAGAAAAATAAAAGACATAAATAAAATGAGAGAGACAAGAGGTGTTACAGAGCTATCTCCGCAGCACAATCGAACTGTTTCTCCTAGATTCACTTAGTCTAGGAGGCAACAGAACCGCCAAGCCACGAACCACTCTGCTTCTCCTAGATTCACTTAGTCTAGGAGGCAACAAAGCCTTCAACACCAATAATGATAACCACCAGGTCCAATATCCCCAAACACTAGAAACCCTCTTTTTTTTAAACTAACCTTCACTCTGATACCATGTAGAAAAACATGATATGCAGAAACCAAAACACTTTATATAGCTCAAACAACTCAAAGATCAACAGCGAAAGCTAACAACCATAAAAGATCACCACAGCTACTCTGGTGTGATCATATTATCTAACTTGATAATAGTTTTACAAGATAAACAACAACAATAAAAGGATATATAGGATCTTGATTTAAAGTCTCAAGATCAGAACAAATGAGAGAGATATTTAGTAGCGGCTCCAAGAAACCAATATACTCGTCTAACCCTAGATGAGGAGATAAAGCGCCCTTATATACTCGGACACCCAAACGGTCACAAAGAAGCTGGGCTGAGAAGGGCTTGGGCTTAGACATGAGAAGATGGGCCAGATAGCATCTTGGGCTTGACAATACCTGAAACACAAAATACAAAACAAAGACAACACACAAGAGGATATCGGGTTATATATTTTAACAAAGCCATCCGAGCAAAATGCTTTTGGGAAGCTATTAAAACCAATTTCAATTAACCTGTAAATAATAACTGAAGATATATTTAACCAGAAAAAAATAGACGGTGCACAACGATCCAATCATCCAAACCAACACTCATCATTCACTTAACCCACCTATGCAACGACCCTAAAATTGCGTTGTGAAAACAATGATCCCCGAAACCACCTAACCGACAGCCTTAAAACTGTGTTGTGAAATGACGGGACCCTTCAGACACACCAAAGCTGACGGCTGTTGATTTTGAGATTAGGGTTACAAAAGATGTGAGTGAGAGAGAAGATGGTAACTTCTTGTGTCGGTCAAAATTAGTTCTTCAAAACCCTCATGATTTTTTGAATGTATGAAATTAAAGATCTATGACTACAAACAAACACTTATCATGAAGGTGAGAGGGTTGAAATTTATGGAGGAGGTGGGAAACTGAGATGGTAAAAAAAATTACTGCCAAATATTGAAAATTTGGAGAAAATGAGGAGTTCAAAATTTTGGAAGAAAGATAAGCACCAAATGATGGCGCCTAATTGAATTTTTTTGGAAATAATTATATCAATTAGAGTTAAACAACGGTGTCTATCATAGAAAAACGTCGAGACATGTCTCTTCAAAATAACTGGTGTCTTTGATTTTGTGCAGAGACCGGTTTCTTAAAACAAAACCAGTTTTAGTGCGGTGTGGATTAAAGAGACCAGTTTGTTTGAAAAAAATGGTTTGTATGCTTCCTATGCTCCTTACTTTTTAACTATAGAAACTAGTTTTGTTTAAACCAATCTCTATTAAGAGGTGTCTATGGCCTTTTGTGTTATATGCATCACAATTAGTTTCGAAAGTGATTCTGAAGTGACAACGATGCAAAGTAGTAATAGCAACAAATTTGATCCGCAGATGACGAAAAATACATAAAATTCGTCTAACTTGATTAAATGCATCTAATATATGTATATGCATCTAATTTTTAGCTAGAAATATATTATGATACATCAAAAAAATTAGGCATGTATCTATTTCAAGTTGATGCATCTCAAATTTGTAGTTATAATTACTTCTCGTTTTTTTTATTTTAAGGATTCTTCTTATTTAATTTAATCTTTAGTCGTGAGACAATAACTTATAAACTTTTATTGATTTCAGAGCATAATTGATAAACATAGTGATCAAATATTGAATTGTTGTTCATCAAAGTCTTATACTTTGTTCGTCGCAATTTCAAATTTTGTTCATCATTGTTTAAAACTTTGATCATCGAATTTTCTCGACTTTTTTCCTTGTAAAACATGATGACTAAAACATGCTAGTATCTGGTAAACACTTTAAGGTTTAAATAATAAAAACATTCATTACAAAATTTTTGCATACCTAGTAGCCATCATCAGTGCTCATTATTAACTTGTTATCAAGAGATATCGTAATTTGGGGTGAATGTCAACCTGAAAAGATATCACGGCGGGAGACTGAATTTGTAGAACAAACGCTGTGAAACAACCAACGTTTACGAGTACGCATTCACTATTCATATTTTATTTTAAGCCTTGATGTATACAAGTATGCGTTGCCTGAGAATTATGGTAAACATAAGAGTCAAATTGCATGGTACTCATTGCATGTTAATATATATAATTAATATATGGAAACCATGGTAACGTAAATGTTTGCATGAACCTTTAATGATGAAATATATATTTCTATGGTAATTCCGCATGGTTAAGCATTTATGGATTTTTGGTAACTTTTAATTGTCATCATGGGGTAACCGTTTTTTGGCTGCCTTCCAGAATTGTGTTTATTTGGCCAAATTGTGTTTTTGCACCCTCGGTTTTACAATTTCAAATACGGTTTTTTGATAAATCTATTATGACTCATTAAATTATTTATATATGGGTCACAGTATATACTCGTATTTAGTTGACTGAATTGTGTACCTTATTGTCTTTGTGATTAATATGATACCCGATGATTAAGTACTTAATTAGTCACTAAACGTCAATAGATATTATGCCATGATATGAAACCAACAGTAATTATAAGTCTTCAAAGAGTTGATAATTGAAGTGTGAGATGTATAATGCATTGTACTCTCACTTCCATTTATTTGTTACCTATTGAAATATATTAAAAAATGTTTGTTGGTGTAGATTTCAAAAGCCATATCTCAATGTTGGGGTAGGGCCTCGGAGTTGAACAAGATCTTGATCATATCATAAAGATGGGGATGTTTTATGTTACTACACGACATCATTCATAAAAGTAGCATTCATAAGTTACAAGTTATTTATGTTATGTTAACATTCATAAAAGTAGCATTCATAAGTTACAAGTTATTTATATGTTACCTCCTTTTTTTTTTTTTTTTTTAACTAACTAACTTAGCTTTTCCTTATCTATATTAATTATAATGGAAGGATGACCCTCTCTCCTATTTACGAGTTTAAGATTTTCTTAATTAAAATTTAAACAAATACTACTAATAAAACATAATGTACAACTATGTAAAAAATAATTGATTTAAAACAAATAATATTTATTACATACATACAATTAATAGACTCCATCACAAATATATACAACTACCTAAGCACAATGTACAAATACAAATAAAACTAAAACACACTATTCATTACATACAATTAATACACAATTTAATTCACCGTTCACCAAAATATACAACTATTTAACCACAATGTACAATCTAATTAAGCTTTCAAAACATTAATCTAAAATCAAGCAGCTCAAAATAAAATAACACTTGTTCGCTAAAAAATTTAGTCACAGATTACCCGCCGTCGCATCGCGCGGGCACTCTGCTAGTAGACAAATAATATATGTTTCGATTTAAAATCTAGAAACTATTAAACGACAGAGAAGCACCAAACAAGTTTTATACATTAAGGCTCGATTTTGTAACGATGACCCAAAACATCCTCAATGAATGGCAAGGGGTTCTTTTTCTTTAAGTTTAATTCGAAGAAAGGTATTGAAGATGTCCTTGAAAATGGTCCGTGGTTGATTAGAAATGTCCCTATTATTCTTAAACCATGGACCTTGAACACCAACCTACTTAAAGAGGATTTGACCAACATTCCGGTGTGGGTTAAGTTCCATGATGTTCCTCTTGCTATGTTTTCTGATGACGGTCTTAGTCTTCTTGCTACATTGATTGGTACGCCGAAAATGTTAGATGCTTATACTAGCCAAATGTGCAAGGAATCATGGGGTAGTGGTAGTTTTGCTAGGTGCTTGATTGAAGTTAAGGTAGATGAGTTACTTAGGGATAACATAACTGTTGAAATACCCCTACTTGATGGGTCTGGTTCGACTATTGAGAAGATACGGGTTGAATACGAGTGGAAACCTTCTTGATGTGATACGTGTAAGATCTTTGGTCATACTCTTGTTGATTGTCCAAAATCTGTGTTGCCCCCTATTTAGCCTACTAAGAGTGTTAATGATAGTTTCCAAACGGTCAACAACAAGAAGAAGGGTAAGCAAGGTGGTCCAACTACTTCGGGTCAAGGAGGGTTTACAAAACCAAATGTGGGTAAGAAGCTCCAATATCAATCCAAAAAGCCTCATGCTGATGTGCCTAGTACGAGTGGAACTAAGGTTGCTACATCCAATAAATTTGATGCCCTTAGTATGGATGATACCGATGTCTTTGGTATTCCTACTAAGGAAGTGAATGGGTCTCCAAAGACTAGTAATATATTGCAGAAACCGCTTGTGAGTGATTCAATGGAAGCTAACGAGGTTGGTCCTACCCCTATTGTAGAAAAAATTGGGGAGTTTGAAAAGCTTCTTATTGATGGGAAAGCTATTCTTGTGGATGATGATGGTAATCCTATTAAAAAGGTTGATTATTCGGGTAATAAAAAGGATTTTCCGTCTACGTCTTCTACTAAAAGGGTTAACCCATTCTCTATGGTGGGAGAGATTGTTGATTCCGACAGTGATGAAGTGGAGGTTGTGAACACTTTTGATGAGTCAACGAACCTATTTGGTGGTGGTCATGACCGTGAAGATGATTATGATGATTATGATTATGATAACTATGCGGATCAGGTCTATGATCTTCCAGGGAATTTGGATGCTTATTATGACACTTATGGTATCAAGCTCCAAGGCCTTGGTAGGAAGTAATCTTGTTTTCATAGTAGTCTAATGTTATCTTTTGAGTAGTGGTTTATTTTCTTGTTTAGAGAATAAGAAGTATCTTGTTATGTAATATACCATAACAAGATATGGGATTCACTCATATCCTTTGTACTTAAACGTTTTTTGGAATAATATATTTACCGGGTCTTTGACCTTTTACCCAAAAAATAAAATCACAAGATAGTAGTACAACTGGTGATGAGGTGTTGCTCATTAATACGAGATCAACTGTTTTTCACTGCCGCCGTCAACCCTTTGTCGACCGTTGGAAAACAGATTACAAATTATTATTAACTCGTATGGATATGTTAAGGGTTTGTCTAACATGTGCCCTAAGGCACATGTTAAGCACACTAAAAGGACATCGGGTCCCACAGAAAAGGACACAGGAATCCACAAAAATTATACTTTTCTGTGGATTCCTGTGTCCTTTTCTGTGGGACCCAGTGTCCTTTTAGTGTGCTTAACATGTGCCTTATGGCACATGTTAGAAAAATCCATATGTTAATATTGCCATCTTTATTTGGTTGTGGGCCAGCAAGTATTTGTTTATATCTCCTATGGATATGTTTTAATGTGTAGTATATGCGAGTTTGGAAACACGCGCGATGCAGCGGGATTGCTTTTGTAGACGTGAATTTGGAACTGATGAATGACCGGAAAATTTGTTTGTCTATTTATTTGGTTAGTCCTTGAAGGACCTACGTTGCAAAGACAATTCAAACCTTATGGACTATTTTTCGTGGCTGCAAAGGACTTACTTTGCAAGGACACTTAAACCGTAGGGACTATTTTTGCCAAATTGCTGTAGATAGCAATTAATGATACGAACTTTATTTGGTTAATCTTTGAAGGACCTACTTTGCAAATACAATTAAAACCTTAGGGACTATTTTCGTGCCTACAAAAGACTTACTTTGTAACGACACTTAAACCTTAGGGACTATTTTTACCAAATTGCTATATACAGTTATTAATTCTACAGGACTTACTTTGCAGCGACACTTAAACCTTAAAGACTATTTTTGCCAACTTGCTAAAGGACTTACTTTGCAACGACACTTAAACCTCAGGGGCTATTTTTGCCAAGTTGCTAAACATAGCAATTAATGCATACCCACTTTGAGGGAAATGTACTCCCCATATTTAGTATATATATAGAATTGTATACGAATCTTGACTTGGAGGACGAATCTTGACTTGACTTGGAGATTTAGCCGGTAGCCGGTTATTAAATTACTGTACATGAAAGCTAAAGATACGCAATATATTTATTTAAATCAGACGATTTATGTAACGAACATTGGAAATTACCAGAATACGTGAAACACTTTCAAATTGTAAACAAATACTCAATATGACAGGGATAGAAAGTTACCAGGTTACCAACTTTGAAAAGTGACAGTAACGATTATTGTGGCTTGCGTTGATTTTCATTGGTCGTCAATTGACATTTTTTCACTTAAAAAATTTACAGTAATGGTTTCTATGGTTTTCGTTGACTTCACTTTTAGTCCATCTCAGTTTTTCACTTATAACTCTTTTACTTTCTTTTTTTCATTTATTCATACAACTTGTTTTTTTTTCATTTCATTTTTTTTTTTTTTTTCAAATTTCAAACCAATGTACGTAGTATAATCACTTTTACACTTATTATACATATGCTTTAAAGTGATACTTTTGTTTCTTCTTTTTTACACTTATTATACATATACTTTAACGCATCGTTTTAAAAAAAAGTAATATATTTTCACTTTTTTTCATTTATTCATACAAGCTTTTGAGTTTTCTTTTTTTTTTCTCTTTTTTTTGTTTCTTTGTAAAGTGATAATTTTTTTCTTCACTTTTACACTATTACACATATACTTTAACGCAATATTAAGAAAAAAGTTCTATTCACTTTTTCACTTATAATTTTTTTTTTTCATTTATTCATACACTATTTTTTTACACTTATTACACTTTTTTTACACTATTTTTTTTCATACAATAGTTTTTTTACCACTCAGAAAAATGACACCATTTTTTTGACACTTATTATACTTATACTCTAACGAAACTTTAGAACAAAAAAATCTTTTTAGGAAAAAAATTCTAAAAGTTGCGTTATTCTTATACTTATACTTTACACCCCTCATGTGACTTAAATTTCTTTAAAAGAATTTATTGTGTTAAAGTATATGTGTAATAAGTGTAATAATAAAAAACAAAATTATCACTAAAAAAAGAAAGAGAAAAAAATACAAAACTTGTATGAATAAATGAAAAAAAAAAAAAAAAAATACAAAACTTGCTGATTTTCTTTTCAACTAGTGTTCTTTACCTAGTCTAATATATGTTTAAATCTAGACAAAGATAATTGGGCACTGAATTGACCTAATAGTTTATTATTTCCAAAATCATGGCTACTTGTATCATTTGTCTTTAATCACATCGTTACTGTTACAGTGTGGCTTTGTTGAAAATGTCATCTCATACAAGCCTATTTCCCTCTATATAAATGTCCATTATCATAACTTTAAGCACCATCATCAATTAAACACATAAAAGTTTAGCCTTTTCTAGTAATGGCTTCAATGTGTGCATTTGCTTCCCCATTTTTTGTATCAAATAGTTCATTAGTTAGAAGAAATATTTTTATTAACCGAAATACCAAAAAAAATGTTGCTTGTGAAAAACAAGTATACTCATCACCACATTCTGAACTTGCGGATGTTGCTATTGTGTCACTTATTATTAGAAGATCAGCAAGTTATCCGCCATCATTATGGCCATACGAGCGTATTCAAGCGATCAATAGCAAATATACAGTATGCGATTTAATTTTCTGTTTATAAACTTTTTTCATTCTTTTGTTGAAGTGATAATTTAACACATGGTTGCTTAAAAACTAACGTGGCAGTTTTTTTGGCTATGTGTAGGGAGAGAAGTACGCGGCAAGATTGGAAACTCTGATAGAAGAAGTGAGGAACATGATTTATAAAGAGAATGAAAAGGCGAAAAATCCATCAAGTACACTCAATTTGGTTGATGACTTACAAAGACTTGGCATATGGTATCATTTTGCGGATGATATAAGCAATGTTTTGGATAATGTGTACAACAAATACTACAAAAGTCCCGAAAAATGGAACACATTGGATTTAAATCTTAAAGCTCTTGGTTTTAGACTCTTGAGACATAATGGATATCATATCACTCAAGGTTTGAAGTACATCAAGGATGTGTTTTATCTCGTTGCTTTGATTCACAATCTTGGAAAATCTGACATTATTGTATTTGAATGTTTTGTGTAGACATATTTGAGGACATTAAAGACAAGACAGGTAATTTCAAGGGACACTTGATTGAAGATACTCTTGGTATGCTAAACCTTTATGAGGCTTCTTATCATTCATTTGAGGACGAAAATATATTGGATGAAGCTAGAGATTTCACAAAAAAATATTTACAAGCAAGTTTAGAGAAGATCAGTGACCACTATCTGTCGTCGTTAACAAGTCGTGCGTTGGATATGCCACTTCATTGGAGGATTGCACGAGTGGAAACAAAGTGGTTTATTGACGCATATGAGAAAAGAAGTGGAATGAACCCCACGGTGCTCGATCTTGCCAAGTTGGACTTTAACATGGTGCAGGCAGTTCACCAAGAAGATCTAAAACACACATCAAGGTATGTGCATTTTGTTTTCTTTTCCTTTTTCTTATAAGCAAATTAATTGGATTGTATTTTATGTTTTACTCACAGTTTCAAGAACTAATCATATTTCCTATGAAGAACAGATGGTGGAGAACAATAAAGTGGGATGATAAGTTGAGCTTTGCTCGAGACCGTTTGGTGGAGAATTATATGTGGACAATTGGTAATAGTTACCGACCTAAATTTACTCTTCTGAGGAGAATTCTAACAGAGGTTTTCGCTATAATTACTACTGTCGATGATGTATATGATGTGCATGGTACTTTGGATGAGCTTGAAAAATTTACTGATGTTATCTCAAGGTTACTAATACAATAGTACTATCATTAAAAAATATATACACATAAATTTACTAGTACTTGCCCTGTTTTCCTGAGATGTTGAAATGTTTTTAACATATAGGTGGAATATCTACGCTATTGAAGAACTCCCCGACTATATGAAGTTATGTTTTCTTGAATTCTATAACTCGGTAAATGATATGGCATATACCACATTGTTAGACACGGGATTCTTCATCCTTCCATACTTACAAAAAGCAGTAAGTTGCATTATGATTATTGAATTTAAGATTCGATTCCCATATGCTACTTTATATTTTTGAATTGGTTATATTGCAGTGGGAAGATTTATGTAAGGCATACCTAGTAGAAGCAAGGTGGTACCATACTAAATATATGCCAACATTCAAGGAGTACTTGGACATTGCTGAAGTATCTATATCGGTACCTTTAATGCTCACGCATATAAGTTTTGTAATGAATGTTTGTTCAACCGCAGAAGTCATACAAAGCATGGATAAAATTAAGAATTTAATCCATTATTCATCCCTAATCTTGCGACTTGCTGATGACTTGGGAACATCCTCGGTAACTATTACTATTTCCTTTTTATTGGTGTTTATGTTTACTAGCATATCACATTTAGCATTTTTGCTACTATATCATATATCATATACGAAAAGGTATTGGATAGTAAAAATAAATAATTGAACTTAACTATTACGTGATTTTTTAAGGACGAAATGGCAAGAGGAGATACTCCAAAATCAATCCAAGTCTATATGCATGAGACTGGTGCAACAGAAGAGGAAGCTAGAGCGCATGTGAGATCGCTAATAATCAAGGTATGGCAGAAGCTAAACAAAGAACGGGCAGGGCTTAAGACTACATACTTGAAAGAGTTCGGCGAGTGTGCAGCAAACTTTGGGAGGATGGCACAGTTCATGTACCAGGTAGCGGATGGGCATGGTCATAATATAGATTTGACGGAAGCATATGTACTATCATTGGTTGTCAATCCAATCCAAGGGGTGTAGTAACTCTATACTATTTGTATCTTCCATTGAAGGAGGACTTTATTTTTAATATAAATGTACCACATTATGTATTACCAGAATATATTATTACTTTTTGTAACATTTAGCAAGAGTTAAATCTACTACTCAATGAATATCTTTTGCGCAAAATTACTCATTTATTACTGTATTTGTTTTTTGAAATTACGTTTTATTGTTTTTTATGTGCGTTCGTTTGTTCGGTCCATATATCCCACCACCTTAAATTAGTTAATCTAAATACAACTCAGATCAAGAATTCAAGTCTCGAAATTAAGCCTCATTAAGAAAAGAAAAATGAGTTTACATACACAAGAACAACTTTAAAACTATCACCGTCCTTTTTTACAAACAAGGAATAATATGTGTTTGACTGTTTGTATCCAAACTCCACCAGTGCAGATGATAATTTGGAAAACCATTGCATGGGTGCTTGTTTGAGATCATATAAGGACTTTTTCAACTTACAGACCATGTTGGAATCAAATTTAAAATCTGCTGTTACAGGTTTTCCTATGCCTACATATCCCAAAGGTATCTTCATATCAACTTCCTCAAGTAAGTTTCCACGTAAAAACGTATTTGACACATCCATCTAACAAGTGTGCCATCCTTTGAGTGCATCAACAACAAGTAAAGATCTTACAGTTACCATCTTTGCTACAGGTGCAAAGGTCTCTTTATAATCAGCACCATCTTTGCTACAGGTGCAAAGGTCTCTTTATAATCAGCACCATATCTCTGTCTATTCCCCTAGACAACCAGTCTAGCTTTCTTTCTTTCCAAAGTACCATAAACTTTAAGTTTTGTTTTGAAAAGCCAATGACAACCTATAGCCTTTTTCCCAACCGGTGACTGAGTCACTTCCCAAGTACCATTTTTATCCAAAGCTTGCAATTCACAATCCATAGCTTGACACCATCCTAAATCTACTACAACCTCTTTGAAATTTGCAGGGTCTTTTTGAACCAAAAGAGCATTATCAAAATCCTTAAAGTCAGACACAAGAGGTGTCTTGGACACTTGATTCACTTTTGGAACATGAGTTAAAATAAAGTCTTTGAGTTTAGAAGGGATATTGGTTGTTCTAGATGACTTCTTGGTTGGTAATGAAGGTGGAACAGGAACATTATGTGAAGGTTGAGACACAGAAGATGGTGCAGTAGTACTCAGGTAACTGAGGTGTTTGGGTATGAACAGTTGGTGTAGGAACAGACACAAAACGTGTTTGTAAAGGATTATTACATGATGTAGGAGTGAAAACAAAGTCATCATAAGTATTGGTAGACTCAAAGTTACAAGGTAAAGTGGTAGGTAGTGGTGTCAAAAACATTTCAATACTATCAGAAGCATAAGGATAAATGTGGTCATAAAATAAAGTATCCCTTGACACAAAAGTAGTATGAGTGAAGAGATATATAGAATTTGTAACCTTTTTGATTGGAAGGGTAACCTAAGAAGACACAAGGAATACCTCTTGGATCAAACTTTTCTGATGTTCTTTATGGATTACTTACAACAGCACAACAGCTAAACACACTTAAATGGTTATACTCAGGCTTCTTCTTAAGCAACACTTCATAAGGAGTCACATTATTAAAGGCAACCTATTGATCATACATGTTGCAGTGGCAACACTATCACCCCAAATTTTCAGTGGAAGCTTAGAATGAAACCTAAGAGCCCTTGATGTATCCAAATGCTTGTGCTTTCTTTCAACCCTGTCATTCTGTTGTGGCCTGTCTACACATGAAGTTTAATGCACTATATCTTGACTTTAAAGATAAGGACCACACTGACCTTGAACAAACTCCAAAGCATTATGAGATCTAACAATCTTAACTTGCTTTGTAGATTGAGTATCCACAAACTTAATGAATGACTTTAGTGCAGCAAATGAATCATACTTTTGCTTCAACAAATAAGTCCAAGTCACCCTACTACAATCATCCACAGTTGTCAAAAAATACCTGAATTTGCCATCTATTGTCTATGTGAATAAACTCAAATACGCTAGAACAATGAGAATCACTTAATGAATAATGAAGCTTAGTAAACTTTGCCATAGGACAAGACAAACAAGTATCAAAACATGACTTAGAAACAGAAATAGGCAAATTGTTCATACATTGCAACTTTAACTCAGACACATGACCAAGTCTGTGATGCCATAAAGCATATGAGTTTGTAGCATCTTTATTCACAGAATTAAAATTTCTTAAAGCAACAAAGGAAACTTTTGCAACGTGAACATTACCAAATTAGAGAAAATTGTTGGGATTTTAGAACTACGTTAACCAATTAATGCATACGAGTACGCAGCGGATATGAATCTAGTAATCGTAATTAGGTTAACACGTATTAATAAACAATAATTGAATAAAAGGTAAAATAGGAAACTAACCTTTCGTGGTAATTGAACGAAAGTGTAACGAACAAGAAAACCAATATGAAACCCCGAGTATCTAAATTAGATACCTCTATGAGTATCACACACAAACACTTAAACCAAGTACGTTCGATTAGACGCTAGTCGAGCACGTTTAAAATCAACTCTTTGAATTACTTGAATACCACGAACAAAAGAAAACCAATAAACCCTTTACCACTTTTGTCCGATAACCACTTAAAACAAAACTTGCATTCCATCCGATATCGGAAAAATTGTATCCGATATATATACTCCCTACTGTCCCAGATATATTACGAACAAAACACTCGACTTGTTGCTAATCTAGTTCAACCAGGAACTTTATCACAAGTATACCAAACCAATAAATTATTAATTGCTCTTGGATCTTGGTACAATGCAAGTATAATTACAAACCAAACTTAAAATCTAATTGGATATTAGGAATGTCCAATCGATTTAGTGATTAGTGGGAATCAATAGTAGGTATTTTTACTGAGTTGGGATATAGTCAATCACATGGTTTGACTATTAGGGATATCATTGAATCGTTTCATATGCAAAGGGTAAAAGTTTGTTTATATAGTCCCTTGAACCAACTCAAGCTATGGGCTTGATGCTTGCGCATCAAGCAACAAACCAAACACCCATCGATCGTGCATGGTACCAAGGCCCAAGGCTCACCATTCGACCCAATCAGAAAGTTTAAAAACAGCCCACGGGTGGAGCAATAGGATCGGTTTGCATTTATGTATAAACGGGTCAAGTATATTCAAGTTTAAACGATCATCACATACTCTCGTGTTTAACGTGTGTGCCCCGATAGGCACACACACTTCTAGTCATTTACGTGTGGTTTTAACTCCTACAAACCAACAAAAACACTATCAACCTTTTGGTAAAAAGATACAACACTATCAACGTGTGGTTTTAACTCCTTCTTTGTTGTCAAGTCCTGAACAACACAAAACTTTGGGTAAAAAGATACAACACATTGACTAACTTTTGTCAACTGTTAGTCAACTTTGGAACTGAAAGCATACTAAAATTGAAAGATGATTCCACTAACACATCTTTTAGTAAAATATAATTCTTAAGTTTTACTTTACCCACATGTGATATCATAGAAGTTTTTCTATTTGGGTATCTTATTTGTGGTTTGATTTGTAACAAATATGGATCAAACACAGTATCATTCATTGGTCTCATATGGTCAGATGCACAAATGTCATAAATCCAATATTCCAACACATCTAAACACAGTATCATTCATTGGTCTCATAGGTTTTCTTGTAAGGAATTTAACTCTTGTTTTAATATTTCTTCCCTAAAATTGCTTTTTCTGATAAGTGTACACATTTGGATATCCATCTCCTACTCACGAGCGGTCAGTTCAAACTTAGCACGCTGTTCATATATGGCAACCTGATCCTTATAGGAATTGAGTTCAGTGGTCAAGGAATCATCAGGCACAAATGCAGTGTATTCATCAGGCATGCATTCATTGTTAATTACAGAAGATTCATCACTTGGTACAATAAGACTGTCATCTTGCTTCACATATTGTTCATATGGGACAGCATTGCTATTTCCCATATTTTTAATATCTGATTCAATGACTTCAGTAGATTGTACTTCATGGTGAATCTTTTGCTTATCAACCACATCATATAGTTTCAATACCTCTGATATGATGGATTCCTTGGAGGGACTGGCCCGTTGAGGTGAAGATACCATTGGAGAGATATTAGCCATGAAGATAGTCTGTGCATATGGTTCATCATCAACATCCGAGTCAAATGCATCATAGTCTGCAACTTGAAAGGCATTGGGATTGTTCTGAGCAGCACCATGCACAGGTTGTTCATCCACATCAGCATCGTATGTTTTAGCATTCCCATCAGTTAAGAACAACAGCTCCTCTTCATTCAACATTGCTCCATTATCTTGTGCTTGAACCAGCAACATCTTGTCCCTGAAGTATTCTGCATTTTGAGGACTTTTTGGTTGAGTGCAGTTCCTAGCTATGTGCCCTTCGCCACCACAGTTGTAGCACTTGATTGGTTTTCCTTGACCCTGAATCATATTCCTTCCACGATTATGATTTCCTACAAATCCACCACCAACACCAGCATTCCCCTAACCAGCACCTACATTCCCTTGTTCATTGTGTGGAAGGTAAGCATTCTGTCTTCCCTGCACATTTTGCACCACTATCTTTCCGTCTTTCACAGTAGCATGATTTTGAAGATTTAACGCAGTTCTGAGATAATTGTTGGTGTATGGGGTGAGATTCAAGTTTTGCTTGACCATAAGAGCCACTTGATTGATAAAGTGTTCCATCACTGCGTTAGAATCAGGAGGCTTATATCTTGGATCAGGAATTTGTGGTTACCCTTTCCAGTGGGTATGACTTGTGATGCTTTGGTAGTAATCCCTACATTAGTGTAGAATGCAGTTGAATCATTTGAAGAGCTTGCTTCTCTAGCATTGGTCTTGAACTTTTCCATGATCATTCGCTCAAATGTAGCATGTTTCTCATTTTGAAGCAAATAAGCATACAATTGCTCATAATTGGTGTTCCTCAATCCTTTGTTGAGTTTGACTGCAGTGACAAATTTGTGCCATTCGGGAGTCATGTTGTTCACAAACTTTGAATTTAGCTAGATATTTGACATTGTCATTTTGATATTCCTCATATCATTCACAAGCTTGTGGAATCTGACATGATATTCAGTCACACTTTCCCCTGGTATCATTTTGAAGTTCTTAAAGTCATCATATAGCTGAGACTCCCTATCTTCCTTAGTTAGTTCAGAACCAGATAGAAGCATCTTAACATTATCCCACACTGCCTTAGCTTCAGTGTTGTGATTGATCAGCTTGTAAATGTCTTTAGGTAAACCTTGGAGTATGATGTTTGAAGCCCTGATGTCTGCATCGTATCTCTTCTTCTCTTTATCAGTAAGTTCATCATAAGTATTTGGTTTATCCAATCCTAATGTCATTGTACCATCAGCAGTAGTTTCCAGAATGTCTCTGGTGGTCTCAACTTGATATGGTCCTTCATCAATAGACTTAAGGATGTTAACCCTATTTTCTTTTCCTAAGCAATACAGTCTGATTCTTTGAGACCATGAGTCATAGTCGGTTCTATCCAGCATGGGAGGACGAGTATCAGAACCTTCAGCTTGCACGTCATCAACAACGAAAGACATGTTTAAATTCTACGGGATTTTGCAAATCTTTGATTCAACTGAGAAATAGATTCTTTCACGGGATTTTACGAAATCAAGAGAGAAACCGTAAAACTTATACACTTAGTCGCTCTGTTGTAAAAATCGGTCCACGCGGCCGATTAATCCCCGCATAATCGCTGATCGCTCACTAAACGCCTTGATTTATCATAATCGGCCTATTTAATCGGTTTGTTCAAAGTCGCTTAAAAATCGGTCAACAAACCGATTAAGCGGACAAAACCGCTTAAAAATTGGTCAGCAAAATTGCTTAAAAATCAGACAAAATCGCTTAAAAATGATCAACAAACTGAGTAATATCTGGTTTGACTTTAAAATTTGAAGAATTATGTATTATGTTTATATTTGAACACCTAAAATATTTAAAATTTGATGCACTATACTTATCTCATACATATAACATAATATAATATCTAAAATTACAATTTTATGCATAAAAATTCTAATCCGATTAATCTTCACCTAACCGATTAATCGCTAGGCCCTACCCGACCGTCTCACTAGCGCCTAGCGATTTTTACAACCTTGCTTAGTCGTAGTAAACAAGCTTGCGCGTAGACAGCAGCTTACGCATAGACAACAGCTTACGCGTATATACTAGCTTACGCGTAGACAATAGCTTACGCGTAAAGATAGCTTATGCGTAGACAATAGCTTACGCATAGACAAAACTTACGCGTAGACTTTTTAAGGAAAAAGCTTAAGTTTAAGCGTAAACCAAAGGCTTAGTAGTAAGAACCTTATGCGTAAGATTTCCTTAGGCGTAAGATATGCTTATGCGTAGGAAATAGCTTAGGCGTAAGGATTTTACTCGTAAGCTTTTATGCTTATGCGTAAAATTAGGGTTTTAACCAAAAAATCCTTTACACTTATACCAGTGTAAAAGATATCCAAAGTCGAAGTATTTTCAGGCTTATCCAAGTAAGAAAACACTGAGTATACTACCAGATTTGAAGATCACGTGAAGAACACCTTACGCGTAAGATTAGGGTTTTCTTATGCGTAGGAAATGCCAAAAATACCAAACGCTATTTTTATGACCAAAAACGTTTAGTAAACCAGATTATAATGATGAAACAACCTTAAAAACACCAAAACAGCAACAAAGTTTAAGACTTGATGATCCAAACCACTTTTCACTCTTATGCGTAGGATAGTACACTCGTATCCAAACACGTTTAAAAATCAATAAAAACACGTAAAGTTTGAACCTTTTTGCAAGAAACTGAAATGTTTACACTCAATAAACCTTAACCCATAAGAATCTTGAGTTTTTAAGTGTAAAATTTAGTGCTTTAAGCTTATCAAAAACTTGTATACGAAACCCACGCGTATACACAAAGATATGCGTAAAAAACCAAACCTTAACCCAACAATAACTATCAAACCAAGAACATGAGAGATGGATGATCAAACCATGGCTCTTGATACCATTTGTAGCATCTTGGTTTATCACAAACTCATCATAAGCACATATGTTAGGCGTAAGGCATAAGGTTTAGAGAGAGTAAGTGGGAGAGAATAAGAACCTTGGTGAGACAAAGAAAAATGAATTATGAAAACTCCAACCGTTTGCCTTAGAGGGCAAAGGGTATTTATAGGTACAAACATAGGGCGCCTACTTTAGGCTGTGGATCAGGTATACAGTGGGTAAAGACTCGTCCGTCCTCCACGGTGTTACTTAACTACCTACTCACTATCACTGAATGACCACGACTACGAGCTTTCTAACGAGTACATATACGTGAGGTGACCGACACTTTAAGTACTGGATTTACTAAATCCTAACAATTTATCAGGCACTTGAACCAAGAGGCCACTCCAATGTGTTTCAGGAACTTTTCTTTAACAATGAGAGAAGGTAATTCAATGAGGATCCACATCCCCCCAAGGTAAGCAATATTCACATTTGCAAACCCCTATTTAAGTAAAAGATTAGCCAGGTTATTGATTGATGAAAAATCTTTCACCTCTCCCATTACATGACACCCAAGATCTCTTGTCGCAACACAAGTATCATCAAGAACCAAAGCTAGTGAGGCAGCTAATTGAGAATTCACAACACCTTTCACTAATAAGTCTCTAATATTATGTTAAAGCGTGTAACTGGATATACCACACTCTTACATATTTAGTTTTGTTGCGGTTGTTATAAACTTAGTTATTAATAACTATATGGCAGAAAATTTGATACATAATTTTACATTTTTACTATAAAGTTGTAACGATAAACGATTAGATAATCAGTTCTAAGACAACAAAACTAATCTTCTGGGTTTATTCAAGACTCGTGATTTGCTTCATTACTTTAAAAACAGATTATTTGGTCTTTGCCTTCACTATGTCCCGGGCATGAGTGAGATGAAAATCTGTATGAAAAATACCTCTTTTAGTTGGTTTCAGAGAAATGATATTTTCACCAAAAATACTGATCAAGTAGACTTGCATGATATTCTCAATCCAGTGCAGATCACTTCAAAGTCCGATTTATTATAAAAACACATACACTTATTAAAAATATAAATCGAAGTCTTTGAAATGGATAGACCTCTGACATACAACGAGAACACCCAAAGACATAATGTCCACTTATTAAGAGTTACGGAGCTACTTTTGCCTCTTATAAATCTTTCCCAATAACAATCTAACCACTTCGTGTATTGCTTTGTTTGGGTGAGCTTGAATAGATTCGATGAGTTTCACATGAGTCTTTTTTTCGTAGTCTTTGAACACACCCTACAAAACATCCAACAAGTACACTAAAACACCCCATATATGTATAGCCGTACAATTTTCTAATATATCATTTATAAGTCTAGTCCATGCACAAAGTTGACACATAAATCAAACTTATTTTAAAATTTTATTTTAGTGTACGTGATATAAGAATTTGGCTTTGTTTATTATTTTGTAATTGTGATATTTCACACCCATGTTTCATACTATAAGTAAAACTAATAATTATATTTCAACTATATTTGTTTAGTGTGTACTTATAAGTCGTGCTTTCATTTTGGCATTAATAATCGTGTGCATCCACATATTTTTCGTATTGCAACTAAAATAATTTAGGTGTAGCCGTATTTTAATTTTTTAACACATGTACGTACGGGCTATTAAACGTGAATTAGGTTCGGATAATGACTACAACTAATAATAATATTTCAACTGTATTTGTTCGCGTTTGAAAGTATGATCAAAGTTTTTTTGTTGATATTGTTTAAGTAGTTTAACTTGATATTTTAATATCGTTCAAATTAGTAAATATAAGTGTTTATATATGTTTTTATTAAGGCGTTCATTCATGAATTTGTAGTATTACGATTAATTTAACAACAAGAAGACGATTAATAATAATAATAATAATAATAATAATAATAATAATAATAATTGTTATTATTATTATAATTATGATACTAGTAGTGGTGGTGGTGGTGGTCTTTTAAAAATGTTTAAAGTGCATGATGTATTTGTTAAATATATAATTTTAAAAATATATGTATATATATGAAAATAGAAGATTTTACTCAAAAAATCAATATAATATTAATTAGATTTAAATTGGTCCAACTTTTAAAATTTTGGGGTTTGATTATAAATTTTATTAATTAATATAAAACTTTTATGTACACTTAAGTCAAAAAAAAAAAAAAAAAAAAACCCTACAAATCCATTCGTGTTTTTTTATCTTGTTTCTTTTGCCAAATTCCTCCACCGAAATTATGAAAACTTTGACCAAACCAATTTAATTGTGAATTTTATTGGCCAGTACGAATATTTGATTTTGTAAGTAGGCTCTCCTATTGGCCATTTAAGAAATTTACTGGTACAAAATAGTTTCACTTATTATATAAAACACTACAGGAAAGGATTAACAATTAGAAACCTGAAGGTTGAGAGTATGGTATAGTTCCTTCACTTTTGCTACAGAAGTTGGATCATTTTTCCCATAGTTCTCCTAAATAAACAAAACATGCAGATGATATGCACGGTTAAAGTTGCATGGTCGACATGGGTAATTAACAAGAAAAAAAAATGTAGCGGTTTATACTTACAAATAAAATGCTCTTTTGTTTCTCGTTTGCAAGCTCCAATGCTTTCACAACCAGCCAAGAACACTTGAAGTCTTGAATATCATATCCGATCTGTTATAATAATTATAGAGATCGAGCATTGTTATTTTCTTAACAAGGCATACATGGCTAATTAAGATAAAACAGACGAGTCGGCTAACCTTGCCAACAACATCAGGATCACCAAACATGTCGAGATAATCATCCTGCGTACACTCAACTTAGTTTAATTAGATTTCGGTTACAAGTCATAGGAAAAAGAAAAAAAGAACACATTAAGCCCGAATAATACAAGGAACACCACAACCACGCCTTTCGCTTAGATGTATCAAAGTGCCCGCACCAAGTGGTTATGGGTTAAGTATCAACAAAGACAAGTTTATGTGAGTTGCCCACCAACCTAAGCCTAGTTGGAGGCATTTGTGAGATAGGTGGTATAGGGCGTGAAAATATTATGATTCCAAAAAAAAAAGTACGTGACTAATTAATTTATATATAGCTACATGTAGTAATTGCATTACCTGCACCTGAAAATATATACCCATTTCGACTAGGACGTCTTTCACTAGACCATAATCATCAAGATTTTCTCCTAACATAAAAAGTGCGCACGCAACCTTGAAGCAAAGAATACATGAAAAATGTTGTCATCCAAAACTACTTGCAACTGAGAACCAAGCACATTTGTATTCATGAATCCGGCGATTACTGCAAGAAAAATAGCATCGTGCATCTTAGAATATGCATGCACAAACATTAAAGAACACATAGTATGATAAGTAATAACTTACAGGGACATGGTATAATTAGAGAGATCTTTCTCTCCTACATGTTATCATTTGTCCCGACACAGGTTGAAATTCCCCCTGGTGAATTAAAATCTATACGCTACAATAAATATGTTCTTATGCTACTAAAAATTCCTCAAATTTTTATTAACTTGTTCACATATATAAATTTATAAAAGTTTATTACATTTATAAGCGCAGATAAATATAAATTTTTTTATATATTAGTACAGTTACTCCGCATTTTTTGTAGATGTAGCATTGCTATTTACTGACTACTCCGCATTTTTTGAATCTTTTCACAACAATACATGTAAACTACGAGGTATACAATAATAAATGAGAACAAAAATTTTTTTTAAAAAAAAGAAAAAGAAAAAATTACACTTTCTCAAGACGTGTAAAAAAGAGTTTATACTAACAACAATTATGTGTAATGCATGGTAATATAAAAATATTCTATGTTAAACACCTCGTTGAGATGCTCAAGTAGGTCCACATAATAATCCTTTCCTTTAAAATGTTTTTTTAGGATTCTTGGGATATGGTTGCGGAGAACAACAGCATCATTTACAGCTCCCAGACCAACCTGCAGTTTTCTCAGGAATCACTATTGATATTAGTCCTTCGATTTTAAAGTTATTGTTTCTGTTTCTATTTTGGGATATCTCAAAATAATACGGAGTAGTTTTTTTTCTTGTGTCGAACAATCAAGAAAGAGTTTAACGGGTTAAGATGATATTTATGAAAGGTTTATGGATAATTATTAATATTAGTATGACCGGATTCGAACTCGAGACTTCGGGATTGCACACATTACGTATGAGAATCAATGTATAAATAATTAATATATAAAATGTTATATTTAATTATTTGATCACGAAATAAACATTTAATGATATTTAATATTTGACGAGTTTTGATTATCGGTCATTAAATGTCAACGGGATATGAAGAAAAGTTAACAAGTCAAGAGAAGGTTTTAGGAATCCTCTTTTGGGCTTGTGTTTGGCCGAAAACTATAGAATCCCACATCGGATACTATAGCAATCTTGACATCTACCATAAGGCTATAAATACATCCCCATGTATTCATCCTTTGGTACACTAGATTTCAATAAAAGGCCAAACTTCTTCTTTCTTCCCTCTTGTTCTTAGGTAGACAAAGCAAAACCCCGTGTAAGGGATTTGCGAGTGACCTTGAGCATAACAAAGGTGTTTGGTTAATCTATGGTGATCAAGAACCTAACTTTTCTCATTGATTCGCTACTAATACGTGTGTACAAGAACGAAGAGCAAATACACTTGTGTTTGCATATCTTGGGTATTCGACTTTTGATGTGGTCGAATTATATAAACCCTAATTTATTAGGGTTTAGGGTTTCTTGGTTGTTGATCTTTATTGGGGGTTTTCATAAACCCTAATTGCATTGATTCGCAAAAGGTACTCATATACTTTTAATTCGGTTAATTAATTTACAAGTCTTATTCCTATTACTTCCGCTGCATGCTTTGATGATGTTTACTTGTTTTATATAATTGTTATGATTAATAAAACCCAACAGTGGCATCACGAGCCGTTAATATGTTGTAATTAATTGCCGAAACACATAAAAATTGAATCTTTATGATTATTACATGCTTTTATGGTTTCTAGGGTTTTGAAAATTGGAACCCTAATTTTTTAATATTGGGTCGAATACCCTTTTATTTTTTAATTAGGTTTTATTTTTTTGTAAAACTTGTAGAAACCCTAGGATTGCATGTATATTTTATGTGGTTTTAATGAATAATTGTTATGTGCCATGTATTATGTGTATCTTGGGTGATAATTGTTATGCGGAATCCATGGTGGAACATGCATGTTTTGCCATGGAGTATTGATTATATGATTAAATTGTTAAGTATATATTTATCGTTAATTGTTAAGTTTATTCACATGTAATTCGTTTGATAAATATTGAATTGGGGAAAACCTCAATATATCTAATGAATCAATTATGTGCAATGTGGTATGTGTTTTAGCTAAGACTTACGCAATCGATTCATCGATGTATGTGGCTCACGTTGTACTTGGTGAAAACACGTGGAAGTCTTGGTTAAACATATGCATTATTAAACCTAGAATTGATTATCAGGGTTTTATCGAACAAATTATGCATGTGGCTAATTGTTTTTACATATGTTAATTGTTAAGTTATATGTATATTATTTGAGTTTGTTTAATTTTGATTAAAATGCCTTTTGTTTATATTGTATGACACGTTAGTAAGCAAAAAGGGTTTTTTGAGAATAGAAAATTAAATGGACTAAATAATGGTGAAATTTGATTTGTTTTCTAAGTATTAAATATTGAACTTTTAATCGACTGATGTGGCTGTACTAAATGGTTAGAACGGCTCACCCACTAGAACAAACTAGAAAGGGGGTTTAAAGAAGTGCGCACAGTCACACTGAAAGGATGTCTAAGGTTATGCTTTGCGCTTACATGGTCCTCTGCCTCCCTGTGCGTTCGATTGGAGCTACCTAGTATAACTATTCTATGTACGAAGCATCTAAGTGCAAAGTTGTAAGTTTCTCAACGCATCGATTAAAACTTTGTAGAATTTAATCTTAGCAATTTAAAACTATGAGTAAGGTTTTGAAATTTTTTTTATGAAGATGTATGCATGATTCTTCATACATAAGTTTTGATTATACATAAAAAATTGTACCCTTTAAAATTTAAGTTTATGTCATCTAATGATATGAAACAGTTGAAGTTGTAATTTAGTTATGTGAGACCTTGAGCTAGATTACAATGACAAGGTGAATCTTTATGTTGTGTGAGACCTCAGCTTAATAATTTGCAGTTTCTAAATTAGAAAACTTAAATAAGTTAGTTAGTGAGACCTATAACTTAAGGCATAAGATGGGATAAAACATGCTTACATTTTGCATAATTGTTTGGCAAAATTGTAAATACCATATTTTCTAGGAATTGAAAACTTGTTTGTCAATTATTGTTCTTCGACAATTACCTATTCTATACTTTCATCACTAGCAGATCAACTGATGTGGTGAAACTATGATAATGAGGGTCCTAGATTCAAGGAAAATTCTATGGTTAATATGAATATTGACCCAAGGGTATTTTATTTTCTTGAAAGATTTAATTATCGAAAATACTAAAATTGAATTTTGTTAATTCTTTTGATTGTATTAATGCAACATTAAACCGTAAACGTGGTTTGGGCTTTGGTAAATTGATCTAGTTCTGTTTTCAAACAAATGTTTGATCAAGAAAAATTTACTAAAAGACAAACATAAACTCTTTTCCATGGAAGAAGAGTGAGACTCAATCCTATTCCTTTTCATGATTGAGAAAGGTATGTTAGGAACATTAGAATTGTCTAAATTCTAATATAACTCATAGCAATTTTAATAGTTAAGAAAATTGCACACCATGTTTTCCTTAAGAGATTTCATTACCCTCTGTTGGTGATTGAATTCTTATATAACATTTTGGTCAACTAGAAAACATGTTTGACATTATATGAGTTATTACATTAGAATCTAGACTAATTACCGCAAAATTGGTAAAAGACAAACTAGTATATTTTATCTAGTTGTTTTGATTTGACGAATTAAAGGTGTTACACACCATTGTGGGGATAGTAGACCTATTAAGGAAGAAATTGCATGTTCAATTTTTCAAGTTAATAGCATGATGGATGATTCATCATCTACAAAGTAGAATACACTCTTTTATTACCTAAGTAATTGTTACGAATGGTCTTACAAAGGGGTAGCAACGTAATAGCACGCTATTTTCACTGGTTAATGAAACACTTACAATGTTGTCAAATCCAGTGGGAGTATGGTGTATTACTGAATAAGACATTATTGTAACGTTGTCTAATTCAGTGGGAGTTACAAGATTTATTATTTTAGTAGTAACTCAGATTATTTCTAGATTTTCTTGAAATAATACATTACGTTCAAAAATGTAGACATTCATATTCTCAAGGATAGTCATGAACGTTTCCTTGATAATTAAGTACTCCTACATCTACTTGTAATGCTTATATATCTATGACACTATCATATTACTAATATAAACAAACGCATGTCATGGTGTTTATCTGCTATATGGTGTTGTTCTATGTACAAGTGGGAGAAGCATTTATTGCGTGCAAAGGAACAACACATACAAATATGATTAATGGATTCTCTTGATCGTAAGGTAAGAGATTAACGTTCTAATAAGATTGACTTATTTAGAACATGTGTCAAGATTATAACATATACTACTTTTATGTCTTATGTCATTCAAAATATAGAAACACTTGAAGTTACATTTTAGTTTAAGTGAGATCTTGGCTAGATTGTAATCTCAAGTTAAATCTCCACTTGTCGGGATCGTGGATGTTTTACAGTTTCTTAAGTTGGACACTTCTTGGAATGACATAAATAAATAAAGTAATTTAATACTATCTTGAATATTTATGTATTTTTAGAATGACATAAATAGATGGAGTAGTATATTAACTTGAAAATTAATTAATTGAAACCACTGCGTGGTGTTCATAATAACTTTAAATTATACATGGTTATGTGTTTCTTTGTAAAGTCACAAACATGAAGTCTTTTAAAAACTTATAATATAAAGTAAGATATTATAACTGTTATGTCTTTTGACTTGGTCAAAGAATACTCATGTTATAAAACATGCAATTGGCTTGAATATTCTATTATATCATTAAGTTGTCTTAGTTGGTAAAATAGATACGCCAAAAGGAATATGTTTATCTTATATATAGTTAGATTGTCTTACAATATTAATTCTAATGAAATACTATATGTATATGAAATGTTCAGTTAGAAGAATCAAACATTTGTTATATTGTTTGATTCAAGATAACTATATCTTCTTTTCTTCCAAAAGTTATCAAGGTTAGAAAATTGAGTATTGATTGGATATACTTAATAAAACTCAAACCTAGAAGATTATTAAGACACCATTTTAGTATGGAATGTGATGAATCACATTGAGTCTTATATTAAAGTTCTAATTTGTTAAAACTACTTATGGAGTAGGTTATTAATGAACAAGATTTATGAACTGTTAATGTGATTTGTAATATCCCAAAAGAAAATAATTTGGTGTTGTTCTAATTGTTAAAGTATTTATAGATAGTCTTTAAATTACAAAAGCAAGTGGGAGTTTTGTTTAGATCTTGAAGAGATTAAATTACAATTACAAAACACATAATGTTCTAAAATACACTAGTAAATATCATGATGAGGTCAAATATGATAGACCTCAAGATGGTGGAATTCTCATTCATAAATCCGTAAGGATATCTCAGATATTTGATATGATGAGAAATATGAATTACAGGATCATGGTAAACCTGTGAATCATAATGATATATTACGTAATATTGAATTGTGGTAAATTATTCATACTATGAATGTTAAGATGCTGTCCATAAAAATAATCAACTTTGAAAACTTGGTTTATCTTAATAAAGATGAGTTTCTTCAAAAGAAGGAAAACCCTGGTGGTTTAAATCTTTGTGTAGAAATCATATGGACAATATTGTGCATATCTTTAATGCATGGCTTGTGAATAGATAATTAATCACACTTAAGCAATTAACTGTGATTGAATATTCTTTCCTAGACATATTAAATATATAATGATTATGATTGTCATACTTATTTTCATTGATATGAAAAATGACAATGGAATATTAAAACTATTTCTTATGTGATTGCTTTTGCGAGGACGATAAGCAATCGAAAGGAGTTTTATGAATTCACATAATTTTGAAAATATATAAACTGCAAGAATCCATGAATGGATATATGCATGCATCTAGAAGATGATTCTTATGTTTAACTATTAAATCCAAGTTTTGGTTTAAAATTAAAATAAGATAATTTCTAAGTATTCCTTAAAGCTAGTGGGAGTATTATGTTTATTTTCTTTAAATCTTATATGTTGTGGGTAGTAACATTCCATCTAAGATAAATGTTAGTTTAATTTGGAATGAAACTTCACATGAAAGATTTTGACAATAAGACATACAACCTTGGAATATATGTTTATTATTAATAAACATGTGCGGATGAATAAATGAGTCTAATAGAACATGATATATCATTTGTAAATGGATATGTAGAACATGAATTAAATCTTTGTTTGACATATGGATTTTTCATGTACATCATGTTATTGTTGTATCATGCTTGAATGCAAGATGATTTGACAACATTGATATCTAATGAAGTTATTAGATAACTAGTGTAATGAATATTCTAATGGAATATGTTTGAATCTAGAATTACATTCCTCAGCCTTGATTTGCTCTCAAAATTCTATGGATGAGCAATAACAATTGTTTAAATTGTCATAGCCAACAAACTTGAAAGTTTGGAAGGCATCAAACATTACACTATAGATATTGAAGTTTACGAAAATTTTTAAAGAGCATATTGTTGTTTGTATACAATGATGCTGGTTTAATTGAGATGACACTCAATACTAGTCATGGGAGGATTTCATCATTGTTGATGGCCATGAACTAGTTGTGCTCAACTAAGAGCATAGTTGCATTATACAATAAAGAATAAGAATACTTTAAACTTTAAAATGTTTGAAAGTTTGATTGTCATAAATTAGTTGTTGAGGATGTCACACACTTTATGAAATATTATGTGGCAATATCAAGATATTTTGAATACACACATACAAGAACTTCACTAGTTGAATTCTTGAAATAAGTATTCTCAAAATTCCAATAGATCAAAGTTAGTTAAAATTATGCCTTGTCAACAAGTATGATTGTCATTACTTGATGCATAATTGATTAACCAGTATTATCATGCATTGATCTATTTAGTATTTGGATAATGGATGTTTTGAACAAATATTATTTAAATGAAATAAAATATTGGTTATGTTTATTTTCATTTTCTTAATATTATATCCTATATTTGCATGTTTAATCCGTGAATAACTTATGTTATTCTAAAAGTCCGTTGTCGATCAATGATGTGGGAATGTCATTGAATTAAGACAAATCTGAGTTTTGGTAGAATATATTTTTAAAGTATATTGATGCGTGGGACATACCAGATTCACATGATATTCAATGAATTGAATATAGGACTTATCCCAACTTTACATGATGATACTTTATGGATCTTTGTCATTAAGTATATCATGAAGTGTTTATCCTCAGACTTGAGATACCGGATAACTGATATGAATGTAGTGCATTTGTGTAAGATAGTCTAACGCTATCCGTAAATGGTAGTTATAAGGGCTATTTTCATAAGTGTTGCAAAGTTCATGAGTTATGTTTGTAGTCAAGAGAATTTGTTCCTTTGAATTTGTTTCAAAGCATAATACTATATTTGGGCCCCTCGTAGGATTGGCAAGATGTTTGTAAGTCCTTACCCAAGATCTATCCGAATACGCTCGAAGATTTGGTAATCTTGTTAAATCAAATACAACGAAATGAATATTAACTTATGAAATGACTTGATCCATATTCATAGTTAATGTAGTATTAGTAACAAAAGGATAAGTAAAAATGATGAATCATTAAATGGTTTTTCCAGGAGACCATGCTCGATTCGACGGGGCATTGGCGTGTTAAAGCTAGACTAACCAATGTCATTACTATATTAAGTAATATCCAAGTGGGAGATGAAAGGTTTATGGATAATTATTAATATTAGTATGACCGGATTCGAACTCGAGACTTCCGGATTGCACACATTACGTATGAGAATCAATGTATAAATAATTAATATATAAAATGTTATATTTAATTATTTGATCACGAAATAAATACTTAATGATATTTAATATTTGACGAGTTTTGATTATCGGTCATTAAATGTCAACGGGATATGAAGAAAAGTTAACAAGTCAAGAGAATGTTTTAGGAATCCTCTTTTGGGCTTGTGTTTGGCCGAAAACTATAGAATCCCACATCGGATACTATAGCAATCTTGACATTTACCATAAGGCTATAAATACATCCCCATGTATTCATCCTTTGGTACACTAGATTTCAATAAAAGGCCAAACTTCTTCTTTCTTCCCTCTTGTTCTTAGGTCGACAAAGCAAAACCCCATGTAAGGGATTTGCGAGTGACCTTGAGCATAACAAAGGTGTTTGGTTAATCTATGGTGATCAAGAACCTAGCTTTTCTCATTGATTCGCTACTAATACGTGTGTATAAGAACGAAGAGCAAATACACTTGTGTTTGCATATCTTGGGTATTCGACTTTTGATGTGGTCGAATTATATAAACCCTAATTTATTAGGGTTTAGGGTTTCTTGGTTGTTGATCTTTATTGGGGGTTTTCATAAACCCTAATTGCATTGATTCGCAAAAGGTACTAATATACTTTTAATTCGGTTAATTAATTTACAAGTATTATTCCTATTACTTCCGCTGCTTGCTTTGATGATGTTTACTTGTTTTATATAATTGTTATGATTAGTAAAACCCAACAATTTAATTGGTTGAAGAGTGTAGAGATTTTATTTTTCTTAAATTGTGTGTTTTTTGTCGGGGTACAATAATTTTGAGATGGAGAGAGTATCAACTTAAAAATCATTAGCAAAGGCCTTTAACAGTATACATGAGAGTGGCGCAACAACCTAGAGTTGTGAGTTCAAATCTAGTCGAAGATATGTGAAATATTATTTGTGAGATAATTAGTGTGGGTTATAAAAATTTGCCTTTAAAAAATCAACTTAAGAATGATAGACTTACAAAACTTTTACTGTATAAAATAAATCTCACAAACACATATATCAAATGATGTACACCAATTTTATTGTATAATGTTCTTTTTATTTTTTTTCTATTTCACTCTCCATATTTAATTCATACATATGTTTGTGAAATCCGTTTTATAAAAAATTTGTAAGTCTAACATTTCTATTGTGATTTGTGAACTAGCCTTGAAATTATAAGACACGTATCGTTAAATTTTATGGAGCTACTGTTTTTCTCTCAAATGGGTGAACCACATAACAAAAGAATCTACAAATTTATGTAAGCCATGAAGATAGATAGGTGTAACATTCGCCTATTTGTTGAAGTGTATAGAGTCATACCTCGGGTAGTCTGAACCAACACGGTTGACCTCTGCGTTTGTATGCACCATCCATTATATCATTATGTATGAGAGTAAATGTTTGAAGCTACATTTAGTCATCAATATCATCAAGTGATTAGTTAAGAAAATTCATGCATTAGGTACAAATTGCTTTGTGTATATATGCATGTTGTTATTAGTCATTACCCATTCAAGGCACCAACCAAGAGTACACGCAAGAAAAACTTCATCATCTGTTAGTTCTTCTCCTTTTAGCAACTCGTAGCTCTCCATGACAATGAGGCCTCGAACCAACTTTCCTGTATCTTGTTGCAGTCGAAAATAAGACAACCAATTGAGACGAACAAATAAGAAAACGGCGTAAGAATATTGGAGAATTAGTTATACCTCGTGGTACGTTGTAGTCAATCATCTGCAACACACATGCAATTAAAGAACTTTCAGCTAGGAGAGTTGGATATGACGACGTAACTAGTATTGTAGTATTGGTGAGCTAGGGTGTTAATCATGTGGGTTTGGTCGTTGGTCAAAGTGGGGTCGAGGCTAAAAATAACATACTTGAATCTCATCTTATTTGAACTCAGGTTAGTCGGGGTCAGGTCCATTCGGGTTCGAATCAATCCGAATATGAGTAAATTGGTAATAAAATTGCCTATTTGTACTAGTTTAAATTGGTATTATATAAAAAGTATATTAAATAAATAAATAAATAAATAAAACCCTTATTCATGTCAATCGGGTCGACCCGAACCCGAGTTGGCTAACCATTTCTAACCCGATACCCGACCCGACTTAGTATTTGTGTCACTCGGGTTGACCCGAATAACTCGAGTAAAATTATTGACTCGCGTAACCACTCAAATAGACTTAATCGGGTTCGGGTTCAAGTCGGAGTCGGATCGGGTCGACTTTTTTTACACCCCTACTGGTGACAGAACCATGTACACAAATTTAAAAGCGCGCGATCAAAAATTTGTTCTAATTTGTACTTGTATGTAAGACTTTCCGTAATAATGCCTGTTGCAGGCATCTTGCATGCCTAGGTGGAAGTCAAGAACATGTCTACCTAATTAGGGTTACCATCTAGAACGCGTGGTTAGGTGCTTTGGGGGGAGATCTCAGTCGTTAATACGACCAAGTCGTGGTTGTGTATGTTTGATTTTGGTTTTTGTGAATTGTATTTTTGTTTAAGTAGGGTGTATTGTGGTTGTAAAGTTGGTTGTCTTATTATACTAAGTTGGTGGTGAAATTTGCTGTAGAGAAAAAAAAAAATATAATGTGTGACGGTGATGAATGCGATCTCCGGGTATCTTTATTACACCTGGCCTAACATATGTTATATCACATTTTCACATACATATATGCATACATTTGTAGGCTGAGCTATGTTACGAATAGAAAGGTTTGTGGCCCCTCTAAAATTTGTTATCTTTATACTATTAACCCTTATATTTAACTACACTTTATATTATAAACCTTAAAACTTTATTAATTAACCAGTGTTTGGCCCTCTTAAATTTCAAAAACTATATATTGGCCCTCCTAATAACATGGTCAAGCTCCGTCACTGCATACATTAAATAATTATGTATCTTTTGCGTATAAGAGCTCGTAATTCCAAAAGTAATGATACCTGGCTAACCCACCGACGAGAATCGTTGTCAAACTTAAATGTAGGATCATAAAGTATCTCGGACTTTAAGATTTCATATACTTGCATGAATTTGGATTTTGGATCGCTGCTCAGTGCTGTAGCGAGTGAAGAACATCTTATTCTTAAATTTCAAAAACTATATATTGGCCCTCCTAATAACATCGGTCAAGCTCCGTCACTGCATACATTAAATAATTATGTATCTTTTGCGTATAAGAGCTCGTAATTCCAAAAGTAATGATACCTGGCTAACCCACCGACGAGAATCGTTGTCAAACTTAAATGTAGGATCATAAAGTATCTCGGACTTTAAGATTTCATATACTTGCATGAATTTGGATTTTGGATCGCTGCTCAGTGCTGTAGCGAGTGAAGAACATCTTATATGTGGTGCGAGTTTTTTATAACGTACCACACACTTCTCACCAGCAAAGGGTCCAAGAGATGGATTCATGTGGTTGGAAGCATCCCATTTGGTTGAAACACCGCGTATGACCCTGAAAAAAAATATATTTATATATCATAAACTCTAGCATATAAAGGAAAACGTAATCAAGAATGTCTTGTAATATTGTATCAACATCAAGAATTATGAGGTACCTATTAGATAACATCATTTGGCAAGACATTCTTAATCTTGAGAAAGAGTGTATTGAGAAAATAATTAACAATTGCCAATTGTTGCTAAACTTGGCAGTTGTATTATGCTCAACTGACTTAAAAAAGAATTACTTTAACTCACGTGGGTGAGGTGAATATCTATATATGGCCAATTGTTGCTAAATTAGTCAGTTATATTGTGCTCAACTCATTTAAAAAATTATTCCTTACTTAAATGGTCTATGATAAAATATTAACATGATTATCTAATTAACCCGTGTTTTCTATAAAATATAATTTTTTTTAACTATGCAAGTGTATTTAATATCTTAGTAAAAAGGAACCGCTTAAAAAATATTCCCACTACGTGTTAGACCGGAAATTGATGCATTAGGAGGACAAGTAAAAACAATCGAGACAATTTAAGCAAACTTCAATATCAAATACAATCTATCCTAAATTATGGCTAAATCAGTATATTTATGAAAACTTGTAAAAGAGCATTGCCTAAATGGAACAAAATAAGAAAATAATTGCTAACTGTAAAACTCGTCACCAAAAAGAGTAAATCAGTTGAGAAGGTAAAATAGTTTATCTAAGAGCAAGGGTACCCCAGCGCCATTTCCTAGATGGCAGCCACAATGGTGCCGTCATTCCAGCGTAACCACACCGGGTCTCCCCTGCGTCATTTGTGGCGTTGAGAAACTAGCGCCGCGCTAGGATTTTTTTTTTCTTTATAATTATTTGTAGCCGTTGGAATATACATGACAGTCAAAAAATCAAAAATTTTTAATCCCACATTTATAAATATTACTCTCGTTTAACCATTTTTCACACAACAATCTTAATTCTTTCTACCAAAAATGAATCTGAATGATGAAAATGTTTACTTTTCCGATGTCGATGACGAAACTGATATTTTCTTTATGACGCATGCTTATCAATATTACCAATCGTTGCAACAACAATAGGCTCGAACTTCATGTACGCATAATCCGATATACCGTGAACGCGATGTTGCTGAAGAATGTTTGTTGGCCGACTATTTTAGTGATAATCCAAAATATCGGAGTACTATTTTAGACGCCGATATCGTACGAGTAGGAAACCATGTTTAGAAATAGTCAAAGGGTATTGAAACTTACAATCCTCTTCCTAGGGCATTTTGAATTCTTTAAAGTCACTCCCGAGTGTACGGGTCAAATGGGTTTTAGTGTTATTATGAAATGCGTTTAGCGTTTATGCCATATGCTAATTGGCATACGGTACAACACCTGATGCATTTGATGAATATTTACAAATGAGTGAACATTGTGCATGTGATTACATCTTAAATGTTTTTTTTACTATGTGCGTTATTGATTTGTTCATGCATGAGTTCTTAAGGAAACCTGACTTTAATGACATTCAAAATTTATGTGCAACATATAAGAGGCTTCATAGGTTTTTGAGAATGTTTGAAAGCATTGATTGTATGCACTGAGGATAGGTTGAGTGTCACAAAGCATGACATGGGCAATGTAAAAGAGGTGATAAAAATTATACAACTATAATGGTTGAAGTCGTTGCCTCTTATGATTTGTGGATTTGGCATGCAATTTTGGGGTAGTGGGTGCTCTATTATTCAACGACCTTATTGATGACAAAGACCATGTTGTTATGTTTCAAGTTAATGGAGTTACGTATGAAAAAGTGTATTACTAAGCGGGCGGGATAAGCAAGAGGTCCCATATTGTCCTGTCCTGTACGAGAACACGAACTCGAACAATTGGCTTGACTTTATCAACATGATTACCTACAGTGGGCCACTTTTGTGAAATCATATAAGGTGGCATGAGACGAGACACATGGACACTTTAAAAGGCGTCAAGAAGGTGCACGAAAGGATGTTGAAAGAGCTTTTGGTGTCCTCTAAGGACTTTGTGTAATTATACAACAACCGGCGCGTGCTTGAACTATCAACAAGCTACGAAGAACCATGTACACGTTCATCATATTGCATAGGATGATTTTAAAAGATCATAACTTTGTGATAAGTGCATTCAATGAGTCGTATATTAGTCCACAACCAAATACACAACGTACTTGGATTGAGAGATGCGAAGTTCAACGGAGGAAAGCCAATAATTGTTTGATAACGCATTACCTAAAGTCTTCAACAAGATCTTATGGAGCATCTTTGGCAATGATATCAACCAGAAAATTAGTTTATTGATAATTTGATGTATTTTTATATTTTCGAATATTTTATAATATTTTCTATATTTTTTTTTTGTATGTTTTTGTTTATTTTCATATTGTAATTTGTATTTTAATTTGAATGATTGAAAATTTAATTTGTTTGAAGAAATGAAAAAGAAAATAAAATGATGGGGCCAAAAAAATGAAAATGGCTTGAGTCATTTATGAAGGAGCATAGTGTGTCAATGTGAAATATGAAAAGCTGAGGTGAAGATTAGGCGACAAAATGACTCAAGCCACCACACCCGTTACTGTAAACTATACTAAACATTCAAATCTAAAGATTAACCACAAACTGAACTGACCAACTATATGAAAGTGATAGTAACCAGTAGAACCGAAAACAATAGAAACAGCTAAAGCATCGTTAAAACTCTGAAACTATAAAATACACCAACATATAAGACAAAAAATAAAGAGTCTATATAGACAAATAGTTAGTCCAAATAGTTATTATTAGATGATAAAGATTAGTCGGCCCAAGCTCACGTGTGGGCTTAGGGTCCATTAGGGTTTAATAGTGTCTCTGTAATTGTCTCTATAAATAGTTATCAATAATATGCATAATACCTACAGGGTTTATTCAATATCTAACATGGTATCAGAGCGGGTTTCATCCTCATATCTAGATGGCTAAGTTAGCCCCGTCAAACCCTATCATACAAACCCTAAGGGTCTATTTGGTATGACGGAATGAAGTAGCGATGGAATGTAATGAACATCGTAATGGAATAAATGAAGTAATGGAATTACGCATTACGATTATAATTATGTTTGGTTGTTATGATAAAATGGAATATAATCGATAATAAAAAGACTAAAATAGCCTTTGATGATATATTTTTTTTGTTTTGTGGATAGTTAATAAAGGGCTTTTATATAATTATGATTCCATTACAAGATGTAATGAAGAAAAACAAAGGACCCCCTAATGAATGAAAATGATGGTTTTTTGATGTAATGAGTGATTCCATTTCTTTAATTGTAAACAAACAAAATATTCTTCATTCCATCGTAATCATCATTTCATTCATACTCTTATTACGATGTACCAAACACTACGTAACTCTTTCTCTTCCTTCCGCTCATTACAATATTCAGCATTTTTTTTCTTTTTTTCAGTTTGCTTCACCGATTACAAATCAACACCAACCAATAAAACATCACTTTGCTTTTGTGTTCTTTGACATGTAATTTGTTGGTTAGCAACAACTTTTTCCATTGTCCACTAATTAATACAAACACATATAATAAAATATAACTTATTGTGGGTTGACTAAATTATTAGTGATGCCACGTGATGTATCATCGTGTTGATTGTGAAAGCCGCTGTTATGAAATATGGAAAGCATCAGTGGGACAGGATCTCCTCGTTGCTTGTTCGTAAATCTGCTAAGCAGTGTAAGGTTCGTTGGTATGAGTGGCTTGATCCTTCTATCAAAAAGACCGAGTGGACCAGAGAAGAAGATGCAAAGCTACTACATCTTGCTAAGTTGTTGCCGACACAATGGAGAACAATCGTTGATTTATATGTTTTTGGTTTTTTGATAAAAATTAGTGAAAGTTTTGATTTAAAAAAAATGTTATAGTTGTTTTATTGTTTGTTTGTTTGTTGATTGTTCGTACGACTTTGTTACCAGTCGACTAAAGTTGACCGTTGGTACCGGTCCCTAAATCGACTGTTGGTATGTTTTGGTTACCAGTCAACTTGGCCGACTTTTGGTACGGTTTTGTTATGAGTCGACTAAAGTTATGTGATAACATCAATTTAGCCTGATTTTTTATATATCAAATTCTCGTGTTTATAGCCTCATTTGTATTAATATGGTACTTAATTCGTTCATAATTGCATTTCAGGATAAATGAGCGCTGGATGAAAAGATGTGATATAAGGTCAAATATATGTTCTGAAGATTGATTTACGAGGGCCTATGAATTCAAGTGTGAAGATTACCGTAACTCATTAATAATGTTACGGTATGATGCTTTGAGGATGCGGCGTAACCATTTCTTATGGTTACGTCGTAATTATTTTTGTGAAGGTTACGGCATAACGTAGCAATTTTGTTACGCCGTAATTATTAACTTGTGCGTGAAGGAGTTAAAGTCCAGGGGCTAAATGAAGTTAAAGGATATTTATTCCGAGGATTAAAAGTAAAAATAACAAGTACGATCAGGGTTAAAGGTGACAATTCATATGAAGTTTATTTACTTCGAGGACTTTTTATAAAAATATGAAGTACGATGAGGGGCCAAAAGCATACACAAGAGTAATTAAGTTTCAAGAAAGTATGTTAACAATGAAAAGTACGAAGTTTGCAATTATGGCGTAATTCATTTTATTTAGTTACGGCGTAACTTTAGTTACGACATAACTAATAATTTAATTACGACGTAATTGTTCGAGATCCGGATTTCGTCGTCATTAAGTTACTACTGTAATTAGCCTTAAGGTTACCCTTAACGTGCCGGGGCCTATAAATGTACCTCAAATAATTTTTAGGTATCTCTCTTCACCCCTCTCCTAGGGGTCGATTAGGGCACCACTCCAGGGCAATTTCCAGCAGTCCAAAGCCAGTTTCCAAGGAAGAATTCACCTGCAATCGTTATCATTATTAGCTTTTCATCAAGTAATTTGTATCAAACATTATATTTAATTCTATTCATGTTTTATTCATTATTGTTGGATTAATTTACTATATGATTGGCTAAGCACCCTCGGTGCTGGCCTAGTTATGATTCCTTAATTGTTTTGTTTGGTTACTTTCGTATAATTATTTCTAAGTGTATGCATGCATAGTTTATTGGTAGCTACCCTTGTTTCGGTAGTTTTGAATGGCGGTAGAGGCTAGTTGCTTAGGAGATATGACCAACTGATCCTAAGTGAGTAGACTGAGACGGGAATGGTAAGATATGACCAACTGACGACCCTTTCTACTTGTGCGATTTGACCAACCGACACCTACCGTTTGGATGAACTTAAGATATTAGTGAGTGTCTAAGATGCTAGCTCGGACACTCACTATTATAAGTCTAGCATGTGCGGAACTTAATGACTTGGCTTAGGGGACCGGAACAACCGACTTATGAGGGGACACCGACTTCTCCGGTTGTGGCTCTTGCCGATAGGTTAGAGGCAGTGACCAAATGTTGTCCTCTCGAATTTGACCCCACCTGAAGTAATTGGAAGTAATTAGACGTAAACATTACTAGCTAGGATGAATAACTAGGTTAGCACCCCTCTCTTCAATTGATCACAACTCTTGCATTTATTTGCTTTCTTTTATTTCCTTGTTTTATTAGTTAATTTATTAGTTCAATCTTAAAAGCAATTAAAATCGTGACATAGACTTAAGCTAATTTCCGATCCACATAGCTCTTGGGACGACCTCGGTTTTACCGAATACTACGCTACACACGACCTGGTACACTGCCCGTTAGTGCATTAGGGTAGACAGTAGATATAACGAGTTATTATAAATATTAAAACCCGATCAAGAAACCCGTCATCAAGTTTTTCAGGCCACGGGAGCTATTTTAGGATTTTAATTTAAGTTTTTCTTTCTCCTATTTTGCTATTTTCTTTGTTTCTTGAGTGCATTTCAGGTAATCATGAAAATGGAGCCAGATTTTGATAATATGACATTGGAAGAATACTGGGACTACGAGCATGAAATGGATAGAAAAGTTTTGAAGAATCGTCAATCTTGGAGAACTTCTACGAGATCGTCTTCCCTAGAGCATTTCTTTCAATCTTCTCAACCATATACCTATGGTGATTATGTATCTCCTCAAGTGTATGATGAATTGGACATGGATAACATGACCATTCATGAATATGAATTATACACAGCCAACCGATGTCGAAAGAAGAACAGCTGGAATAATCACACTCATAGTTTCACATCCAATTTTAGTGATTATTCATATAATACTCCTCATCCTGAACCTGAAGATAGAGAGTTGATGATTGCAAGAGTGTTGGATGATTTGTTTAGAATTGGAGCTGAAAACCTTCAACGCATGAAATAATAGGAGAAGACTCATGATGAGTCTATTAATGAAAAATTCGGGGATGTGAACCTTGAAAGTAAGGACCTTCTTAACCCTCCTATTTCTCCTATTTCTAATATTTTTTCTAGTGTTTTTTTATCAGGATACAAATAATGTCAATGTCGACACTACCAAGAAGGAAGAGGAAGTCGAGGAGGAATGTGATGAATGGAATTTATATGACATGTGGGATATCACGATTGAGGATGTTGAAAGGCTTAGGCAAATTCTAACACCTCCCATGCATCATGAACCTATCCCTGAGCTGGTAATGCAACCCTTGACATCACACATCACACCTACTGATGATTATTTTGTAGCACCAACTACCGACCCAGTTTTGGATGAGCTTGCAAGGGAATTTGAAGATAAGATCTTGGAAACTTCGTGGTGGGACGAGGAAATATATGAGCCGATTAACCAGCCACATCATGAGGTGAACCAATCATCAATGCCATCAACTAAAACGGGTAAGGTATGGAGGGAAATGACATCTCATGTAAGGTATGATCATAATTCATCATTTCCCCATCCCATAGCAAATTCACACCCTCATGGTGTTTATTGCTATTTTCACCCACACTTGATTTCAAGTGAGGCGATGAACACCCTTTTACTTAGTAAATAAGGGTGGAGTCAAGCTCGTGACTAACAAAACAAGCGCCGCGTGGGAGGCACCCCATGCCTATCTTTTCTTTTTCATTTTATTAGTATAGTTGGGTTTTGTGTTTTGTAACCATTTTTGCAGAATCGAGAAGATTGCATCGGTAACATAAACGGGGACCCGACTTTCCATCAGCTACGCTGCAACTCATCCCAATGATTACGCAGTAACAATCACAAGTAGCGATCCTCTCCATAGCATAACCGACACGCGTAATCCCATAGTATGGTTACGTAGCTACCCTCCCGTGAAGGACGCAGTGTTTAGACATAATTATGGCGTAACTCCTTCAATGAGTTACGACGTAATTATCCTCCAGTTCAAATTCTTTCTATAATAACACAATAACCTTGTATTAGTATTTTAAATGAACTTTGTATGTTCTCTGAAGCCCTCACGAGACTACACTCGCCCACTTGGGACACCAAGTGGTTTAAAAGGCTTGTTGCATATGCTAAATGCAACCGTGATTCCTAAGAAAGTGAGTTAGGTTTTTCATTTTCTTTTTATATTTGTTGTTTTTCTAGTATGATGCTTTTGGTTGTCTTAAGTGAATTCAGGTTATTAAAGTTTGCTCATAGGTCTCAAAGCGGGACACGTTTACTTGTGAGTCTTCGATCATGCCGAGCAAATCCAGGGGAGTTTTATGTTCCAACTCTTACCCTTCTTATCTTTCATTTACATGCTTAAGTATGACCCAAGTGGGGGGAAGAGATTAGACATAGACACCCGCTTGATTTTATTTGCCTTTGTTTTTCTAGTTTTTGATAAAAAGTGTTTCATTAGTAAAATTTTGACATGTTTTTCATTACTTAACTAGACTAATCTAGACTGAGCACACCTACCCTATATTTCCATTGTGTGAGGATAAGCCTTTCTGTTTTCCCCTTATACATAATTCCATAAAATGAAGTGCCTAAGGGTCTGTAGTAGACTTTAGAACTTGGCCTTGTATATCTTTTCGAGACCATTATCATGAGCATTACACTGAGGTAACTTGATGTGATCGGTGCAGCTAGTATATAAGGCAATTTTAGGATTATACCTAAATAGCCCATATAAGTATTGTGTCTATTGACTTTTCACATCGATCAGTCAACCCCCCTGTTAAACCCTTTTTATTGCACTCTCCATTAGTGCAAGATACCCCTAGATACACCCTTCTGAGCCTTTCCTTTTATTTTGTTCACCCAATATATGTTGTTTCATTACACCTATCGCCTAGCCTACCCTGTAGTTTCCTTATGTCCATGGTCCGGGCGTTGTTGGTTAATTTTGGTTCCGCTAGTGAAAGTCGCGGTTTTGAATAATCTGGTTATGAAGAAAATCGGGTTTAGATGATAGTTGATCTCAAGTGGGGAATACTTTTTATGTTCAGATCGCTTATATTCATGTATACCTTGTCTTGCATCGAAAAAAAAAAGCAGCGTGCAAGCAAGTGTTTATTTATGATTAGTGTTCTCGCCTTGTTCAACTCGGCGCAATTGTTACATATCCATTCTGTCTTACCGATAAAATTAGAAACCCGAGCATTTCTATCTCGATTTCAAATTTTAATCAATTTTCGTGACATTGGGTCTGTACAAACGATACTTGATAAATTTTTGTTAGAAAATGTGCTTAAATTACCCAAATTTTAAATTTTTTTATAACACATACTTTTTTTTCATTGATGATCGATAGTGATCTTATCTATGCCTAGTTTATGGAGATTATCACTATACAATAGCATGGAATCGTGTATTGAAGACCCCTTGACTCTTGACCCTCGATTTTTGCTATAGGATTGAATGCGACTAGTGGTGGGGCGACTACGGACTTAGGAATCTATTTGTTTCGTGTCTTTTTGTTTACACCCATTAAATGTTTTCCCATGTCTTATCCTACCTTTAGTCATGAATCGAGTTTAGGTGAGGAAGCGAGCAGTCATTGGTGTCTCGGCCATGGATTTGATCATGTACCATTGGTTTTGTCCCCTTTGCCGTAACTCGTTAGTAATGACAAAATTACCCCATAAGCCTTTATGTTGTGTCAACCCATTGCCTTTTGGAATAGCTGCATCTATAGACTCTAGTGGTGGAGATTAGTTTCTTTGCCAAGCCTATTATAGAATACTCGCCATGACTGAGCAGTTGAGTGATCACCTAAAAATAAACACGTGAATTATGAGAGAGAGCGTGATTTAATTTCCTTTTCGTGAGGTGCTCGGTTTGGAATTTTCTAGCTTAGGTGATTTTTAAACTCATAACTTCCAATCAATCCTGGGAGATATCTTTTTAAGAATTATTTAAAGGGTCTACTTGAGGACAAGTATAATTCAAGTGGGGGGATATTTGATAACATCAAATTAGCCTGATCTTTTATATATCAAATTCCCGTGTTTATGGTCTGATTTGTATTAATATGGTACTTAATTCGTTCATATTCGTTCATAAATGCATTTCAGGATAAATGAGGCGTTGGAGCGGAAAAGATGTGATATAAGGCCAAATATATGTTTTGAAGATAGATTTATGAGGGCCTATGAAAGTGTAGGAAGATTACGCCGTAACTCATTAATAATGTTACGGCGTAAGTATGATGCTTTGAAGGATGCGGCGTAACCATTTCTTATGGTTACGTCGTAATTATTTTTGTGAAGGTTACGGCATAACGTAGCAATTTTGTTACTCCATAATTATTAACTTGGGCGCGAAGGAGTTGAAGTCCAGGGGTTAAATGAAGTTAAATGATATTTATTCCGAGGATTAAAAGTAAAAATAACAAGTACGATCAGGCACTAAATGTGACAATTCATATGAAGTTCATTTACTTCAAGGACTTGTTATAAAAATATGAAGTACGATGAGGGGCCAAAAGCATACACAAGAGTAATTAAGTTTCAAGAAAATATGTTAACAACGAAAAGTACGAAGTTTGCAATTATGGCGTAATTCATTTTATTTAGTTACGGCGTAACTTTAGTTACGACGTAACTAATAATTTAATTACGACGTAATTGTTCGAGATCCGGATTTCTTTGCGCCGTCATTAGTTACGACGTAATTAGCCCTTAAGGTTACGCTGTAACCATGTCGAGACCTATAAATACAGCCCCAAATCTGCATTTTTAGGTATCTCTCTTCACCCCTCTCCTAGGGGTCGATTAGGGCACCACTCCAGGGCAATTTCCAGCAGTCCAAAGCCAGTTTCCAAGGAAGAATTCACCAGCAATCGTCATCATTATTAGCTTTTCATCAAGTAATTTGTATCAAATATTATGTTTAATTCTATTCATGTTTTATTCATTATTGTTGGATTAATTTACTATATGATTGGCTAAGCACCCTCGGTGCTGGCCTAGTTATGATTCCTTAATTGTTTTGTTTGCGTTTACATTACTTCCGTATAATTATATCAAACATTTAACAAACTCAAGCTATTTACCAGTGCGGCCAAATCTACTAGGTATTTCAGACATATGCAAGTCGATAAGGGAAGCGTGATGAAAAACAACATTTATACAAATAGTTTTCGATCACGTCTCAATGACCAATCATTAATCAGTGAGTAAAATACACCATTGGTCTCTGAACTTTGCCAAAAACACCACGTTGGGACAAACCTTGGCTTTTAAGTCGCTGGGAGTCCAAACTTAATGGCTTTTGTGTCAATAAGGTCCCTTGACCCGTAATGCTCAGGTTAATGAATTATAGGTGAGGGCATAATCGTCTTTTACTACAAAGATCCTTTTTAAAGCTACTGTACAGTGTTTCCATTTCCCTATATTACTTTGTACCACAAATTTTATCGTCACTTATCATCTCTAAACTTTTGCCAAAACCTTTTTTCTACAAAACCTTTCTTCTACAAAACCTTAAACCTGTCAACATGGTACGCTACTGGTGTGGTAAGCAAGCAATAATTCGCACTTCATGGACCTTGGCCAACCCAGGGCGTCGATTCTATGGTTGTACTGATCAAGTAAGTGTGTTTTAACAAAAAAAAATGGTTTTTCGTAATTAGCAAAGTACATACTAACAAGTGGGAGTTGTTTAATGACATGCCATTTTCAAGATTAGGGGTCTTCTTGTCGGTTCATATGATGGTATGATCCGGAAATGTGTGCTCGTTCATGAATGATCATACCAAGCATTTTGAGGGGGAGAAATGAGCTTGAGGCAAGATTACAAGCTGCTCAAAACGATGTGTGAAAGTGGAAGATTTACCTGGTGCTCAGTTGGATATTGTTCTTGATTGTTTATGCACTTGGTTAGCTTTTTAGCTTTTATGTATGATGGCCGTATTTTGTGTTTTGTGGAAATGTAAGTACTTGTTAGGCCACCATGTTAGTGTAACAACCATGATCAAACTATTCTGTAGTATGTTATAAATTTAGATTCTCTTTAATATAATGTTTAATGTTTCTCCATATTGAAAAATGGCAGTAGCTGAGTCTCCTATTTGGTTATGAATTTTGTTCTTCAGCTGAGTTTACCTTAGGTTTATGCAGATGGTTATGAATTTGGTTAGGTTTGACTTACACAGCTTCTTCTACATCACCTACCAAAGTTTACATTTGAAGGTGATGCAGTTATAGACAATGTAATAAGAGAGTCCACACAAGATGCAAATTATGTACACAAGAAGCTTGGTCAATCTATGAAAATACACAAACATAACATGATGTCATAGATAATGCAAATGGATATAATTTCAAATGCATAAAATTTCATACTTTTCAACATAATAATTAGAGTTAGACACACACATATGTTTTTAGAGTACATAACTTGTCCATAGCAAACATAAGTCTAGTTCAATAGCATAACATAATTGACCTATGGTGAGGCCATCATTCTTTCCAGTGCAGCCTGTTGCCTAGTCATTCTCCTCAAGAAGAGGATGAATCGGGGACCGCTTGCACACCACTTGAATGGCTTTAAGATTGAGACTATGATTGATCATGTAGTTGGGATTGATCATGTATGTTGGGATCATCAGTAGCTTGATCTTGAATTTCATATTGAACACAACTTACTTAAACTGCAACATCTTGACTTTCAACAACACCTGTACCTTCAGCTGGTTTCTTTGCTGCAACTTTTTTACCTTTAGGATGTGTCTTCTTTGTTGCAACCTTTTTAGGCACTTGTTTACCTTTTCCTTTAGCACTTGAACTTTTTTGTTTAGGTCCAGTTTGACTACTTTGAGTTCCATATACACCACCCTGCCCAAGACATGTTTTTCGGTTGTGTCCAGCAACGCCACAAACACCACACTTTACACTCTTCCAATCCTTAGACAACTTACCATTCTTCACAATCTCTTCAGTTTCATAATCTATCCTTACTGTTTCTACTTGTTGAGCTAGCCGCAGTTGTTTGATGTTTTGGTGGAACAATGCTTGTGGGCACAAATGATTTTTTCCAATGCTCATTGCTAGTTATGGTCTGGATAGTGTTTTTGTAGGTTTCTTGCCAAGTGTTAAGATAGTAACAAGGATGAGCCCATGTTTTCACAACTCCTACTTGTTGTCCATTTAAAGCCATATTCCAATTGGTAGCAACATCATGTTTACATGGTAAACCTGTTATCTCCCATCTTATGCAAGTACAAGACTTGTCTACAACATTAACTACACATTGGTCTCCACATGGTTCACTAACCTTAAACTTATCTCCCCCATTCCATAAAACAATATACTTAACAACCTCTTTCTTAATAACATCTAACATGTGTTGTGCAGTTGGTGTTAGTGGCCCATTACTCTTCCCAATCACAATCACAACATGCATTATTCTTTTCATATGGTATTCCCTGATGTATTCTAAGGCAGTAATGATAGGTCTGTTCATACCCCCAATTATTTTCCCATTAAACACTTGACACATGTTATTAAGTAACACATCAGACTGAGCTCTCCCTTAACAATACAAATAAATATGTATTACTTGTACATTTCATAGTGCATTAACATATACCATTTAAGTTATACAGATAGATGACTTACCTAAAAAATGTGACCTTGACCAATGGATTGGTGGTATCTTACTTAACCAAGTATGGGCAGGTTCACTAAATCTCTTGAAATCAACCATAGCTTTCTCAAAATGTATAACAGTTTAGGCTGTTGCACATCTCTACAAATGGTCTTTGAAGTCCTTACCTTTCCATTGAAGTTTCATATTCTCACGAATGCTTCTAAGACAAAATATGTGCTCTGCATTTGCAAAAACTTCTCCTAAAGCTGGAATGATACCCTGCACAAAATCACATATATTTAGTGTCTGTTAAAAAACAGAGGGACATGAATTCAAGGTTAAGAGAGTACCTATTGTATGTCACTAATAAAAGTAAAGTTTGAGTTTGGCTCTAGTTCAAGATCTTCAGATAAACAATGAAGAAACCAAGTCCATAATCCTATATTTTCTGATTCTGCAAAAGGATAAGCTAATGGATATATACCATTGTTGCTATCAATTATCACAGATGTAAGAAGTTGACCCACCTTTAAAGGACCATCAATAGGAATAACATCTAACCCCAACAACTCTCTCTGGCAGGCTTTAAATCTTGACTTCAACATCAAGATCCTCAAACTTGTTATTCACATCAACAAGTGATCTTCATACTTTCTCTAACTGCTTAACCTGAGTCACTTGGAACAGATTATATAACAACCCGTAATTTTTCCTGGTCATTATTTAAACCTATATCTCAAAATAATTTATTTTTGAATTTACATATTAATAAGGATTTAAAACATACGTTTTTAGGGGGTCATTTAAGTCCTAAATCGATACATTTTATATCCGTTACTACTTAAAATAGTTCCTTTTCACATTTTAGGTCTTTTGGAAGCAAAATGCTGGAATGAAGCATTTATGGATGAAAAGGAGTGAAAACATGAAGAAAAAGGTAAAGACAAGATCAAAGGCCATTCCGCAAGCCTGATGGCGTCCCAATCAAAGGGTGACGCCGTCCCTATATAGAAGTTTTGATCAATTTAAACGTGATGGCTCAGGTGAAATTTTGGTTCTACAACCAGACGGCGTCACGCCTAAACTCTGGAAGGCGTCACCCTTATTTTCTACACCAAACGCCCAAGAACCAATCTCAGACGACGTCCTTCATGAAGACAGATGGCGTCACAGTCATAAGTTGACGTCGTCCCAATGACCACTTGGCCCAAACGAAACCCTAATGACGACGACCTGACGGCGTCACTAGAAAAAGGTGACGTCGTCGCATTTGTAAATGTATATATAGAATTCGATTTTTCTGCATTATAAGAGGTAGAACTTTGTAGAGCAAACCCTAATTCAGTTGTAGTCCGACTTGGACAGTAATTTGGGGTTCCATACGCTTCTTTACATCATAAGATAAGTTTGTTTATCCATATTATCATTATATCTACCCCATGTTTAATTGTATGTGTGTATGCTTACTTGTTTACCATGAGTAGCTAAATTATCCTTGTGTTTGCTTAGATCTATGAAACCTAGTTGTTAATTATTGTTAGGTTGTCTATTGTCTTAATTGGTAGACGCTAGAGTAAGGAAAAATGGCTTCTTCTTTAAGTGTTGCGAGCTTGAACGTCCTAAATAAAGCTTAGGAGTGCACCTAGGCCATTCGTTGTGTGAGTTGTAGCTTGTTGATAATAGAGTATTCGGGGGCGATCCCGGATAGTCTAAAGTAGAGTTACGATTCATAGAATTAGGGAATTAGGCACCCCCTATGACCAAATGGAATACAACACACCAATTAAGATGAGGATCTGACAATTCAACTGACCAATAAGAGATAAGTAGGGAGTAAGAACATCTAAGTAAACACATTTTTAATCATCATAAGAGCACACCTACATAAACATAATCTACCCTTGGTTAAGTAGTTAATTAGTTTAATTAAAAGTAGTTAAAATTGGTAGAAGTACCACCCCCCACTCCTATGCCACGAGATATTTATTTGCTTTTTAAAAGACTAAAAAGAATCTCCTTCATCCTTACCTTCTCATCATACATCTCTTTCTAGCATCTCAATTCCTCAGAGAACGATCAAACCCCTGGGCTTACCTCATACTACATTACAACGATTAGGTACGTTGCCTAGAGGGTTGTAAAACTTGCTCGTAGAAAATGAAGTCTTTTCGACCCCGAACTCCGCTATCACATATTTCCTTTTGTGTATAACTTTTAACGAAAACGATCCTGCACGCTTACCAACACTATATTAAAATGTCTTAAGTCCAATAAAATTTTCGGAGTCAATAATTTCGTTTTTATAAAAACTTTCCCAAAAATATATTTCTCGCATTTTACCGAACCCGAATACCGCAATTACATCAGCGCAAAAGGACACGGAGTACACACAAGACACTTAATATTAATAATAAAACAAATCACCCTACCAACACCAAACGAGACAAAAGCAGTTTCCTCTTTCTGTGCTCTTCAACGTCAACAATGAAACATCCTTTTCATCTCCATCTCCTTCTCGGTTCATCTTCCCAACACACAATCACAAACCCTTGTAATGATCTTGTTCATCTTTAATTTATGTGTTTATCTTGTTAATCATAAGGATTTATAATTTTATTTTTTTGGAATTTGTCTTTTTATTTCATACCAATCGAACAGATTTTTGGATCTGAGAATGATTGTGATTGATTCAATCTCTTGTTGATGTTGTTGTTAGTGTGTTGCAAACGTAAGAAAACCACCATTTAAAATTTTGTATTGGCTTACTTGGATAGTGCTTATTAAGTGGCTTATTGACTTGGTTTGAATGAAAAAGGAACCCACATCGAGGGTGTTTGTTTTCTTTGTTTGTGTGTACCGTACCATCACAAAACCCGTAAGGGTGTGATTGTGTCGAGTCACTCACTCCAGTTAGGTTGTGTCGAGTCACTCCCCCGCTTGTTTTTTTCCGATTAAGTGGTGGGTTTCATAAGTCTTAATGGGGAGGGCACTCTTGGTTCTCTCTCTCCATATAGACTATTTAACAGAAAAAGAAACATATTATATGTGTGGCCCCACCACTATCTTCCCATTAAGACTTATTAACATAAAAAAGAAACACCCCCGTCTTTATGTTTTCTAGTTATTGATGTTGTTGGATTATGTTTAGTTGCTAGCCAAAACTACTTGTGTATATTTGTTGCGAGTCTCGGTGTACAAAGAAAACTCCCAACGAAGTGATGGTTTTTGCCTCGAGTCACGTGGGAAAACACCCACGAAGGGTGTTTGTTACCCACGGCTGGCACGAGGGTGGTCGTGTGAGCATTGTGTGCGTTATTAAACCAAAATGGCCTCTCGGTTTCTTGCGTCAAAAATAGTTTCACAAAGGTATTGAGTGAGACACAAGCTGCTAAACCGATTTTCTGGGCTTGTGGATTGTGTTAAATTGTTTGTCTTGGGCCTCAAGTCCAGTCCATTAAAATAGGTTTGTTTGTGATCATGAGTTGCGAGCCCATTGAATCTTATTAGGGTGCGTTTAGGTTGTTTTTGAATCATTATATATATATTAACGTAAGGATACAAAACGGTGCCAAAACATGTCGTTTGGGGCTCCCCATATTTCCGTCAGCCCAAATGCAAGATCCATGTTTCTTCACCATGCGCCTTCATTCATAATGCGGTTTAGCTTATACGGGCCATTCCCTCGTCTCCACTCTCAAGAAATCGTGATTCATATCTCTTTCTATTTCGCCGGGCCTCAAGAATCGCCCGTGTTTCTGCTGCCGCCACTTTAGGTAATCGTTCCTTCAACCTTAGGTGTTTGTTTGCGATTGCAATTAATCAAAACACAACAAGCTGGGACTGGTGGTTCAAGTATCAACACATATGTAAGTTTATTTTTGTGGGTAAGGTTTACTTTTATTTAGTTAATATTTTGGGGTGTGGCTAATAGTTTGGTGGACTATGTGATTGTCAGTTTTGATTTTGTTAGTTTTTATGTCACAGTGAAGAAGATGCTTACTTATTGATAAAAACACACACATACATGCCATTATTTAGTCAGAGTTTAGAGCAACACTATTTAGAGCAACCGGTAACTCTGAACAATGGGTTGCTCACCCGGTAGGCGATGAACATCGGCCCACTATAAGGTTTGGTTGTAACTTTTACACTAGAACCTCCTTTCAGCTGAATTAGATGACTTTTTATGTTTTTTTGTATACAACTGTTTCTGTGTTTTATTTATGTTCCTTATGTTGCGGTTGTTATTGATGATAGGTTGTACGTTGTTGGTGGAAGTCGTAACGGGTGTCACTTATCTGATGTTCAGGTATCATTACTGGTAACCCAATATATATGCTTATCACTACTGATTGTACACCTTATTTGGCCAAATGTTACTGCTTCAATTCCGATAGTTCAACCATAATATTTAGCGATATGTTTTATTTGGCAAGAAGTGCTACACTACTCCGCTACAATTTGAAGTAGAAAGACGTAAGGAACTTGCGCCATGGCGGTACCGCTTGGTTCTAAGCTATGTTATGAAATTGTTAAAATGTGTGAAGGTCCGGGTAAGCAAAGGTGGGTATCGATTAAAGTTGTGATCGTTCGTGTGTTGGCGGGGCAATTATTATATTTGCAGCCACAACGGGTGTATCTGCTTTCTTCGATTGTCAACTCCGTCTCGCCTCATTGGTGTATGTGTTACATTTGTTAAAATGTCGTTGCCAATAAATGTCTTTTGGCAAGGCAACCATTGCGTTCGATGGTTGCGTACCACCGGACCATGTTTGGCAACGGTGTTTGTTGCTTGCGCACTCTAAGCTATGGTTTCAAAAGTTCCTACAACATATGGAATCAAAATTGCGCATGTATAGTCATTTAGACGCTTTACAGTGTTGGGTTTGCTTATTGAGAACCGGTCGCCTTTCTTTGCCTAGCTAAGTGTAGCTTGCCGGTCAGATTCGGGCGGTAGCCAAATGGTTGCGCATCGATGGGTTTCGGGCACACTTGTGGCCAAACGAAAGTGTTGGTGGACGTTGATATAAAAGGCGATGATTTGGATGGGTTTGATCAAAGCCGAATCTCAGACCGTGGCGGCAAACAATCGTTGTGCCTACGCAGCGATGTATCCGCTTTTCGATCCTTTGTGCGTGCGAGCCTCATTATATTTTCGTGAACCATGCCGTTATGAGTCATGTGTTGCCGCAATGCTTCACGTATGATGGCGATGTGGGAAACGCCTGCAATGTTTTATATCGCTTGATAAAACTTTTGGTCGCTATTATCATTAAAAGAGGAAAGCGCCATAACACGGGGATCAAGAGTATGAACGAGAATGCCACGTATATCATAAAACGTGTTAACGGGCCAACAATACACACTTGGGTATCCCAGTTAGACCGACGAAGGAACAGAGTTCCGATGACGCATGTGCATCTTTGTATCCTAAAATTAATAGCTTAGAACAGCGGTGATGAGTTTATGGTGGTGCGGGATTAAAGCCGCGATGGTCCATATCTTGGAGTGGCAGGTTGCTATACTTGCAGCCTTGGTGGGCATATCTTCTTTTCCGATTTTATCTGTTCTGCACCTTATTATACATGTATTAGTTTTAGGATAGTAAACGGTGCTACTCCATGTCGTTTAGGGCTTGCATTTCGGATGAATGCACGTACCTGTGTCTCTGGTTGTTTGTCGATTGGCATGAGGTAATCATTTCTTCAATCGTTGGTGTTCTGTTGTAGATTTGCGTATGTTTTGTGTTAGCTGCTTCGGTTCAGAATAGAATGGTCACGGCTAGCGATGACAATAGTTATCCGCGTTTATGTCTTTGGTGAGTGCAGTTTAGGAACTCCTGTATTTTGGCAGGGCAACCACATCCAGATTGTGGTTGCAGCCATAGCGGGTGTTTAGTACCGCTTCCATACTCGCGGAACTGAGCCTTTATAGATATTAAAGCGTGTTTGTGTTTGTGTTTTTGTGCTTCGGTTTTATGTTTCAAATGGACTGATATTTTAGAACGTCATGTGTGGAACTGTCGTGTTGAGTCTCCAAGCCTGATTTCTTACTATTTGATATTAAGTGTTTCGTTTATGGTTTTCCCACTCTATTCGACTGCACAAACGTGACAACTATAAAGGTATTACTTATTAACTGTCACCTGAACCTGCTTTGACCCGTTAACAAGCCCGCAAAACCAAACGGCTGCCATCATTCTGCTATGTTGATTTCCAGTTTTTGGTAAGTCAGTTTGTTAAATACGTCGACTTTAAATCATTAATCAACATAACAATCACACAGCTTACCTCCTATTAACATTCCCTTCAGATGACAGAATGAAGGACAACAGCAGGAACGAATTTTTGAGCATATGAAAAAACTTAATTGCATGTTAAGTCAAAGAATAAGAGATGTGGCCTTCGCCAAATGTTGACACTCGCCAATGCTGTTACAATGGCTATCACTCAGATGCAAAGGCTGCTTATGCGCCTCTTTTTTTTAAAAAAAAATTGGCCTTTAGTCGATAAGATGGTTATTACTATGCATAAAATTATAAGGTCGATTGTCACTAAGGGCAATGGTTGTGCGGAAGTTATTTCAGCAACTGGTAGTATTGGTGAAGCTATTGAACAGAAACTGTTACTCCTCTTCAACAGCTGTTACTCCTTACTTCCAATCATGCAGCAAACGGATTTAAGGATACATTTGATACTTATTTGGTCTGTAGGAAACTGATGAGAGGTGGTTACGTATCTCAAAGATACGTTATTGCTACCAAGATGTAAGCATAAGATTTGTAGCTGATCTGAAAAAGGTAAGAAACTTTTGAAAAGTAAGATTATCACATTTATTACGTTCATGGTTCACTCAAATGTTTGAATTTGACACTTTTGCTTGAGTTCTAATACTACTTTACACATCTCCAACAATAGCTGGTACCATACTTTGAGGTCTGATTAAAGAAGCTCTGCCAACTGTGCTTTCTTCATAGACATTGACAAGATTAATCAAAATGCATGGCATGCAATCATAGCAGATTTGTCATTAGGAGAGCAGGAACAAGAGTCGTCAGCGGTTGGTGAGTTCCGTTCCATTACCATTTACTTATGGATGGGTTAGTTTGTGTTATGTTAGAATTGGGAAGCAAGTGAAATAAATATAGAAGTCTTTTGTAGGCCTTGATCGTCGTTGAAGATTCCAAATTTCGAAAAGATTTGGATCACAAATTAAATCGACCACATCGACCCTCCGGTGTTAAACTCGTTAACAAGGTATCATTTTGGCTTTCACTAGCTTTTCAATTGACTCTTGATCTATGTAGTAACAGATTTATCCTAATCAGTAGCGTAAATATTTGGTAAGGTTACAAAATTCTGTTATAGACGCTAATTAATTAGTTACGACTTCATTTTACTAACTAATGAATTGTGATTGAGATCTCGAATCATGTGATACATATCGTAGTTTAGATAACTTGAGTTAGTGAATAGGATTAGTTTCTATTGTTGAATCTGCGATTATGAGTAATAATTTTATAGTTATACTATTGTTTAATTAGTATAAAGAATACATGATATGATTATGTGCTGTTAATAATGTATTAGTGGACATAATGTCGTGAAATACTAAAAGACGGCATAAGTGACGATAACAAATGGCGTTAGCTTCGATATTACTATTAAACATGTGTGATAAAGTAGAAGTGATCATGTTTAGTAAATATACGATGTCTTTATTATATTTTAAAGATCCAAGTAGGGTCATCATTTAAACACGGTACCAAAAACGATTACCATTCAAACACATATCTAGCGCCCCGGTGTCACTTAAGGCCTTCTGATTTATGGCCCCTGTATGGCAGTCGATAGCCTCTGAATAATGTTTTTTACCCATCTTGACATAGTTGTTACCTTCTTCCTGCATTCCCAAGGCATATCAATAAAAACCAATAGAAGAAAAATGCAATTCAACTCAAGTAACAATCCTATAGACATACTGACCGAAACAAATTACTTTATTAGATAAAAGTTGTGCTTTCGGTTTTCAGTTTTTTCTTCGCAGAAGTTGGTTCTGTTGTTTACTGTTTGTAGATTTCATGTTTAACCAAAGTGATACTTATTAATCTTGAAGTGAGAAAATGATAATTAGACTCCCCTGCTCTTGAAATCATAGTAATTTTTCTCTTCTTACTTACCTAAAACATAACAAAATTAACTGTAATATCATATTATCAACATTTAGTTTGCTATTACCGTGACTTGATTATTTGACTATGACTTTTTGATGTTACGCTCGAGAAACTTGAGTCTTTTCCACTCTTTTAGAGACCAATTTGAACAAACTGTAAATCTCTTTCTTCACAATTCAGAGCCGGTAGCCGGTATACCGATAAATATAAAATGCTCCGCCGCAACGCGGCGGCTTCGAAGCAATCCTTGTTAATACTAATGTGTAGGGGTGTTCATCGGTTCGGTTATCGGGTTGTTCGGTTCGGTTAGTTCGGTTACTTTTTTTTTTGGGTATAACCGATAACCGAACCGAACTGAAATTAAAATGATTCAACCGAACCGAATAACCGAAAACCGAACCGAATAACCCGAATTACATAAATTTAATTATTTATTCGTTTATTTATAAGATTTTTAAAAAGAAAAAAAATTAAAGCTTAAAAAATGTTATATTTAAAAGAGTTTTAATATTTTTTTATATAAATATATAAAAAAATATATATATTTATTTGAATTCGGTTTTCGGTTCGGTTTTCGGTTCGGATTGCTAAAACCATAACCGAACCGAAAACCGAATATTTAATTCGGTTCGGTTCGGTTTTGGCAAATTCGGTTCGGTTTTGAGTTCGGTTTGGTTATTTTCGGTTCGGGTCAGTTTCGGTTTTCGGTTTATTCGGGTATTACCCAACCCATGAACACCCCTACTAATGTGTGTTTGATGTGGTTGGGTCGAAGCCCATATAACAAAGGGTCCGTTTGGTTGTGACAGCCCACAAGGGCATGTTTGGTTTTGTTTGTGTCAACTCGAGTCGATTCACGTTCCGTCTGTTTCGACTCATCACCCACGACACCATTTTCTCGATGCACTTTAAGCACGTGGTCTTCAACTCGTCCGCATTTCTCGACTCACGACACGTCTTGCATTATATCGTTAACATTATTAAAAACGCAAGTCAGAAATCAAATAGTGAAAATGTAAACGATAAACAAAACTTGAAAACATACTTGTTTTACTCATAACTTAAATGGAACGTTTTTATACTTCTAAATTAAATTGTTGAAAATATAAATTTTTAGACATTTACTTACAATTATTAGTTCGAGTATTTAAACTTGGTAAAACTTATTATAGAACTTTGACGTTAGTCACCTCGAACAAATAAGAACAAATACACGGGTCATGTCCGGTTTTCAATAAAATATATATTTTTTAGCATATCATATTCTTATAATAATTAACATGGGAAGTGTTAATACAAATCTCGTCATTAAACGTTATTTATATTTTTGATCTTTACCTAAGTTTTGTTAACCAAAAAAGTAAATTTAATTTTTATAAAGCTTAAAGCTTGTCAAGTTTAATAGATATTAAAACAAGCTTTTTCAAATAATATCTTCATCACTCAAGCATTTACATTGTGATTAATCATATCTTGATATGACTCTAAACCATAATGTATGATAGTAGTTTTTAGTTCAAGAATGTTTTGGTTTCTTGAAACAAAACATTACATATGTATTTAAATTTTAACATATTTCTAAAAATAGAAAAACAAACACATGACATCATGTGGTGCATTATTGAAATCCTTAGAAGATTTCACTAGATACTTTGTGTAGATTTAGGCTCTACATATCTTACACAATCTTGGATAGATATGGTTGACTTTGGTAAGATTTTGAGATCTTGATGTCAGACCTCGGCGGCACCAAAAGTTAACACGGGCGGAACCCTTTGAAGGGTTCCGTGGTCCGTGGTGCTTGCTGATGTTTTTGGCTATAAATAGCAAAGCCAAACCAAGTTGTTTTTCATCCCTTTCTATCATATTCTCATACATTCCTTCTCTCTAACATTTCTAACTCAGTTTCATATCATATTAGTGATCTCTTTTGTAGCAAAGAAGATCAAGATACATTCAAGCTTCAACAAGAAGTTGGAAGTCTTGTTTGTTTGTTGTTGTATGATCTTGTGTTGATTCATACATCATTGTTGTACCAAACCATCATAATCTTGTGAGTGTGAGTGGTTAGTATTTTAGTCCTTAAAATACATTGTGTGTGGGAGTGGTTGTACCCTTGAAAAGAACTCGACATTTAGCTTAGTGTCGGAAATAGTGTGTAAGCGAAGTGTAAAGGTTTCTCCGCCGATGAAAGGAGCTTATTGACTAGTGAAGTTAAACTCTCGAGTGTGAGACTCGGGGAGTGAAGTAGGGCAAGGAAAAAGAGTCCTTAAACAACTTGTTGTGGTTTGATTGTTTTTTTCCTTATCTACTCTTTACATATTGTTGATTACTATTCACTAACATATCTAAGATCAATATCAATTGATCTTTCAATAAGTTTCAAAACAAAGTTTTTAATCGGCAAACTATTCAAACCCCCTTATAGTTTTCAACAATTGGTACCAGATCATCGTTGCTCAAGAATTTCTAAAATAGTTTGTATTTTATAAACTTGAAATGATCCATGGATTCCGAAAACTTTAAAGAAGGGCAATCTATGCAAAGACCACCACTCTTTGAAACCAATGGATTTATCTATTGGAAAAACCGTTTTGAAACATATGTAAAATCAAAAGACATAGATCTTTGGTTTGTTATTGTTAAAGGAGATTTTAGTTCTACAACAAAAAATATTTCTGTTGATGATCAAAAGAAATTAATAGCTAAAAATAATGAAGCTAAAATGATGCTTTATAATGCTTTGCCTAGAAAAGAATATGAAAGAATTTTTATGTGCGAAACCGCTAAAGATATTTGGGAATATTTGATTATTACACATCAAGGAAATTCACAAGTCAAGGATAACAAAATTGATCTTCTTGTTCAACAATATGAACAATTTGTTATCATTGAAGATGAAACCATTGATTGTGGATTTGCTCGCTTTAATACTATTATTACATCTCTTAAAGCACTTGATGAATCTTTTCGTAATAAGAACTTTGTCAGGAAATTTCTTATAGCACTCCATCCAAAGTGGAGAGCTAAAGTGACGGCTATTGAGGAATCAAAAGATCTCTCAAAAGTGATACTAGACGAACTTATCGGAAACCTCAAAGTACACGAAATGGTGATTGAGAAAGATTCGGAAATCATCAAAGGAAAAAGAGAGAAAATGAAATCCGTTGCTTTAAAAGCAAGAACGGAATCAAGCGATGATGAAGAATCTTGCTCCGGTAGTGAAGATGAGGAGTATTGATGCAGGTTTTACTGACCATGTTTTAATATTTATAAAGTCTCGTTATACCTATGGTCTACCCTAATGCACTAACGGGCAGTGTACCCGGTCGCGTGTAGTGTAGTATTCGGTAAAACCGAGGCCGTCCCAAGAGCTATGTGTGTTGGATTATTACTAAGTGGTATGTGCTAAAAACACATACCTTTTCATTATCAAAACTGACCCAAAATAACCAAGAAAGAGCCGTTTATTGCTAATATTTATGGTTTTCTTGAGTTTATGCATGTGCAGGTACGGATATGTTAAAACACACAAAAAAGAAGCCAAATCTGCCAAAAACCGGGCACGAGAGAAAGAAGATTGCAAAAAGCCGATGCCGGATTCAGTTTATGGGATTCTGAGCCTTCAAAGTGCGAAATAAAGATTTCTGAGCATAATAGAATTTTCACTATTGGTCCTTCACTTTATCAAGTTCACACATTCACCCTTACCCTTTCCCAATTATCATATTTGGTCCTTGGTTTTTGGTACATTACATAAATAGTCCCTTTTGTTACATCCGGATTTAAAACAAAAAAAAACAAGTCCAAACCATTATCCAAAAACAAATAAAAGCCCATATCAAATCCATTAACCCGGTCCAGTAAAGCCTTTACCCACGTTCGTTATTATACCCGGTCTAATACAATATTACCCAACCCGAATACACTATTATTACCCGGTCAAAACAACCCATAAACAAGTCAAATAAATATAAAAAACTCAGTTCCAACCCAAACGCGCCTAAACCTGGTAAACACCCATTTACTGTTACCCTCTTCCCTTCTCACCATTTACCCACATTTACCCGTACTTAATATGCTTCTAGAACTTCCTGCCACCGTGTCAGAGTGTGACAGCCAAAGGATAGCCAGCGTGGCAATTTGAGAGCATCTCATTGGACGAAACACATCACAAGGGTGATCCAAGGGCCAAGAATAGATTTGATGACAAAGAGATGAATCAATGGTTGATATTAGAGGATCTAGGAGCTTCTGAAGGCATCCCAGGCTCCCTCTTCTGCTATTTAAACCCTCATTCAGTCACATAGAGGATTGTCCAGTTTTTAGGTTTTTAGAAAACTGTTACCATTTAAATTTCTGTCATTTTAAATTGTTTTCAAGTAGTTAACTAGTTTTCAATCTCAGTTGTAATTTGTAATTTCAGTTTTTATAGTGAAAGGTTAATTTCCAATCTTAATCTCTTGTCACAATTTCGTTTCAATCTTACATTTCAGTTAAATACTGTTTCATAAGCTTAGCTACCTGTTCATCAAGCTCACATAAGCTTATCTTAGCTTATGTGAGCAGATTGTGGTTTAATCGTGCTTCAATTTCAAAGTTTTTAGTAAAAGTCAAATAAAGTCAAATTTAAAAGTCAAAGAAGTTTGAGGTTCATTTTTGGTTTAAAGTTGTTATATGGTTGAGTTTGATGATTGTCTTAGTGAATCATTTCAGGTTATGTCGTTACTCATGATGTTTTAAGAGTTAATTTGCAAATTCATACTCTTAAGGAGTGTTTGGATTTATCCAAATTTTTAAGTCGTAGTCATGTTAGTAAGTTAGAATTGAGTATTTGGTTTTCATTACTGATTTCATAGTGTTATACATCACAGTTTTCAGTTTGTTAGGTCCTAATTATGTTTTGATTTGTTAAAACTCAAGTCTGCTCACAGTTTCATCTGTCCCAAATCTTGGTTTTTACCAGTTTTCCAAAGCATTTTGATTCACTTTTATTTGTTATAAAAATTAATAAAAATTAAAAATAGCCAGTTTAGTAGCTTGTTTCATTGATCTCAAAAGGAAAAAAATCTGAAAAATGTTTTGCTTAGTCTGCTAAAGGTTTCAAGTTGGTGGTTCAGCATAGTTTCTGCCTTGTCCAGGTTCTGCTCCAAACACTACAATTCAAGTAGCAAATTTGTGTTTACTGATGTTTTTATTGATTGAAGTGTAGTTCCTTAGATAGTTCATTACATTAGTTTAGCTGTTTTAAATTTATAATGTCTTTGAGCTTAGCAGATTAGCTTAATAGGCCTTTAAACCTTCCCTTTCTACCCCTTTTAGGACTGCTGTTATTATAGTAGATTAAGAATTGAGCTAACTTGCATTGTTACAGTTAAATGGTGTCAAAAGTCAAATAGTGAAATCTTTTTATTGCATTGTTGCATTGTTGCTTAGTTTTTGACGTGTTCTTCAAAAGTCAAATGGTGTCATAAATCAGTTTTATGCAGAACTTGCAGCAATTGCACAGTGCTTATTTTAAGTAGTTAGGATCTCATATTTGGTCCATTTGCAGCTTGCTGGGTGGTCTTGAGTTCCACATTTCTGGTTTTCACTTAAGCTTATTGAATAAGCAGTTGCAGTAGCTTAAAGTAGGGGGTCAGAATCTGTTTTGCTTATAGTGGCAGTTGGCTTAAATCTGAGTATACTGCTTATTAGGTGTTAGGAGTAGCTGTAGTTAGTTGCTTTAGAGTATTTTTAGCATAACTTACCTTCTGTAGAAGTTTGGTAGCTTATAGAGCTTATTAGCTTATTTTCAAGTAGCTTATTTAGGATCAGTTACACTACAGCCCTCATTTCCTTCACATAAGACCATGTTTTTATATTTTTTATAGCTTTAGAATGATATTTTAGAATTTTCCTGAGATTTTCATAATTTTTGGTCATTGTTTAGTATCTTTCTCAATTAAAAACAGTTTTTAATCATTTTTAATTAGCTTTAATTGCAAATAATTAAGAAAAAAGTTCAAAAAAATAATTTTTCATTTTTCCCAGTTTAAGATAAATATAAAAAGCATAAAAAATAATTTTCCTTATTTTTCCCCTTTTATTTGGTATTTTTCACAATTTAAATTAGATTAAAATAGTTTTAAATTAGTAGAAAATAGAAAATTAATCTGAAAAATAAAAATTTAGTTTTGAAAATTCTCTTATGTTATTTTAGATTTTTAGAAATTAGTTTCATAATTTTCCCCTTTGTTTTTATAATTTTTAGTTATTTAGTCTTATTTTTAAAAGTTAAAAATTAGTTTTTAATTTTAATAAATTCAAGAAAATTCCTAAAAATTAGTTTTAATTCATAATTAGTTTTCTAATATCATTTTTAGCATAAAAGTAATTTTAGGTTATTTTTAGGAGTTAGATTAGTCGTTGTTGCATTTTTATTCGCGTTTCGTGTTAATTCCGTATTTGCGTTTTAGTATAGATTTGAGTAGTTTGCCTTTATTCTTAGGTTTTCCCTATAGATTTTATTCCCATTTGCTTTCCTTATCCCATAGTTTAGAAAAGATCATTTTATCCCCTTCTATTATTCAAATCCCGATAATCGAGACGTGAGTTGGAAATTCCATTCAACCCTCGTTCGGAACGATCTCGGTGCTCAAACCTAATACGTTTGAGTTACCCACATACTACACAACTTCTCTCTATTATTGGTTTGTCTGAACTGTTTTAAGTTTCTTACGGTTAGTCATTCACAAGTGGCTAGCTTGTGTGAGATAACTTGACGGGTTTTGGCATCGAATCAATTTTTGGCGCCGCTGCCGGGGAGGGCTTGTAGCGAGTTTTCGTATTCCGTCTCGAATCGCGTGCATTTGAAGATCCTTCCCCGAGTGAAGTTACCGTCGTTTTTGTATATATTTTTCAAAAACCCAAAAAAATCTAAAAAACCAAAACATTCTTCCTAGAGTGTTTGCAAAACCATAAAAATTAAAAACCAACAAAAGAAACTGAAACGTCAATTGTTACGTCGGCTCACCTTGAAGGTACAACCTATACACGGGGTATAAGGAAAGTCTTGACATTAAATTGCAGACTGAAGAACGATCCACTCTTCGTTCCCGCTCCGCTGCGCGTACTTTTGAGAGCTACCGAGCACCGGTTGACGTGACGGTTACAAAAATATTGTGTTTTCTAAATATAAAAACCCAAAAAGATTTTCCTTTTCAAAATTTGTTTTAAAAACCCAAAAAATATTCTTCTTTTATCCTCTTAAGCCGATAATTCTTTTCTTTTACCCTCTATATGATTAATTCTCATGGAGTCTCAAAATTTCTTTCCACCCTATTGCTTTAATTGCAGAGATTTATTAAAAGATGATTCACTTTGTGAACGTTGTTTTTGCAAAGGGTGTGGATTTTATCGCAAATCTTGTATGTGTCGCCCTTTTGAAGAACCCACCGGGGTTATCGATGACGTTTCCATCGATTTTGAAAAAAGATTTGAGCAACGTCAAAACCACATTGAAAGCATGCTTCAAACGTTATTAAGCCACATTCAAGCTCGACAATGTGTTAATGAGGAACCCGTTCAAGTTATGGAAGACGATCACACTATTCCAGAGCTACCCGAAGAACCCACCGAGGGTTACGGAGACGATTTCTTTGAACATCGTGCTTTTCTTAACAACATTGAAAAACTTGAAGCCTTGTCAAAAATTTTGAAATGTAAGCATGATGAACCCTCGATTCCTACTCCCTCTCCGGTGAGGGAGATGGAACATATTTTTGAACCCGAGGTGATTCCCTTTTGTACTCTCGACTCTAATCCGAAGAATTCTAGAATCGATCCTTATCTTTCACGATTCGCCGTTACGAGTCCGTCGAGTTACAACAAAACGGAACAAAATTATGAGCTTAAAACGATTTCTAACCAGAAAGAACCGGAGACGACAACGGAAGTGGTGGAACTTGCTAGCTCTAAGAGCACACCACTTGTCCCACCTCCGGATTCTTCTCCTTCTCTTATTTCTGAGCTTCTCATTTCCTACTCTTCCCCTTCACTCACGCCGGTTGAGAGAAGTGACGTTCTTTTGGAAAAGGTCGATGATCATATTTCTACAGACATTATTGATCCCATTGACTCTTTCATAATGGGGGATGAGCATCTTAGTACTATTCCGGAAACGGAAGTGTCTAATTTTGAGATCCTTATCCCAAGCCCAAGAGAGTCTGGGGTTGTTGATATTTGTGATGAGCCTTCTCTTGATATTTCGAATGATCATGTTGAGATGTTCTCCGATTCCGATGACGATTCTTATGGAGACATCGATTTTGTCGACGATTTACCTTCTGAGCCCGTCTATATAGAAGAGGAAAATGATTTTGAGCCAGAAGAAGAAGAGATTGAGCTTAATGATATACAGATCGAGGATGAAGCATTACGAGAAACATTGTCGAATGTTTATCTTCTCATTTCCAAGATTGAAGCCCTTAACAATAATTCAAGTTCGCATCCTATCTCCGTTAAAGATAGTGATTTCTCTCCCGAGCTTGAGACCTTCCGATTTGATGAAGAGATTAGTGGCAATCCCACTATTGATGATGTTTATCCTCCGATTCTTGAGCGATTCTATTTTGATGTTGATGTGAGCAAAGTTTTGAACGAGATTTCCGATAATCCGAAAAATGACCCGATCATTGAGGATGCTATTGATGACCCAATACCACCGGGTATTGAGGATGTTATGAATAATCCCGAGGTGGATATAGTTGTTCTTGATGGTTCCCTTGACTCCCCTTCTTCTAATGAGTCGACCATCCTTTATCTCGTGGAGCCCGCATGTGAAGACAAAATCTTTAAACCCGGGATATTCGACATAGATGAGCTTTATGCTAAAACCGTTGTTAGAGAAAAGGATCCTCACTTGGATGCCTTCATTGTTAAGCTTTCACCTCCTTACCATGAGCTCCATTCTTTCTTGGAGTTTTCTCACTTTGATCCGTCATTCCTTCGTCCACCCGCTAAACCACCGGATGATGGATCATTCTTTCATGATATACCTTATGTGCTGATGCCCGACATTTTCTTCCCCACCCAATCCACCCAGTCTCATTCCTTCGGGAATGAAGACACCGTTTTTGACCCTGGTATCTCTACCACTTTCTCCCCCAAGGACAAATGAATTCAAGGACGAGTCAGGCTAGCGACCTGGTAATCAAAAATAGTAGCGCTTCGTGGGAGGCACCCCATGCTTATCCATCTATCTTCTTTCTATTTTCTAATAAGTGACGTGAAGGGGTCTGCCTCTTCGATTTCTCGTGTTTGGTTGTTTGTAATGTTGTGTTTAGGATGTTCCCGATATGAAGACTCTCGTGCTCGAAGTTTGTCTTTTCTCCACTCGAGTTTCATGATCGATGCTGATGGAAATCCGATATCCTAATCTTATCGACTAACGTTTATCTTCTAGCATACTTAATAAACGGCTTTTAGATTTTCGTGATACCCCTGCTTTAAACATTGAGGACAATGTTACGTTCTAGTCTGGGGTAGGGTAATCTTCGATTTGATTTGACCGCACTTGCTTATTTTTGTCGTGTACTCTCGTAACCCCGTTTTTCCTTAGAAAATGAAAAATTGTGCAAAAATGTGAAAAATTTAAAAAATTTTGCAAGCTTTTGTTAAGTCTTTTTGATTGAAAAGTTTGCTAGTCTCTTAGATAAGAAGCTATAAAATGCGAATTCTAGCTCACAAGGCCAAGATTTTGCAAGTTTCCTGAGTGACTTTAAATATGCATGACTTGATTTCATTAGACGAAGCATTTGCTAAGTTAATATATGTTTTGACACCTTGTTGACTTTCCGCTGGTGAGAGTAGGAATAGAATTCTGACTTGACCGGGCGTGTTGAGCCCTAGCTTGTTCCCTTAACCATAGGTAATTTTAAAAAATTATCGGCTAAGCATCTGCGGATCTCATTATTTGGGATTTTAAATTTGCAGAGATCGAGAAATGATAGAGTTACTTATGAGTTTAGATGCTAAACGTGGAGTAGTTGGTTCTCTTTAGAGCCCATCGAAGGTACTTATGGCTTTTTGTTCCCACAAAATTGATTCACCCCATATTTGTCTATTAATAATTAGAGATGTTGAGTTTTTGGCGATAGTTAGTTCTTTATCTTCTTAAAAGAATCTTTGTTTTAAAAATTGGGTACACATCAAGGATCCGTAATAAATAAATCAGTAATAAGTGATATGTGAAAAGTAATAAGTAAAGTTGTGAGCTGCGGTGTCGAGATCGGACCCTTGGATCTTTAGCCGGGATTGAGTGAGGTCTTAGCCTAGCCAGCCGGGATCCTCATTTCATGAAGCCTATAGTCTTGGAATTACCCCGTGAAGCTCCGTGGTTCATAGCTCATACACGTAAAAGTCTAAGTTTTATTTCAAATTAAAAAAAAAAATGGTTGAAAAATGAAAATGAAAAATAGAGTATAAGTGAATAAAAATTCCTTGATGTGGACCTCATTTTTGGGACAATGGTTCTTGAGGGAAGACGGATAACTAATTATCGACTTAGCTTTGTATCTTTATCGGAATAAAAGTTATCGAAACGAGACTTTGAAGAAATTCATTTCTCACCAAAAATAAAATAAATAGAGGAAAATAGGAAAATGGGAACAAAAGGTATTTACACAAGTAACTTCCATGGGTAGTGTTAGCATCTAGAGTCATCTGTAACAATGATTTCGATTTTACGCTTAGTTTGGGGACTTGTGAAAAATCAGGGACGATGTATTCTATCCGTATGGTCACTTCACGCTGTGTTGTGTTTCTTACTCCGTGATCCTAACATGTCTTTTGAAAAATGTTGGAGTTATTGATCGACATGAAAGTTCAACAAACCGTCATTCATAACCAGAATATGCTTAATCGTAATATCTATACATGTGATATTAAAAGGTAAACGGGGCGTTTTTAGAATTAAAGCTTTCTTAATCTCTTTTGAGGAATCTTTGCTACTTCTTCATAGGTTTAGTAGAAAGAGATTGAAATCCTTGGTTTTAGAAGCGTGAGTTGATTGCATTGCGTGAGGACACGACAATGGTCTCGTTTGGGGTATTTTGGTATGTGCTAAAAACACATACCTTTTCATTATCAAAACTGACCCAAAATAACCAAGAAAGAGCCGTTTATTGCTAATATTTATGGTTTTCTTGAGTTTATGCATGTGCAGGTACGGATATGTTAAAACACACAAAAAAGAAGCCAAATATGCCAAAAACCGGGCACGAGAGAAAGAAGATTGCAAAAAGCCGATGCCGGATTCAGTTTATGGGATTCTGAGCCTTCAAAGTGCGAAATAAAGATTTCTGAGCATAATAGAATTTTCACTATTGGTCCTTCACTTTATCAAGTTCACACATTCACCCTTACCCTTTCCCAATTATCATATTTGGTCCTTGGTTTTTGGTACATTACATAAATAGTCCCTTTTGTTACATCCGGATTTAAAACAAAAAAACCAAGTCCAAACCATTATCCAAACACAATAAAAGCCCATATCAAATCCATTAACCCGGTCCAGTAAAGCCTTTACCCACGTTCGTTATTATACCCGGTCTAATACAATATTACCCAACCCGAATACACTATTATTACCCGGTCAAAACAACCCATAAACAAGTCAAATAAATATAAAAAACTCAGTTCCAACCCAAACGCGCCTAAACCTGGTAAACACCCATTTACTGTTACCCTCTTCCCTTCTCACCATTTACCCACATTTACCCGTACTTAATATGCTTCTAGAACTTCCTGCCACCGTGTCAGAGTGTGACAGCCAAAGGATAGCCAGCGTGGCAATTTGAGAGCATCTCATTGGACGAAACACATCACAAGGGTGATCCAAGGGCCAAGAATAGATTTGATGACAAAGAGATGAATCAATGGTTGATATTAGAGGATCTAGGAGCTTCGAAGGCATCCCGGCTCCCTCTTCGCTATTTAAACCCTCATTCATCACATAGAGGATTGTCCAGTTTTAGGTTTTTAGAAAACTGTTACCATTTAAATTTCCTGTCATTTTTAATTGTTTTCAAGTAGTTAACTAGTTTTCAATCTCAGTTGTAATTTGTAATTTCAGTTTTTATAGTGAAAGGTTAATTTCCAATCTTGATCTCTTCTCTCAATTTCGTTTCAATCTTACATTTCAGTTAAATACTGTTTCATAAGCTTAGCTACCTGTTCATCAAGCTCACATAAGCTTATCTTAGCTTGTGTGAGCAGATTGTGGTTTAATCGTGCTTCAATTTCAAAGTTTTTAGTAAAAGTCAAATAAAGTCAAATTTAAAAGTCAAAGAAGTTTGAGGTTCATTTTTGGTTTAAAGTTGTTATATGGTTGAGTTTGATGATGGTCTTAGTGAATCATTTCAGATTATGTCGTTACTCATGATGTTTTAAGAGTTAATTTGCAAATTCATACTCTTAAGGAGTGTTTGGATTTATCCAAAATTTTAAGTCGTAGTCATGTTAGTAAGTTAGAATTGAGTATTTGGTTTTCATTACTGATTTCATAGTGTTATACATCACAGTTTTCAGTTTGTTAGGTCCTAATTATGTTTTGATTTGTTAAAACTCAAGTCTGCTCACAGTTTCATCTGTCCCAAATCTTGGTTTTTACCAGTTTTCCAAAGCATTTTGATTCACTTTTATTTGTTATAAAAATTAAAAATAGCCAGTTTAGTAGCTTGTTTCATTGATCTCAAAAGGAAAAAAATCTGAAAAATGTTTTGCTTAGTCTGCTAAAGGTTTCAAGTTGGTGGTTCAGCATAGTTTCTGCCTTGTCCAGGTTCTGCTCCAAACACTACAATTCAAGTAGCAAATTTGTGTTTACTGATGTTTTTATTGATTGAAGTGTAGTTCCTTAGATAGTTCATTACATTAGTTTAGCTGTTTTAAATTTATAATGTCTTTGAGCTTAGCAGATTAGCTTAATAGGCCTTTAAACCTTCCCTTTCTACCCCTTTTAGGACTGCTGTTATTATAGTAGATTAAGAATTGAGCTAACTTGCATTGTTACAGTTAAATGGTGTCAAAAGTCAAATGGTGAAATCTTTTTATTGCATTGTTGCATTGTTGCTTAGTTTTTGACGTGTTCTTCAAAAGTCAAATGGTGTCATAAATCAGTTTTATGCAGAACTTGCAGCAATTGCACAGTGCTTATTTTAAGTAGTTAGGATCTCATATTTGGTCCATTTGCAGCTTGCTGGGTGGTCTTGAGTTCCACATTTCTGGTTTTCACTTAAGCTTATTGAATAAGCAGTTGCAGTAGCTTAAAGTAGGGGGTCAGAATCTGTTTTGCTTATAGTGGCAGTTGGCTTAAATCTGAGTATACTGCTTATTAGGTGTTAGGAGTAGCTGTAGTTAGTTGCTTTAGAGTAGTTTTAGCATAACTTACCTTCTGTAGAAGTTTGGTAGCTTATAGAGCTTATTAGCTTATTTTCAAGTAGCTTATTTAGGATCAGTTACACTACAGCCCTCATTTCCTTCACATAAGACCATGTTTTTATATTTTTCATAGCTTTAGAATGATATTTTAGAATTTTCCTGAGATTTTCATAATTTTTGGTCATTGTTTAGTATCTTTCTCAATTAAAAACAGTTTTTAATCATTTTTAATTAGCTTTAATTGCAAATAATTAAGAAAAAAGTTCAAAAAAATAATTTTTCATTTTTCCCAGTTTAAGATAAATATAAAAAGCATAAAAAATAATTTTCCTTATTTTCCCCTTTTTATTTGGTATTTTTCACAATTTAAATTAGATTAAAATAGTTTTAAATTAGTAGAAAATAGAAAATTAATCTGAAAAATAAAAATTTAGTTTTGAAAATTCTCTTATGTTATTTTAGATTTTTAGAAATTAGTTTCATAATTTTCCCCTTTGTTTTTATAATTTTTAGTTATTTAGTCTTATTTTTAAAAGTTAAAAATTAGTTTTTAATTTTAATAAATTCAAGAAAATTCCTAAAAATTAGTTTTAATTCATAATTAGTTTTCTAATATCATTTTTAGCATAAAACTAATTTTAGGTTATTTTTAGGAGTTAGATTAGTCGTTGTTGCATTTTTATTCGCGTTTCGTGTTAATTCCGTATTTGCGTTTTAGTATAGATTTGAGTAGTTTGCCTTTATTCTTAGGTTTTCCCCATAGATTTTATTCCCATTTGCTTTCCTTATCCCATAGTTTAGAAAAGATCATTTTATCCCCTTCTATTATTCAAATCCCGATAATCGAGACGTGAGTTGGAAATTCCATTCAACCCTCGTTCGGAACGATCTCGGTGCTCAAACCTAATACGTTTGAGTTACCCACATACTACACAACTTCTCTCTATTATTGGTTTGTCTGAACTGTTTTAAGTTTCTTACGGTTAGTCATTCACAAGTGGCTAGCTTGTGTGAGATAACTTGACGGGTTTTGGCATCGAATCACTAAGTCTAGGTGTCAATATATAAATGTTTCGATAAGGAATTAATTATTAAACTACTAAAGCAGAAAATAGCAAATAAAGGAAAATGATAAATCAATAGAGGATAGTGGTGCTAACCTAGTTATTCCTCCTAGCTAGTTATGTCTACGTCTACTTACTTTTAATTACTTCAGGTGGGGTCAAAGTAGAGAGGACAACATTTAGTCAATTCGCCCTATCCTATCAGCAAAGATGCCACCACAGGAGAAGTCAGGTGTCCCCTCATAAGTCCTGTTGTTCCTGGTCCCCTAAGCCAAGTCATTAAGTACCGCTACATGCTAGATTTATAATAGTGAGTGCCCGGGAGTTAGCAACTTAAACACTCACCCCCTAATTCTTAAGTTCATCCAAACGGTAGGTGATCAGTTGGTCAAATCGCACAAGTAGAAAGGGTCGTCAGTTGGTCATATCATACCCTTCCCATCTCAGTCCGCTCATCTAGGGTCAGTAGGTCATATCTCCTAGGCAATTGGCCTCTACCGCCATTCAAAACTACCGAACCAAGAGCTACCTAACTACCAATAACTATGCATGCATACTTAGAAATAATTGTACGGAAGTAATATAAATGTAAATAAAACAATTAAGGAATCATAACTAGGCCAGCACCAAGAGGTGCTTAGCCGCTCATATTAACCATACAAATCAATTCAATATTCAAAGGTACGAAATACATGAATCGAAAGTAAAGAAAAGATAAAATGATAATGCTTATCGTGGGGGAGAGATTTCTCCCTTGGAGACAGCTCCGTATGCTCCTCTAGACCTGCCTTTAGCTTTTTCCCACGTTCTCTGGTTGTTGTGTGTGGAATGGGATGATTAGAAATGCTGGAATTCGTGGGGTATTTATAGGCCAGATCTGGGTTACGGCGTAACTAATATAAGAGTTACGCCGTAACCTTCAATTCCTTCGTATATTGCACTAGATCTGCTGGTTACGGCGTAACCTTATTAGTGGTTACGCCGTAGTCTTCAATAAACTTGGTTACGCCGTAGTTGATGAAATAGTTACGTCATAGTTATCAGCGGCGTGGAACCTCATTTGACCTAATATAGTTACGTCGTAGCCTTTGGGAAGAGTTACGCCGTAACCTTCTGATAAGTTGGTTTTCTGAGTCACGATTTAGTTACGGCGTAATGTGAGAGAGGAGTTACGCCGTAACTTCTTCAAAGTCAGCATACTATGATAAATCTTTTGATATTTCTCCAGTTCCGCGTCTCTTTAGCTCCAATGCTCGTAATTTACCTGAAAGTGAAAAACAATGGAAAATAAGCGTAAATCCATATAAATGATATAAATTACAAGCATTATCGGGGGAAATTGACACTTAATATTCAGGACTATTTGATGTTATCAAATATCCCCGCACTTGAACTCTACTTGCCCTCAAGTAGACCTTATTAGAAAGATTCCTAAAAACATATTTCCCAAAACCTGGAAAATATAAGTTTATAAATCACTTATGCTAGAATAAAACAAAGCCAAACACCTCACGAAATGGGAACGAAACACTCAAATCTCTCAACTATTCTAAGTGTCAATTTCGGGGTGATCACTCAATCGCACAGTCATAGCATGTATTCTATCATAAGCTTGGCGGTTACAAAAATCTCCACCACTAGAGTTAAGGGCTAAACAATTCTCGAAGGCAATATGGGTAGACACGAGAAAGGTTAAGGGGTGACTCGTCAATACTAACATGTCACGGCGAAGTGGACAAAATCAATGATACATGACCAAATCCATGGCCAAGACACCAAAGATTGCTCGCTACATCACCTAGACACGCTTCATGACTAAAGGGTAGGATAAGACATGGGATGTATAAATGGTGTAAAATAAAAAACAAGCAGGTAGTCTAAATCTATAATCAAGTCATCACCACTTACCGTCTTCCCAAAGTTCAAGCTTTGAAGTCAAGAAACCGGATCATGAAATACTAGGTAGATGTGTCGTTAGAGGACGTCGTGATGGGCACACTACCTTTTCTCCAACTGTTGGCATAATTACCAACTCCAATCTTCAAATGTGACCGAGGTGGCCTTCTCGATACTAAATCTATAAAGCTCATAACATAGTGCTTATAACATCGCACTTTACAATAACATAACAACTATTTTTTTTTCAACATAACATCCATAACTAAACATAATATCCCCCCACTTGAGATGAACAATGGGAATTTGGGGGGTCTTCAATGATCTTCAGGGATATGTCGTCGACGAAAGCATGATTTCCGAACCTTTCCACTTGAACCTTTGAACTTAGGCAAATGATAACTTCCCAATCACAAATAAAGACTACAGGGTAGGCTAAGGTGTATAGGTGTAACGAAACAATATATTGGGTTAACAAAATGAAAGGAATGGCTCATATGGGTGTATCTAGGGGTATCTTGCACTAAAGGTGAGTGCAGCAAAAGGGTTTCACATGGGGGTCGAGAAGTCGAGGTGACTAATCGATAGACACACAATGGTAGGCTATTTGGGTGATAATCCTATAATACTGCCTTCTAAAACAGAAAAGTACAAATACATCGAGCTAACTCAACATACCTCGTCTATGGTCTCGAAATGATGCAAAGGCCAAGTTCTAAAGTTTACAAGCTACCGGCACACTCATAATTTGGTGGACTTGGGATAAAATATTGGAAACGGATAAGGCTAATCTCACCATATAGTATCAAGGGTTGTATGTGCTCGGCTAAGGTCTAATCTAGTTAGGTTAAGAAAAACATGTCAAAATTTTAAAAAAGGCATAATTTTTCAAAATAAACTAGAAAAACGAGGGAAAAATAATGTTCAAGAGATAATTCTACTCCCGTCCCGCCACTTGAATTGTACAAAGTCCCTTTTGTACTAAGCATTAGATAAAGGTGAAAAGTAGAATTAGCGAGAACTTCCCTGAAATTTGCTCCAAAAAGAAAGAAGGCCCACGAAAGAGAGACGTGCCTTCGTATAAGCGTCATGAACAAACTTCAATCCCTGAAATCACACTACCGACAAGCATAATTCTAAAAAGAAAAAATGAAAAATGAAAAACAAACCTAACTCACTTTCATAGGAATCACAGTTGCATTTAGCATATGCAACAAGCCTTTTAAACCACTTGGTGTCCCAAGTGGACGAGTGAAGTCTCGTGAGGGTTTACAGGGAACACGCCCACAAAGTTCATTTAAAATACTAATACAAGGTTATTGTGTTTTAAAATGAAAGAATTAAAGCAGAGGAAGGTTACGCCGTAACTCTTTGAGGGAGTTACACCGTAACTTGGCAAAACCTAACATAAACTGCACAGTGAATGGTTACGGCGTAACCACATAGATGGTATTACGCCGTAATTGGTAATGCGTATAATAATTCTGCTACAAAAGGTTGGTTACGGCGTAATCACAAAGATGAGTTACGCCGTAACTAGGATCAGATCAGCAACAACAGCAGCAATCTCTTCCTCGTTTCCTGCAAAAATTGTTAGAAAACGCAAAACCCTACAGAAATGGAAATCAAACAAAAGAAAGGGATAATTCGGGTTGTCTCCCGAAAGAGCACTTTTCTTTATTTACGAGTCTTTAAGTTAGACTCAGAGCCGCGGGGTTCTATGGGGGCTTTTGGACTTGTCCAACCTCTTCAATGTCTTTCATCAAGTTGTGCCTCATCCAGGCGACATTCGTGGCAGTGTGGAGGTATTCATTAGTTTCAATCTTCCGAATTTTGCAGAATTTTTCCTCCGGTCCCAAGTGATAGCAAGTAAACTCATATCTTTCGAAAATAATTGGTGGTGGCCTTTTGTAGGGAATCCCAAGGAGTTTGCACCTCCTTTGCTCATAAGCTTCGTCGTCGGGGTCAGTAAATTCCTAATTACCTTGCAACTCGAGGTAATCTAAAATCCCCTCAATGTCATCGTCATCAGAGTTGGTACCTTTAAACCATTCTTCATCGAGCAGATCCTCCACAAGCACACGCTTGCATTCTTACCTTTTATTTCTTACCAACTCTTCGCCATCATCAACTGTTATTTCACTCGTGTTGTTAACGTATCAACATGTCCATACTTAATCTTCACCCAACTATCGAATCCCAGGTTGTCTAACCAAGGCAAACTTGTTCTTTCCTCATCGTTGGTTGAGGACCAAAAGAATTCGTCTTTTCCCATTCTCTTTGAGCTGCTTCCCCCGTTACACATATCGTCATAAGGGTTGCATGACGCCCAGAAAACTTCCCCAGGAGATTTTATTTTTTCGCACCAGTGACTACGTAATTCCTTGTTGTTAGTTTCGCTTAAATGATCATTCATGCAGTAGATGTCGTTATTAGCCACTTCCTTTTATTGATTATGCTCCTCGTAGTCAATCTTGAGTTTTTTAAGAAGATTCGGGTTAATCTTAGCATTCCCGAATTGTATTGCGTACCAATCATCAAATGTCAAATCACCGAACTTGATATTGTGTCTCTCAAGCTCGTGAGGGCACGTCCACTCTTCCTCTTTTTCATTATCCCCGCCGTTGCAATGCTCGCGGAAGGGGTCGCACGTAGGCCATGCTCGTGCGGCTTCATCGTCAGTTATGATTATTGGAGTGCACCAATGAGTGATAGGCGCCTCATCTTCTTCCTCGAAGGAGAGCTTTTCTAATCTTTCTTCATCAGTATATGCAGCCCACATAAATTTGTTATTCTTGATCCTATCCTTATCGGCTCCCCCGTCGCAAGTTTCGTTTCTAGGGTCGCATGAAGCCCATAGATCATACGAGTCCCCCTTAGTTACGGGTATCGCCTTGCACCAGTGATATTTCTTTTTAGATGGGGACAGAGGGCATAGATTAATGTCGTGGGACCATCCGTTAATTACCTGTGTTCCTGATTCGTCAACTTCGAGAAAGCTGTCTGCCCAAGTATCCCAGTTACGCCGTAACTGTGATGTATGGTTACGGCGTAACTCGCTTGAGTCATCCTTATCAATATCAGTCATAACCCCTTGATCGCTGTCAAAGACGTAGTTACGCCGTAACTCATTAGACAGGTTACGGCGTAACTCAGATCTGTCGACGGAATTTTCACCAGTAATCGCATCTTCAGTGCTAGAATTCTCCTGTATCTTTGAGTCATTATCAGCAAAAATCACTTTACATTCCATAGCTGGTTTTGATCCTTCAGGTCTATTGTTATTCATTCTTACTTTCTCACTAAGTTTCTCCACCATAGATTCAAGGTTTTTTAGTGTTGTGTCGTGATTAGAAAGGCTTCTATCAGTGTTTTCCTGGAATTCCTTTAACCAATCATCTTGCTCCTTTTGTCTTTGGCCTGAACTTTCCAGGAATTTGTTAATTGATTCTTCAAGACTGGGCTTTCTTTCTCCATAAGGCCCACGGTTGTAATTTCCACGATACCCGTTACTGTTTCGATTATCTCCGTAAAACGACTGATTTTCTCCATACTTGGCTTCTTTAACTATATTTTCTTCGTCGACATGAGGACAATTCTTCGTGAGGTGTCCTCCTCCACAGCTTTTCACAACCCACTTGGATGGCTTGAACGGTTTCTCTGACCTTCAGCATATCTCGACTAAGATTTTCAATTTTACTAGCGATTGCTGCAATTCCGTCAAAACTTCCGCCTTGGTTTCTTTTGCTTCCTCCGTCGTGCCATTTTTGAGAATGATCAGCCATTTTTTGAATAGCTTCAATTGCTAGAGTAGGAGTCATGTTCGGGATAGATCCTTGATAGTCCAACATTTGTCTTGTAGTTACGTTAATTCCTTTATAGAAAATGTTGACCTTTTGCTGGTTGTTCAGATCGTGAGTAGGACATTTGTAAAGCAGATAGTTGTATCTATCCCAGGCTTGATACAATGTTTCGTCGTCTTCTTGCTTAAATTATGGATTTCCATGAGCTGGTTAGAAATCTTCGATGGCGGACAATATCTCTGAATAAAGTGTTTCTTAAGTAGAGCCCAGGTATTAATTGCCCCTGCGGGCAATCTTTCGATCCATCTTCTGGCAGCTCCTGTCAGAGTCATGGGGAATACTCTTAACATAATAGCATCATGAGACACGCCCGGAATGTTGAAAAGGCTAGCGATGTATAGAACATTTTCAACGTGATCATATGCATCTTCGTCCCTGTTTCATGAAAAAGGGTTAGCACGAAGCTCCCTCATAAATTGGTCTTTAATTTCGAAACGGACATCCGCTCCAATTACCGGTCTTATGAGACCCGGCCCTTGTTCTGCTCTTGTCAACGCCAAATATTCCTCAAGAATGAGGTCATCGATGTTGAAAACTTCCATGGTACCTGAAAACTCGAAATATAATCGTGAGAATAATAGAAAAGTTTAAAACAAAACGAAAATGAAAGACTTAATATCAATCCTAATATAACTACCCGGTAGCGGCGCCAAAAACTTGATGCGGGTTTTACTGACCAGGTTTTAATATTTATAAAGTCTTGTTATACCTATGGTCTACCCTAATGCACTAACGGGCAGTGTACCGGGTCGCGTGTAGTGTAGTATTCGGTAAAGCCGAGGTCGTCCCAAGAGCTATGTGTGTTAGATTATTACTAAGTCTAGGTGTCACAATATAAAGGTTTCGATAAGGAATTAATTATTAAACTACTAAAGCAGAAAATAGCAAATAAAGGCAAAGGATAAATCAATAGAGGATAGTGGTGCTAACCTAGTTATTCCTCCTAGCTAGTTATGTCTACGTCTACTTACTTTCAATTACTTCAGGTGGGGTAAAAGTCGAGAGGACAGCATTTGGTCAATTCACCCTAACTTATCAGCAAAGATGCCACCACAGGAGAAGTCAGGTGTCCCCTCATAAGTCTTGTTGTTCCTGGTCCCCTAAGCCAAGTCATTAAGTACCGCTACATGCTAGATTTATAATAGTGAGTGCCCGGGCATTAGCAACTTAAACACTCCCCCCTAATTCTTAAGTTCATCCAAACGGTAGGTGATTAGTTGGTCAAATCGCACAAGTAGAAAGGGTCGTCAGTTGGTCATATCATACCCTTCCCGTCTCAGTCCGCTCAACTAGGGTCAGTTGGTCATATCTCCTAGGCAATTGGCATCTACCGCCATTCAAAACTACCGAACCAAGGGTAGCTACCAATAAACTATGCATGCATACACTTAGAAATAATTGTACGGAAGTAATATAAATGTAAACAAAACAATTAAGGAATCATAACTAGGCCAGCACCAAGAGGTGCTTAGCCGCTCATATTAACCATACAAATCAATTCAATATTCAAAGGTACGAAATACATGAATCGGAAGTAAAGAAAAGATAAAATGCTAATGCTTATTGTGGGGGAGTGATTTCTCCCTTGGAGACAGCTCCGTATGCTCCTCTAGACCTGCCTTTAGCTTTTTCCCACGTTCTCTAGTGGTTATGTGTGGAATGGGATGATTAGAAATGCTGGAATTCGTGGGGTATTTATAGGCCAGATCTGGGTTACGGCGTAACTAATATAAGAGTTACGCCGTAACCTTCAATTCCTTCGTATATTGCACTAGATCTGCTGGTTACAGCGTAACCTTATTAGTGGTTACGCCGTAGTCTTCAATAAACTTGGTTACGCCGTAGTTGATGAAATAGTTACGGTGTAGTTATCAGCGGCGTGGAACCTCATTTGACCTAATATAGTTACGTCGTAGACTTTGGGAAGAGTTACGCCGTAACCTTTGATGAGTGTGTAAATACTCATCATTTTTAGTCAAATCTGAACTGCAAAACATTTAAAAAAGCTCAGAAATGCATCAAAATACTGAAAATATCCTAAAATTACATTTTATATGTTTCAGATGCAAAATGTTTAAAATCAGATGAAAAATGAGCTAAGTTTACATAATTGGCAGTTTTAGTCCCCCAAGTTTCAAAAGTTGTCAGAAATAGTCCCTGAGCACTTATTTCAAAAGGAAAGTCACCAAAGGTCCTTTTAAAATCATAAGTTGTCAAAATTAATCCTTTGGTGAAAAGTTCCAAAAGTTTTGAGAAATTACAGTTTTGATCCCTGGATTTTAAAAATGGTCATGTTTAGTCCTTGGATTTCCAGCTTTTACACTTTCGGTCCTTGTGTATTTAATAAACCAAACCGGATCCAAATAAAACCCAAACCCATAACTTCCCAAGCCCAATACCATTTTAACCCAACCAAACCCGTCTAATACCCACGTCACCAACCCTAACCCGGTCAAATAATTAACCTTTTTCCCAATTTTCCCGCCCACTTCTTCCTCCCAAGCTCCTGCAAACAGTTCTCCCTCACCTCCAGCTCAACATACCACCACCTTATCACTCCACCAACACCAAACAACAAAATGCATTTATTGCTTCCCCTTTCTTACACTCAAAACCCCCCAACTGGCTATATCAAATTGGGCCAAATGAGAAATCAAGGGCCAAGATCAACTTTGACCCATCCAATGGCCAGAAAAGATTCAGAGCAACTTTGTGAGAGCTATAAAAGAGAAAGATGACAGTAATGTAGCTGGTGTCAACTGTTTTTAGACCTTTTTCTATTTTTACTTGTAATCGTTTTAAATTTTAATGCAAAAATATTTCTGGGTTTCATGTTCTAAGTCTTGTACAAGTTAATTACTTTGTTTAGTTTAATAGATTTAATTTCGCTTGTTAGTTCATATGTTAAGCTTTGTAATCCTTCCATTTTCTTAATAAAAGTCATATTACTTTTAAGTGATTCTTAAATTCTGTTGGAATACTTGTGATTATTATGGTTTATATCTCAGATAAGCTTAACAATAGCTTATCTGAGCTTATTCTTAGTTTCTGTCTCACTCTCTCTAAATTTTGGAAAAGTCAAAAAAAAAGTCAAAGAGGGTCATATTGGATTGGTAAACTAAGTTGTGGGTTGAACTCTGATTCTAGTATTGAGTTCTGTTTTATTATTAAGTTCTAATCAGTTCTTGTCTAATTTTATCCTAAATTAGGAGTAGAAATGCAATTTAGTAGCTTAAGGGGGTGTTTGTATTAAGGTAACCCATGGTCAAAGTAGTTTTTACCCACTTTGACCTGATCAGTCAAACCACTTTTAATGCATTTGAGTGGAGTTTTGAAAGTTGGAAAAAGATTTTTACAACTCACAGAGTTTAGAGCTTTTCTTTGGTTTCAAAAAGTTAACATCTGTCAATTTCTCACAAGCAATTTAGTCAAGTTTTTGTTGTCATAAAAATTTTAGAAAAATAAAAATAGAAAGTTTCCTAGCTGATTTAACTTGTGTCAAAAGAAAAAAAAATCAAAAATTCGTTTACTAGGGCTGCTGGGTGGGTGAAATAACTGTTTTGACCCATTTGATGTTCTGTGCACAGGGCACTTCTCCATTTTGCATTCTTTTTATCAGCTTATTTAATAAGCTGAATCATTCATATTGGGTCAGAGATAGGGGCAAAAGCAAGTGGGCTAGGTGGACTTCTTGTAGCCAGAAGCTCAGGTCCTAACTCTCTTAATAGCTTATTCAAAATAAGCTCTAAAGTGAGCACCCTGGCCCTGTCCACTGTTGCAACACCACAACAGCTATCCCACCCTTATTGTGCTTATTAGTTGCTCCCATTAGCTTATCTAGGGAACCTTAGTGCTTATTGGGTGACATAGATTAGGTGAGTTTAGTTTTAGCTTATCTTTTGCTTATTGATGCTTATTTAGTCCTTTAGATTCGCTTATTATCAATTGATTATGCTTATTTTCCCATAAACTTAGGATTCCCTTTAACTGCTTATCTTTCCCCCCATACTTACTGCTGCTTACTGGTTTTAGCTTATTCTAGTTGCATGTTATGCTTATTAGCTTGTTCTCCTTTTAAAACGGCTTATTCCATTGTTTATTTGTGCATAAAAATCTGTCAAAAAGGGTGTGTTCGATTTGCTTTTGTATCACGATGATGAATAAGCACCTGCTTATTCTTAAGGTTTTGTTGAAAAGTTTTTACAAAAGTACTTATTTCCATCCCTACTTTAAGTTCCAAAAGAAAATTTCCAAAAAAAAAAATAAAAGAGCAAAAAGGTGGGAGGCAGGCTCGAACCTGAGACCTCCCACCTAATGAGAGTGATATGATGTACCGGATGCCTCTCCCTTGGTCTTTCTCATGTTTTGGTTTGCAATATTTAATATACAAAGGCATTTGGTCATCTTTTAGATTTTAAGCTTCTTTAGCTTATTTTGAGCTTATTTCACAAAACAACCACCAAGCTTCTTAATTTTCCTAGATTCGCATTGTTCAAGTAGTTTCTGTGAATTTTTCATATTTTTTGAAAATCGTTTAGTATTTTTAATAATTAATTTAGTTTAAAATAGTATTTAATTCATAATAAAAAATATAAAAGTAAAAAAAAATCCGATCTTTTTTCTAAAATTTTCTTTGTCATATAGTAAGTAATAAAATTGTTTTTTACACTCGTAGGCTTTTATTTTACAAATTTTACGTTTTTACCTTTCGCACTCGCATAATTTTTAATATAACGCCGTTTTCATCTAGGCACGTTTTTTTAGGTAATTTAGGTATACGTTTTTAATTAAAATAGTTTATTTAAGTTATTGTTGTTTTATAAATCATTCAAAACATCATTTTGCAAATAGTGATAGCGTCTATTTAATATAATTTATCTTTTTAATTTTCTTTAATTTGCATTTAAGCCCCTGTAGTTTATATACTTTTTCTTTAGGTATAAATCAATCACCTCCTTTCCCGTTCAAATTCTCTCGATCATTATTCGTTTGATTATTCATCGCACAGCTCGTTGGGACTTAACGACTTGGGGAAACACTATACTCCTCTTGATCTTCATTGCATTGGTGTCTGAGCTGTTTGAAGTATATTACGGTTAGCCATTCACAAGTGGCTAGCTTGTGTAATAAAACTTGACCGTCTGGGACCGAACCAAATTTTTGGCGCCGCTGCTGGGGAGCTGTGCTAATTATCTTACGTTTAGCAGATTAGTGATTTGAATATTCACTCCTTGTTCATACCATCTATATATATCTATATTTTCTTATAAAAATCAAAAACCTAAAAACATCTCAAAACATATAAAACACAAAAATATTTTTCTTTTGTTTCTACATATATATAAAACCATAAAACCCAAAAAGATTTTCTTTCTTTTTTTTTTATTTTTTTCAAAATGTTTATCCAAAAATTCAAAAATATCCATCTTTACCCTCTCACATCTTTGATTCTTCATCCCAACCCCTCTGTAAACCTTTGATTCTTTCTATGTCTTATCCTCACCCTCTTGGTTGTCAATGGTGTGGTGGTCCTTATAATGGTGGCAATTGCCCCAGTTGTAGCTTGGTAGAGTCAGGAAACGGGTCTGTCTATAACCAAGATCCCTATTCTTACCATTACACAACTGATTTATTCCATCAGCTACCACACTGTGAGACTCAGCAGTTTTACTGTTGTGAGTACTGTGGAGGTTCACACTGTAGCTCTGATTGTCAAACAAGGAATCCATTTCCTTGTAACAATTACGACTCTTCGTATCATAACCAACCTCTACAGTACCAAATGAATCAGGCACCACCTCAGCCTGAGCTACTTCCTCAAAATCTTCTCCTTGATCTTTTGGATTTAGTGAAAGATTTGAAGGAATGTAAACATTCCCAAGATAATCCAAATCAAAATCCATGGAAGAATTGTTAGCTGAAGAGCAGGCTACTAAAATAAATTCCCAAATTGCGTTTGAAAAATCTATTATGGAATCAATTGCAAAAGAAAAAGCAGCCAGATCTAGCTCTCAATTTCGTTTATTCTGATGACAGTGATGATGAGGATACACTTGATATCCTTCAATTCTATAAAGATTCATCAAGTTCATCAGATGATATCCCAGCAGTTGAGATTCATTCTCAAACAACTGCTATCACACCCGATATTCACACTCACTCTCTTATTATGGGGGACGAGCATCTTGACACTGTTCCTGAAAAGGAATCGAACGAATTCATAAAGTCTAGTGTTGAGGACCTTGTCCCAATCCAAAGAGTCACATGGAATTCTCGAGCATTTGTGTGATATCCCTACCCCTCTTGTCTTCCCAAAAGATCATGTTGAGATGTTCTCCGATTCTGATGATGATGATTCATTGTCTTGTGGAGACATCGTTTATGTGGAAGATTTACCTTCTGAGCTTGTTAGCTTAGAAGAAGAGAATGATGAAGTTACTAACACTGAAATCAAAGACGAAGCACTTCGTGCAACATTATTGAATGTTAATCTTCTCATTTCTAGAATCGAGGCTTTTAATGAAAAACCTATTTCATCTCCTATCCCCATTAAGGATAGTGACATTCTTTCCGATGATTCTATTCCAGAAATGAAAGCCTTCTGTTTTGATAATATGGGAGAGAAGACTAGTGGCAGTACCACTTTTCATTCTCATAATTCTCACCCCAATTATGAATCATTTACATTGGAGGAGTTCACTAGTGAACCCACTCATATCAATTCTGAATATGATTCATTCACATTCAAGGAGTTCTCAGATGAACTCACTCATATCATATCTCCGCCGGAGTATGATAACTTCTACTTTGATCTAGACACACCCGGGATATGTCTAGACCAATTGAGCTTAAATGATGAGATTCATGCTAGTATGAATTCTCCTTCTGATAGATGAGTTAGTCATGATGTTTATCATGATTTTCTTTCTCTTCTTCACCTATACCGTGGCTTCTCCTGTTCTTCACTCCTTCGGGAATGAAGACATTATCTTTGACCCCGGCATTTCCATGTACCATTTGTGAGCCGGGTCTGTCTGTATATCTCGTCGGTGTGGAACTTTCACGTGCTTCAAATGTTTGTCCAAACATCTTGAATGAAAGTCCGATGGAGATTGTCTCTTCCACTTACTTCCCCATGAACAAATTAATTCGGGGTCGAGTCAAGCTAGCGACTCGGTAATCAAAAACAGTAGTTAAACATGGGTTTTCACCCGTGTGTACCACCCTAGTGTGGGGGAGTTGCCCCCCGCTGTTGTATATAAGTTTCTAAAAAAAAAAAAAAAAAAAAATTCAAATAATGGCCGTAGTATTTCCCTTTTACGTTCTATGTTTCGGCATAACCGCCGGTACTTTGAATATTGAGGGCAATATTCATTTCTAGTGTGGGGGGGAATTCTCACGAATTTTATCATGTAATTATACCACCCAATTCCCCTATTTTTGGCCAAATTTTTTTTTTGGAGTAAGTGTTTTGCACTTACTCAGCTTATGGTTATCAGTCCACCATGTCTAATAAACAAATGGATTGGCTAATCCAGGAGCAAACGGCTCTTGGTAAAGATATATCAAATCCGTTGACGGCTTGCAATTTGCCCAAAATTGTATGGTATTCAGCTCACCATATCCTTAAAAGTGAAGAGTTGGCTAGCCCGCAAGTTTATGGCTCGTGGTAAAGGCAGTTGGAAAACCATAATTGGTAATCGACTCACCAAAGATATTTTATCTAAGAGTTGGCTAGTCCAGAAGCAAACGGCTTCTGGTAAGACAAATCAAATCCGTTGGAAGCTGGTGATTTGCTCAAAATCATTTGGTTATCGGTGTACCAAGGTTCTTACTTGAACTGAAACATTTGGCTACTCCAGAAGTAATGGCTTTTGGTAAAGAGATTCAAATCCATTAAGTTTTTCTCAAAAGATTGCTAGGGACTAGCAATAGTTTAGTGTGGGGGATTGATGAGTGTGTAAATACTCATCATTTTTAGTCAAATCTAAACTGCAAAACATTTAAAAAAGCTCAGAAATGCATCAAAAAACTGAAAATATCCTAAAATTGCATTTTATATGTTTCCGATGCAAAATGTTTAAAATCAGATGAAAAATGAGCTAAGTTTGCATAATTGGCAGTTTCAGTCCCCCAAGTTTCAAAAGTTGTCAGAAATAGTCCCTGAGCACTTATTTCAAAAGGAAAGTCACCAAAGGTCCTTTTAAAATCATAAGTTGTCAAAATTAATCCTTTGGTGAAAAGTTCCAAAAGTTTTGAGAAATTACAGTTTTGATCCCTGGATTTTAAAAATGGTCATGTTTAGTCCTTGGATTTCCAGCTTTTACACTTTTGGTCCTTGTGTATTTAATAAACCAAACCGGATCCAAATAAAACCCAAACCCATAACTTCCCAAGCACAATACCATTTTAACCCACCAACCCGTCTAATACCCACGGTCACCAACCCTAACCCGTTCAAATAATTAACCTTTTCCCAATTTTCCCGCCCACTGTCTTCCTCCCAACTGCTCTGCAAACACCAGTTCTCCCCTCACCTCCAGCTCAACATACCACCACCTTATCACTCCACCAACACCAAACAACAAATGCATTTATCTTCCCCTTTCTTACACTCAAAACCCCCCAACTGGCTATATCAAATTGGCGCCAAAATGAGAAATCAAGGGCCAAGATCAACTTTGACCCCCAATGGCCAAAAGATTCAGAGCAACTTTGTGAGAGCTATAAAGAAAAGATGACAGAAGTAGCTGGTGTCACTTTTTAGACCTTTTCTATTTTTACTTGTAATCGTTTTAAATTTTAATGCAAAAATCTTTCTGGGTTTCATGTTCTAAGTCTTGTACAAGTTAATTACTTTGTTTAGTTTAATAGATTTAATTTCAGTTGTTAGTTCATATGTTAAGCTTTGTAATCCTTCCATTTTCTTAATAAAAGTCATATTACTTTTAAGTGATTCTTAAATTCTGTTGGAATACTTGTGATTATTATTGGTTTATAAGCTCAGATAAGCTTAGCAATAGCTTATGCTGAGCTTATTCTTAGTTCTGTCTCACTCTCTCTAAATTTTGGAAAAAGTCAACAAAAGTCAAAGAGGGTCATATTGGATTGGTAAACTGAGTTGTGGGTTGAACTCTGATTCTAGTATTAGTTACTGTTTTATTATTAAGTTCTAATCAGTTCTTGTCTAATTTTATCCTAAATTAGGAGTAGAAATGCAATTTAGTAGCTTAAGGGGGTGTTTGGTATTAAAGGTAACCCATGGTCAAAGTGGTTTTTACCCACTTTGACCTGATCAGTCAAACCACTTTTAATGCATTTGAGTCAGTTTTGAAAGTTGGAAAAAGATTTTACAACTCCACAAGTTTTAGAGCTTTTCTTTGGTTTCAAAAAGTTAACATCTGTCAATTTCTCACAAGCAATTTAGTCAAGTTTTTGTTGTCATAAAAATTTTAGAAAAATAAAAATAGAAAGTTTCCTAGCTGATTTAACTTGTGTCAAAGAAAAAAAAAAAATCAAAATTCGTTTACTAGGGCTGCTGGGTGGGTGAAATAACTGTTTTGACCCATTTGATGTTCTGTGCACAGTGCACTTCTCCATTTTGCATTCTTTTTATCAGCTTTTTAATAAGCTAATCAGCTCATATTTGGGTCGAGATAGGGGCAAAAGCAAGTGGGCTAGGTGGACTTCTTGTAGCCAGAAGCTCAGGTCCTAACTCTCTTAATAGCTTATTCAAAATAAGCTCTAAAGTGAGCACCCTGGCCCTGTCCACTGTTGCAACACCACAACAGCTATCCCACCCTTATTGTGCTTATTAGTTGCTCCCATTAGCTTATCTAGGGAACCTTAGTGCTTATTGGGTGACATAGATTAGGTGAGTTAGTTTTTAGCTTATCTTTTGCTTATTGATGCTTATTTAGTCCTTTAGATTAGCTTATTATCAATTGATTATGCTTATTTTCCCATAAACTTAGGATTCCCTTTGACTGCTTATCTGTCCCCCCATACTTAGCTGCTCTTACTGTTTTTAGCTTATTCTAGTTGCATGTTATGCTTATTAGCTTGTTCTCCTTTTAAACAGCTTATTCCATTGTTTATTTGTGCTTAAAAATCTGTCAAAAGGGGTGTGTTCGATTTGCTTTTGTATCACTGATGTGATAAGCACTGCTTATTCTTAAGGTTTTGTTGAGAAAGTTTTTACAAAAAGTACTTATTTCCATCCCTACTTTAAGTTCCAAAAAAATTTTCCAAAATAAAATAAAAAGAGCAAAAAGTGGGAGGCAGGCTCGAACCTGAGACCTCCCACCTATTGAGAGTGATATGATGTACCTGGATGCCAGTCACCCTTGGGTCTTTCTCATGTTTTGGTTTGCAATATTTAATATACAAAGGCATTTGGTCAGTTTTAGCTTTTAAGCTTCTTTAGCTTATTTTGAGCTTATTTCACAAAACAACCACCAAGCTTCTTAATTTTCCTAGATTCATCATTGTTCATAGTAGTTTTGTAATTTTTCATATTTTCTAAAATCGTTTAGTATTTTTAATAATTAATTTAGTTTAAAATAGTATTTAATTCATAATAAAAAATATAAAAGTCAAAAAAAATATAAATCTTTTTCTAAAATTTTCTTTTGTCATATAGTAAGTAAGAAAATTGTTTTTACACTCGTAGGACTTTATTTTACAAATTTTACGTTTTTACTTGCGCACTCGCATAATTTTTACATATAACGCGCGTTTTCATTCTAGGTCACGTTTTTAGGTAATTTAGGTTTACGTTTTAATTAAAATAGTTTATTTAAGTTATTTTGTTTTATAAATCATCAAAAACATCATTTTGCAAATAGTGATAGCGTTTATTTAATATAATTTATCTTTTTAATTTTCTTTAATTTGCATTTAAGCCCCTGTAGTTTATATACTTTTTCTTTAGGTATAAATCAATCACCTCCTTTCCCGTTCAAATTCTCTCGATCACTATTCGTTTGATTATTCATCGCACAGCTCGTTGGGACTTAACGACCTGGGGAAACACTATACTCCTCTTGATCTTCATTGCATTGGTGTCTGAACTGTTTGAAGTTTATTACGGTTAGCCATTCACAAGTGGCTAGCTTGTGTGATAAAACTTGACGGTTTGGCACCGATCAACCTTCTGATAAGTTGGTATTCTGAGTCATGCTTTAGTAACGGCGTAATGTAAGAGAGGAGTTACGCCGTAACTTCTTCAAAGTCATCATACTATGATAAATCTTTTGATATTTCTCCAGTTCCGCGTCTCTTTAGCTCCAATGCTCGTAATTTACCTGAAAGTGGAAAACAATGGAAAACAAGCGTAAATCCATATAAATGATATAAATTACAAGCATTATCGGATGAAATTGACACTTAATATTCAGGACTATTTGATGTTATCAAGTATGCCATGGCCGTTAGAGATTTTAAAAAGTTCTTTAGAAGAAGAGGAAAGTTTGTGAGACATGATTAGTGTCTAAATACTCATCATTTTTATACCGTTTAGAATGCCAAAAACATCTGAAAACACTCAGAAATGCATCAAAATGATGAAAATATCACAAATAAGTGTTTTATGTGTTTTAAATGCAAAAATACCAAAAACAGGTGAAAAACGTATCAATTTTGCATAATTGGCAGTTTTAGTCCCTCAACTTTCAAAAGTTGTCAAATCTAGTCCCTGGAATCCAAAAATGTGGAGTTTTATCATTCAAGGTCCCTGAAATATTCTAAGTTGTCAAAAATGGTCCTTGAATGAATCTTTGGGCAAATGGCAGAAAAGGTCCCTCAACTTTGAAAAAAAAGTCAAATATAGTCCTTGGTGAATTTAAAAAGTGAAAAATAATCAAAAATAAACCTTGTACTATTCATAAATGACAGAATTGGTCCTTATGTTAAACTTTTGGAAAATTTACATGTTTGGTCCCTCAAGTTTCAAAAATGACACAAATAGTCCTCGGATACTTTAAAATGGAAAATTATCTTTTATGGTCCTTGTACTAATGAAACTTGGCAAGATTTAACCCTTGTGATAACTTTAGAAAGTTACAGTTCAGGTTGATCCCTCATTTGCAGAAATTACAACTATGGTCCTTGTTATTAATACAAACCAAACGGACCCTTTTGTTATTATTACCACCAAATCCAAATCCATTTAACCCAACAAAACCAGGCCCAAGTCCAAAGCCCAAACCAGTGTTTAAATTAAAAATAGCGCCAGTACTGTTCATCCTTCTCCCCCACACCTGTTAAACCAAAACCAGGTGGTTTCACCACCTTTCCAGCTCCTTACCCACTTCACACCTTGTCCCCCTCCACCTCCACATCCAACCAATTTGCATTAATTTCAAATACCCACTCAAACTACCTTTTCCCGCCAAAAGTGCCAAGTGTACGATTCTAATGAAATTGAAGGATCCAAAGGCTGGATTGAGGTGGGAAAGTCTCAGAGGTCGACAAGGAACTCTAAGAAGTCAATAAATAAGAGAAAGATGCAGTATAGAGAGATCAACTTGTGTCATTTTATTTTATGTATGTCGAGTTAATTATTTTAAGTTTTCCAGTTCAAGTTTAAGCTTTTAAATACTTTGTAATAAATTTTCAGTGTATTAAGAACCTGTTTTCAGTTTCAATTGCAGTGTATGTATAAGATTCATTTATGCATTTTCAAGTTCAAAAATCTCAATAAGGTTGAAAGTTGTTTTTAGCTGTTGATTTGAACTCAGTAAGCTCATAAAAGCTCCTAGAAAGCTTTTCTAAGCTATTAGATATCTTCAAATTCAGTTTAGAGCTCTAATAGAGAAATTCCCAAAAATACCAAAATTAGTGAAAAAAAATAAAAAGTCTATGGAGAAATGATCAAGACACTGAAGCAGGGTAAAATATGGATTGCTGTTGGGTTATAAGCTTTGTGGAAAGCTATTAAGAGTGGTTCTTGCCTTTGGTTCTCTGTCTGTGGCATGAACTCATCTTGTAAGCAATTTCTTTGAAATTTGCATTTCCTAGCAATAGTAATTAAACCTTGTTAATTCTAGTTTAAACCTGTCTAAATATAGTTAATGCAAGTTAATTAATAGCTTTCTTTCTTGGATTAAATCTTGTTTTAGTGATAAAAAGCTCAAAACAGTTTACTAAAGTAGTGTTTGGATTCACTGTGTAAACCATGTTAGAGTTTGTTCAAGCCTTTGTTCTTGTTTGCTATAAGTCATATTAGGTCCTAATATCTCAGTTAAACCATAAAAACTAGGCCTCACTTGTTAAAAAAGTCGAAGTTAGCTTTTAAATCTCTTAAACTCATAACTGTTAGAAATATATGTTTCATAATCATGCATACTAGTTTAAAAGTTGTTTATCTAGCCTAAATCAGTCTCACATTAGCTTAATACACCAAATTAGATCATCTAGGATCTTTAGAATCTCATCAAAGTCAAACTGGTTCATAATTTAAAAAGTCAAAATTTTCCTAATTACAATTTTTGAATAAACTTTAGAATTTTAGTGTGTGCTTAATATTAAGATTTAATCTATATGCATTTGGGATATTAAAGTTTAGCTGCTTAACTTAATTAGAAAAATATTAGTTCATTTTTAATCAGCTTATTCAGTGCTTATTACTTAGCTTATTTTGAACCCCTTTTCAAAAGCATGCCCTGTGCACAGTGTTGCTAGCCTATTTCTCAAGCTCTCACAGAGCTTATTAGTTAGCTATAGCTTATGTATTTTGGCTTTTTTGGAACCACCCACCCATCTCTTTATTCCAGTTCTTAGTTTTCATTTTCTAGCTTATTTGGTAGGTTTGCTTATTACTTTTAGTTGTGTCCATTTAACTTAGTTCACCAATAAGTCAGTGTTTATAAGTTTTTCAAAAGCTACTCACAAGCTTATTAGTGGAAGCCAATCTTTGTAAATTAGAATTTTGGAAAGCTTAACTGGTATACTTATTAGTTACAGTGCTTATTTTCATTTCTTAGCTTATTTCAATGCTTAAATATAAGCTTAAAGTTGCCTAGAAACTTAAAAAGTGTCCTGTGCAACCAGTTAAGCTTAAGCTTATTTGATATTGTTCAGTGCTTATTTCTTATTAAATGTGCTTTTTCAGTTGTTAATTTAGCTTATTACAAGTTATTTAGCTTATTTCCAGTGTCCTTTAGCTTATTGAATAGCTTATTGGCCACTTGGCTTAATACTTTTGCTTATTTCCAATTCTTGTTCAACTGTTAAGAAATCTTAAGCTAATTCAGAGCTTATTGGTTGTTTTGTAAAAGTTCCAGTTGTAAAAATTGCTTATTATCATTAGCTTAATCAGTTTCAAAAATAAAAATCCAAAAATAAAATAGTTTGCAAAAAGTCATTGCTGGGATTCGAACCACTGCCACCCAGCTCACACACACACACAATACCACGGCCTTTGGGTCTTTGAATGGTATTCCTTTGCATAATTTAATACATAACCCTTTTTGTTCCATTTAGCTTATACGCATAAATTAGCTTATTTCTAGCTTATTAAAATAAGTTGTCACACTTTTAATATTTTTCCTAGCCTTGTATTGTTATAAAGTATTTTATAAAAAAGTTTCAGAATTTTCCGAATAGTTTTAGTATTTTTAATCATTTAATTAGTCTAAAATAGTATTTAATTCATAATAAAAAATATAAAAATCAAAAAAATATAAATCTTTTTTCTAAAATTTTCTTTTGTCATATAGTAAGTAATAAAATTGTTTTTACACTCGTAGGACTTTTATTTTACAAATTTTACGTTTTTTCTTGCGCACTCGCGTAATTTTTATATATAACGCATGTTTTCATTCTAGGTAACGTTTTTAGATAATATAGGTTTACATTTTAATTAAAATAGTTTATTTAAGTTATTTTGTTTTATAAATCAAGAAAAACATCATTTTAAAAATAGTGATAGCGTTTATTTAATATAATTTAGCTTTTTAATTTTCTTTAATTTGCATTTAAGCCCCTGTAATTTACAAAACTTTTTATTTAGGTATAATTATTCCAAATCATAACTTTTTTCCATTCAATATCACTCGATCACTACACGTTTAGATTTAATCGTACATCTCGTTGGGACTTAACGACCTGAGAAAACACTATACTCTCCTGGATCTAATTGCATTTCGTTTTCAGACTGTTTGGACTTTTTATTACGGTTGACCATTCACAAGTGGTTAGCTTGTGTGATAAAACCTGACGGTCTGGAGCGAATCAAGACAACCTCGAGAAGAAAAGAAGCCATTCCGAAAAGATCGGGATGACAAAAAGGGCAAAGGTGAAAGAAAGTGTTTTAGATGTGGTGATGCAAATCATCTAATAGGAGATTGTCCCAAGCCACCTAAAAGCAAAACTCAACGAGCTTTTTTAAGTGGTGCTTGAGCGATAGTGAGGATGATGAAGAGTCGACAAGGATGAGATCGCTCTAATGGCACATGAGTCAACGAGGTACATTCGACTCATCTTATTCCTCTATTGATGATGACACTTTGCAAAAACAATATAATCAATTGTGTGAGCCTAAAAATCATAACTAATATAAATTTTTAAAGACTAAAAAAATTTTTTAGAAAATGAAGTCTATGAGTTAAAAGAAAATGCAAAACGATTAGAAAAGGGAAAAGCAAATGACGATGGTTGCAAATCATGTCAAGAGCTTAATCTTGAAATTAGAAAAACTAAAGCACACAAAGTGCTAATGCAAACAAAAGCGAACATAATTCTAATTAAAATGTTTAACAACAACATTGGCTTGTGCTGATGAATAGTTAGAATTCAAAACACCAGGAAACATGAGGGGGCTGGGATTTAATGAGTTTTAATTCCAAAAGTCCAACCTAAAACGGCTGAAAAAGACAATACTACTGTCAAAACGCTGCATACAACGCACGGTTGGAATCAAAACGACCCAAAATAGTTTCCCATCCTCATTTCCAAATGAACCAATGGTGTCCGTGGACTGAA
>OU343218.1:158452713-158703582 GCA_910596185.1 Chrysanthemum makinoi
GATCATTATAGCTTATCAGTGTTGATATTTGTTCTTTTTAGCTTCACTTAAGTAGCTTTTAGCTTTTTGCATCTTATTTCAGTTTTGGTTCCAGCTGTGAAGCTTGTTTGAGCTTAATAACATCAAAATAAGCTCATAAGTCCACTGTTGAGCTTTTAAGCTCTCAAACAGCTTATTTTTAAGTTCTAAAATTTTTTTCTTTATTAAAGTTGTTTAATTTAAGTAGTTAAATAGTTCTGTAAAATAAAAAACACAAAAACATCATTTTTAAAATAGTGATAGCGTTTATTTAATAGAAATTAGCTTTTTAATTTTCTTTTTCAGCTTATTATTAAGCACTTCCTGTTTTTATAATTTTCTTAGTTTTCTATCATCATAAGATATTTATAAAAAAAATTTCATAATTTTCTTAGTTTGTTTAGTATTTATTAGAATTTAAAATAGTTAAAAGTATTAAATAATTAATAATAAATAAATAAAAAACATAAAAAATATCTTTTCAGTTTAGATAAAATAAGTAGTTTTATAATATTTTAGATTTTTCTAAGTTATAAGTTTATTTTTCCAGGTTTATTTTATATTTTCTTGTATTTAAGTGTATTTTAAATAATTAATAAATAGGAATTAATTAATAATAAATAGATAAAAAGTGTAAAAAATATATTTTCAATTTTAAAATAAGTTTTATAATATTTTAGATTTTTCTAAGTCATAATTTCATTTTTTTAGCTTTATTTCATATTTTCTTATATTTTAGAGTATTATTAAATAGTTTGAAATAGTTTTTAATTAATAATAATTAAATAAATAGTTATAAAAATAATTTTAATTCTCTAATAATTTTATTTTATTATTAGGATTGTAAAAATATCATTTTCATATTTTTAGGTCTTTTATTTCTTAAAACTCACGTTTTATTTTGTACGTTTACGTAATTTAATAAACGTACGTGTTTAAGTTTGTTTAATCTGATTGTTGTGCTTTATAATTCTGTATCAAAATACATTCCAATCAATCAGTAGTGTAATTATAAATCAAAATCCTTACTGATCATTATCCTTAGTGATCATTCGACATCTGAACGTTTTTAAGCACCATTCAGTCTCCGTGGGACTTAACGACCCGGGAATCCACTATATTCCAAGGAAATTGCATTGGTTTTCCTGAGACTGTTTTGAATTTTATTACGGTTGACCATTCACAAGTGGTTGACTTGTGTGATAAACTTGACGGTTCTGAGAGCGCATCACCAAGTATAATAAATATATGTAGATACTATTCTTAGGACATAAAAACTAATTGATAATAATTTAAAGTTTAAGAATAAAGTGTTAACCAAGTCGGGATAAACATATAAGTAATAACCGAAAATTGATAGGAGTATTGTTACACTTTTATGTAAACACCAAAATAGTAAGAACTACTATTGAAAAATGACCTATTTGTCTATATAAGAGGTGAAATTGATATTTACGGGATAGTTGGATTAATAAAAATTATATACACCCGAACATAGGATAGCTTACCAATGAGGCTTGTCATCATTTTAAATCTTAATAAAAACTAAACTTATACATTTTTGTAAACTTACAAAAATGTGTACAATGTCAAAAGTATATAAATACTTTTATAAAAGTTATTTTGTACTTTCTCGTTATATATCTAAGACGCAACTATTTAAATTGTAGGTTGTCATTATAAGTTCACGACTTCTTGATCTACGTTATAGCATTGTAATCCGCTGCTAATCACTACAGTGAGTACACGAACCCTCTTTTTAATTATTTTAATCATTTTGGGGTGAGATGCATGAACCTAAATTTAAGCTATATTGTTTGCACTATATTATGAACTATTTGAACCCTTTTGACATATTTTGAACTCGTTTGACTTGTCTTGACCTTATAACTTGACTTGAACCTTTGAACTTTACTTAGACTCTTGGACTTAATTATGAACTTATGACTTGTTTGAACCTAATGGACCGTACGTCCTTGGCGTAAAGTCTCCCATGTTCGGAGCAACCTAAATTATCCCATGTTTGGAGCAGCCTAAAGTCTCCCTTGTTCGAGAGCACCCTTGACCTAAAGTCTCCCATGTTCGGAGGAGCGTAAAGTCTCCCATGTTTAGAGCATCCTAAAGTCTCCCCTGTTCGGAGCAGTGCCGAGTCTCCCTATCTCACTATGTGATAGTATATATTGTTGTTATGATGGACTTTCCGTACAAACAGTGCATTCGAATTGTAACTCCCCGATTGGTTTGCCGTTCGCACTCCAATTTATACGTACCGTTTGTACGGCCTCTTTGTGTGGGGCAGTAGGTAATATGGATAGCGCTATTAGAGGTCGGCCAACCTCTCTTTCCCCTGTCTACGGAATGCATATTATTTATTTTTGGGGCTTTGCCACATAACTTTATTATATATGAGGCATTATTATTTGATATGACCACATGTGCTTGACCATAAATTGTGCTATCTGTTACGCAATGGTTTGTGAAAACATAGGTTGCAAGTCTTGTATGGGCGGGATTTGCAACTGGATGGTTTGACAGAGCCTTTGCCTTTGGACCTTTATCAAAAACTTTGGACTTAACTTTATTGTGATAATATATCTGAACTCTTTCTCTAAAAAGACTTTAATATTATTTAAAACGTTTGTACTCACCAACTATTTTCATAGTTGACCCATTTTTTTCATGCATTTCAGGTGATCAAAAGTCATTTTCTATGACTGGAACTTTGAACTATGAAGTAACACATTCAGTCGACTTCCGCTGCTAGACTGATTTTGGGGGTGTTACAGATTGGTATCAGAGCCAAAGGTTATAGAGAATACCGGTTTTTTCTAAAATAAAAACCTCAACTATAACCAGACTAAAGTTTTTATAAAACCCCAAACATGGTACGAGTCGATTAGTCCGAGCATTCCATCATTGTTCCTAAATTATGCATAGCCTGATCAACTATGCTTAATTCAGGAGGAATCATGGAATGATGGGGGTATTTACCTTAGATCATGTTTGGTTGGAGTCAGAGTTTAGATCACCTGAGAATGCATTAGTCTATGTGTGCATCTACGTTACGTGTTTTCTGCATTTATGACTATGCTGCTAGACATTCTGTGTGCTAAGACTTTTTTCCTTTAGAACAATATATGAGCTTGAACTTAAGTGCTTTGATTTGACATGATGTGCATTGAACCCTGTAGTTAGACATTTATCTTTAGCATTAAGCATGCTTTGTTCATGTCATACTTGCCTCGTTTTGTTACACTATGTATTGATAGGCTATAGTTAATAAGTACTTTTGTCACGACATGCCTTGTCCTATTTTTGGTACGATAAGTCTTATTATATCTTCCGTTCCAATTACCTACTTACAGTCTATAATCCTACCAAATCTTCACCGACTCTCGTTTTATATCCACCTTCTTATCAAGCCCGCATTTGCGACAGATCCAGAGGGTCGGAAACTCTGAACCCCTAGGAACGACTTACTAGGCATCGCCTTTCCATTCCTTACGACCATTGGAATCTACATACTACAATTCAGGACGACATGATATCCGGCTTTAGCGACAGCATTGGTTGAATTGTTCATGACGTTGTTTGTGATGATCCATGTGCTCTGAACGTTATTCTAGTATACTGTCTTTTTCCTTTTATATCTCTGGAACTTGTATTTCTTTATAGGCTATTGACTACTTCGCCAAAAACAGACAAAACATTTGGATATTGCGTCTCTTGCAAACTATATTAAAATTTTAATGAAGACCGGAGGTGAAACAGCTAATCCTTCCTTACTCGCTATACAATTGATGTCTACTAAACGTCTTTAACTAGTAAAAGTTCTTTACATATATTATAACTGATTTATTGTATCGCTCCAAAAATCTTGAAAACTTTCTTCTAAGCCTATTTATCTAACCTCTTGGATAGAACTTCTTTTCATCACCTATATTGATTTTCTTCAAAACGACTCATTTACTTTGACAATACCCTTGACCTTCCCCACTGATCTCATCAACCTATACATCAAATATCGATTCGATCATTCTTGAGCAACCCTCAAACTTTAACTAAATTTTCAAAAACGTTAAAGCTTCTTAACAACTCTTAACTTAATTTCATGACAGTTCTTGTTTGATGAGTTGTGAGATTAAGTTAAAGTTGCTACTTAGCTTAATATTTTAAATGATATAGCTCAAGAATGGACAATGCTTACTCCGTTTAAATTTGGTCACTTGGATTTTATAATTGAACTATCTATCTCATCACACTTAGTAGGACGTGTACGGATGAAGTTGTCATAATTACAACCTTTAACGGTATACCCCTTATCATACAAGCTTTAACCACAAAACCAAAATCCTAGTTCAACTCCTGATCATTTCGTTAAGACTTTAACCTCATTTGGATTTTTCATTCAAACATTACTACACTGCTTTAAGAGCAGCCTTAGTAATCTTTCATGTGGACACCAACAATGTACTGTGCACATTCTTTCTGAACAATCCTTTTACTTTAGTACCATTTGATTCATGTGCAGAATTTACTTTTGTTACTTATCAAGTTAATGACATTGATTAATGTGAGACCTAATGTCATAAGCCTTAGTTGTATTTCTAGCCTTTTTTCTATTTTAAGCCACCACTATTCGTTGATTTGATTGGTTTAAGCAATTCCATAATCGAGCCAATCTTTCAAAAGACCTCCTTCAAAGATGTGAATTCTTTCTTTTTGACAACTTGTTTTCTAGCTTGATTTAGTGACAGTTCTTGTTTAATGAGTTGCGAAAATCAAACTAGAATCAAGTTGTTACTCAACCTATTCAACTTAATCTCATGACAGTTCTTGTTTGAAGAATTGTGGGATTATGCTAGAATTACCTAGCCAAAGGTCTTTTGAGGGCCATGATCGATAATGGGAAAGTTTGCCCATCATATCTAACCATGAGAACGTACATTTATAGAATGAACAAATTGAATTCAGGGACTGAATTCCTTTGACCGTGGCGCGTAGTAACTCGTACATTTCAGACTATAATTTGACTATTTATTTTGACTTATTATTATTTTAATTCTAAGTAATATTACTTTTATAAGTAATAACGTAAGTTCAATCGCTTGAGCTTTACTCAAACAACACAAGACTATGATGAGTCTACGTTTTCTAGGCATCTTATTTTTTTATAGTCATATTTTATATGAACTATTGCCACTTTGCCATTTTTATATGAACATTTTACTTTTTACGTGATACGGCGCGAACCTACGTTATTAGGTTTTAACAATATAAACGCATCCCATTAGACTTATTACACTTTTAATATACTTAGTTGGAGTATATTGATAAGTTTTGACATTTTTATAAGTATTACATTTTTACGTTGCCCGGTTTTAAGTTTCGTGATTTAAAGGCTTAACATTAGTAATTACCGGAATCAAACCATAGCCTTTAAAACTAATACTACCAAAATTTAACACAAATCTTCATCACCTCATCTCCTAGTGCCACGTTTAGACACACATATCCAACTCTTGGACATGTGTTTTACACTTAGCATGATACATAAAAGTTAACTTACACCTCATTCTTGTACATGCAAAAATATCTCAAAATTTTCCTATCTCATTTGTCCTCATCTCTTTTTCCGTGGGTATCAACACCAAAAAGCACCAAATCCATCTTCTGTTACACTTATTTTATGATAAAGGATGAAGGTTTAGTTAACCTGGTAGTATTCTTGGTCCATCTCCTTCAACAAGGTATTCATTCCTTGGGTTAGATTGAAGGTTATAAGGGTTTGATCTAAAATTTTTATTGAAGTGTTAAATCAAGGCTAAAAATGGTTAAGAAAGATTAGGTTAAAGATTAGAAGACAAGGGTTGAAGTCTTGAAGACAAAGATTAATGGCTAGAAGAATTAAGAGTTATTTTGTATAGTAGTTGTTCTTGTAATTGTTGTTTTCATCATCATCATCATGTAAGCTATTGTTTATTTTCATATTCATTCAATATGGTCGTAATAGGTTCTGGACCATATTTATTTTTATGATATTTGTAAGATTATATATGTATTTGGCATTGTACACAAGGTTTAAACAATGAAAACAAGCTTAAACAAGCCTTAGGTAAGTTTTATGAACCTGAATTCTGAAACAGTCCCAAAGTTTATTTAAACTGATCATCTCAGTAAAACTTGAGGTTAATTCAATAAGATAGGCTTGTAGAGCTATGTCTTACAGTCTTTTCGCCGGGTGGCGCAACTCATAACTCATCCCGATGAGTAAATGAGAGCCAAAATGGCGAAACATGTCAAAATCTGCACACCAGATTTCATTCGGAAAAAGCTCATAGTTATGGTCATTTCTGGTAGTCGGCCCAGTTTTATGAAATGTAGATAGGACATAAACTTGAAGTTTGGCAAAAGCCGCGCGTCAAAACAAGTTTTAGAACTCAACTTATGATCGTTTTGGTGGGACTAAATGTGCAGCTAAAGTTTCTGCAATGAAATACAAGTCTAAATTTGTAAATTAACTTATGATATAAGTTAATAAAGATTTTAGAACAACCAAGTATAATAAATATATGTAGATACTATTCTTAGGACATAAAAACTAATTGATAATAATTTAAAGTTTAAGAATAAAGTGTTAACCAAGTCGGGATAAACATATAAGTAATAACCGAAAATTGATAGGAGTATTGTTACACTTTTATGTAAACACCTAGTAAGAAATGACCTATTTGTCCATATAAGAGGTTAAATGATATTTACGGATAGTTGGATTAATAAAAGTTATATACACCCGAACATAGGATAGCTTACCAATGAGGCTTGTCATCATTTTAAATCTTAATAAAAACTAAACTTATACATTTTTGTAAACTTACAATGTCAAAAGTATATAAATACGTTTTTAAAAGTTATTTTGTACTTTCTCGTTATATATCTAAGACGCAACTATTTAAATTTTAGGTCGTCATTAGAAGTTCACGACTTCTTGATCTACATTATATCATTGTAATCCGCTGCTAATCACTACAGTGAGTACTCACGAACCCACTTTTTAATTATTTTAATCATTTTGGGGTGAGATGCATGAACCTAAATTTAAGCTATATTGTTTGCACTATATTATGAACTATTTGAACCCTTTTGACATATTTTAAACTCGTTTGACTTGTCTTGACCTTATAACTTGACTTGAACCTTTGAACTTTACTTAGACTCTTGGACTTAATTATGAACTTATGACTTGTTTGAACCTAATGGACCGTACGTCCTTGGTGTAAAGTCTCCCATGTTCGGAGCAGCCTAAATTCTCCCATGTTCGGAGCAGCCTAAAGTCTCCCTTGTTCGGAGCAGACCTTGACCTAAAGTCTCCCATGTTCGGAGCAGCGTAAAGTCTCCCAAGTTCGAGCAGCTTAAAGTCTCTGTTCGAGCAGGCCGAGTCTCCCATGTTCGGAGTACACTATGTGATAGTATATAATAGTTGTTATGATGGACTGTCCGTACAAACAGTATTCAAGATTGTAAGTCCCCGATTGGTTTGCCGTTCGCACTCCAATTTATACGTACCGTTCGTACGACCTCCTTGTGTGGGGCAGTAGGTAATATGGATAGCGCTATTAGAGGTCGGCCAACCTCTCTTTCCCCTGTCTACGGAATGCATATTATTTATTTTTTGGGCTTTGCCGCATAACTTTATTATATATGAGGCATTATTATTTGATATGACCATATGTGCTTGACCATAAATTGTGCTATATGTTATGGAATGGTTTGTGAAAACATAGGTTGCAAGTCTTGTATGGGCGGGATTTGCAACTGGATGGTTTGACAGAGCCTTTGCCTTTGGACCTTTCTCAAAAACTTTGGACTTAACTTTATTGTGAAAATAAAAAGACTTTCATATTATTTAAAACGTGTGTACTCACCAACTATTTTCATAGTTGACCCATTTTTTTCATGCATTTCTGGTGATCAAAAGTCGTTTTCTATGACTGGAACTTTGAACTATGAAGTAACACCTTCAGTCGACTTCCGCTGCTAGACTGATTTTGGGGGTGTTACATAACACATGCAATAGGTTACGCCGTATCTTAAATACAAGTTACAATTGGTATGATTACGCCGTAATCATTGGAAGGAGTTACAGCGTATCTGATGGCGGCGTGGAACATTCTTTGACCTAATTGGTTACGGCGTAATCCTTAATTAGGAGTTACGCCGTAATTTGATGCTGAGTTGGTTTTTTGAGTCACGCGCTAGCTACGGCGTAATGTGAGAGATGGAGTTACGTTGTAGCTTCTTCACAGTAGGCATACTATCATAAATCTCTTAAGAAAATCTCCAAATCCGCGTCTCATTAGCTCCAATGCTCGTAATTTACCTGAAAGTGAAATATAAAAGAAAACAAGCGTAAATCCATATAAATGATATAAAATACGAGCATTATCAGAGGAAATTGACACTTAATATTTGGACTATTTGATGTTATCACTACTTATAAAGTATTTAGCACCCTCTCTCCTAAATTTTGTTAAGATGTCATTAATGTGTTTTTTAATGCATAATGTACTAAATATATAGCTTTTACTAATTTATCTTCCACATCATTTCAATGCTTCATTTATTATTTCTTTTTTAATTAGTTTTGTTTTAATGCAAAAATGCACATATAAATGAATATGATTTTAAAATGCATGCAAAACTACAAAGTTCCAAAACTATGTTTATATCGTAAGAGTGTTTCGAGAACCAATCTAAATAAATTTTGAATTATTTTAAGTAAAATTAACCACAAAAGTAAAAACGTTTTTGTAAAAGTCGGGATAATTTTTTAAGACAAATGATGCAAATGTGCAAAGTGCTAAGTGCTAATTCAATGATTAATATATTAGTATCTTAATTATTATACTTTTCATCGATAACTCTAAATGATTGCTTAAACATGTAAATTTTCTTTACATTATAATCATTCTTTTATTTATATTTTCTATCTATATGGGACAAGTGTTATAAACAATATTAATGATTCAAACATTTTCATAAATATATACTTTACAAGATGTATACATTATAAACACCGTTTTATTTATTTCTTTTATCTATATGAGACAAGTGTAATAAACAATATTAATGATAAAACATGTTCAAAAATATATTTTATTTACTTATTATGAGGTATTGATTGTTAAATAAATATTTTATAAAAAAAAATGTTTATACTTACTTGTGACTACGAACCACTATCAATTAATTTGAACATAACCCCATAACATTATTGACTACCGCAACACAAAATGACGCAACTTTCAATTGTTTTTATATGAATTAGTTTGATATTATGCATCATTTTTTTTAAATTACTCAAACTAAATACCCTACCTCTTTTCATGCTTGAACTTCACCTCTTGCCAATTAATTCTACCACCTTATTTATCTCTAAGTCTTCTATAACCATTTATGTTTAAACATCTTGATCATTATTGAAAGCAAACTTCTAAGCAAGAGAATAACATCACACGAGTTTGATCATCTCATTGTATGCTATCACCAAGAGTCAAACTTTTATATAGGTATTGTGTCATATCTTTGTAAACAACATTATTAGTCTCATATCTCACTGGTAATTAAGTGTCTTGCTCTTTGTGTGGACAAGCATGGTGTGTAAACGTCTTATTTCAGGTGCGAATAAGCAAAGGGTGTGAAAGTCTTCGGCCTGTCGGACATGCAAATAGGTTTCTTAATTCCTTGTGTAGAAGGACTTAGGTGCGTTTATAGAGTTCACGAGGTGTTTGTGGGTGGTTTTTATGTGTAGACTCCGTCCGAGAATTAGCTTGGGTCTAGGTGTAAAGGAAAGCTAGTGATGGTTTATCTACCACAAGGATTTGTTACTACTGAATGGTAATCGGTGTCGCATACTCAAAAGTTGATGTACGAATGACATAAAACCCTCATCCCAAACTGCTATATATCATTGTGTTTGTTCTCTCTTCCCTTAACTCTTTAACTACTTTACTCGATATGTTTTATATATATTGCTTGTATGCTTATACATACTTGTTAATTAACTTGACTCTTATCTTACTTAAAATTTAATAAAACGTATTTGCGCCATCATCTATAAATCTACACATGATTTATGTCATTCAACAACATTGAAACCAAACTGGAGAAGAGAATGAACAACATGTCCTCAACATTATCAAATGCCTAATCAATAAACCTATCCGAAAAAGACTACATGTATAGAAACGATATGACATTCAATAACTACACCTCAAGTTCTAAAAAAGTAAAAATACAAACAATGGACATACTTTAGTAAGAGGCTATTCACTCGTATAACCTATAAGCAATTTGGTGTGAAATATTATTAAGAGTTTAACAGTAAATGCATATTGTTTGACAAATTAAGAGATCCGTTACTAGAAAAATAACATAACTAAATTAGTGTTTGAATTCGATTTAATTTACTTAATATGAAAAAAACAGAATTTACTAAGTTATATGAAAATTATTTGTTTGTGACTCAATAGAGAAAGATTACTAAAAATATTAAGTAATAAAACTGAAGATATCTGCATTAAATCATCTTTTAATTAAACATGACTTAATAAAAAATTTAACAAACAAACCTAAGACACCATATTTATGTTAGACGAATAAGCCTCATAGGTAATCCTTTATTATTAACCATTATTTATAATTGTGAAACCCTAAATGCCCCCTAAACCCACAAACCCGACTTGGGCCTATATTTCTAATACTCTTCTTCCGCAGTTCGAGCGAAATTGAGAAAGCTGTATGAAATAGTAAACTAGACAAGAAAATAACATAACTTTAGTTGACTCGTAACAAAACCGTATCAACGGTCGACTTTAATCGATTGGTACCAACGGTCGGCTAAGTCGACTGATAACAAAACCGTACTAACGATGCATATAGGGACTGGTATCAACGGTTAACTTTAGTGGACTGGTAACAAAGCCGTACGAACAATCGACTAACAAACAAACAATAAAACAACTATAACTTCCATCAATGAACAGAAATTCGTATGAACAGTAACTCCCGGATGAACAGAACATCTGGATGGACAATAACATCCGTCAATGAACAGCTACTCATATATATATATATATATATATATATATATATATATATATATATATATATATATATATATATATAGTGTAGGGTTATTTTCGAACAAAAAATTGCGAGAACTGCGAGAACCGATCTCGCCATTAAATATTTTGATCAATGGCTATAAATGGGTGTGGCGTTTCGTAATTAAGTGAAAGATCAATCATTTTTAATTTAAGTGTTAAGGGGCATTATTGGCATTTCATATTTTTTTCTTTTAAAATCATTCCACAATAAAACGTCCCTAATAAGTAGGGATATTATCTGCAAACACCTCCATCTTCATTTTCAGTTTCATTTCTCTCTCCCACCTCAAAAACCCTAGCCGCCTTTCGTTTTGTGGATCTAACGACAATCCCGCCAAACAAACTGCAATCACGCCAAACCCAAACTGCAATCAAGTCATCATTCACTTCTCATATGGAAAAGAGACACCGAACACGTTCCTGCTACTACCTCCTCTTGTAAAAGAATCAAATTTGATGATGTCATTTTCCGACCAGTTGTGAAAGATGAGCCTGGTCTAGATATGAAGGTGTGTATTCGAAATTGTGGATAAAAAAATGTTTATTTTTTTATTTTAATGATATTTTAATCGGTTTTAATTGATTCTACAGGTTGAATGTGTTTCGGATGAAAGATGATTGTGAAAGATGAGCCTGGTCTAGATCTTAGCTATGAAATTGATTCTACAGGTCTAATTGATTCTACAGGTTGTGAAAGATGAGCTTGGTCCAGATCTCAGCTATAAAATTGATTCTACAGGTTTAATCGGTTTTAATTGATTCTATAGGTTTAATTGATTCTACAAGTTGTGAAAGATGAGTCTGGTCCAAATCTCAACTATGTATTCGATTTCACCCTGTAAGTGTACTTCTACAGCTAATACGTTTTAACTTTGTTGCTGTTATATATTAGACTTCTTTCTCTTGCAACATTATATCATCTTTCGTTTCACTTTTGGGTTTAAGTCTAAGCGTAGAAACTGATTTTCCTATTAAGTTTATATATCTTATTTGGCATTTGTGTTTTATCTCTATCATATGCTCTGTTTGCTTTGGTACGAAGTACACTTTAATATTCATGTAGATTGGTTTTCGAAACCGTTTTCTTGTTTGAATATTTGATACATAATTAAAAACGTCATTTGGTTTTGCATATCAATGTTATGTAAAGGAGTGTGCATATGTGTTATTGAGAGTACACATGTGTTTTCATAGTTTCTTGTGAATTTGATGCCTATGTGTTTTATTGAGAGTGCATATGTGTTTTGTTAATTGGTTTTATGGTGATACAATATCGATAAAAGTAGTGCACATATGTGTTATGGCTGATACAATATCAAATAATTTGATGACGTCATTTTCCAACCGATTGTGAAAGATGAGCTGGTCCGATATGAAGGTGTGTATTCAAATTCGATAAAAAATTGTTTATTTCTTGATTTTAATGATATTTTAATCGTTTTTAATTGATTCTACAAGGTTGAATGTTTCGGATGAAAGATGATTGTGTAAAGATGAGCCCGGTCAGATGAGCTTGGTCTAGATCTCAGCTATGAAATTGATTCTACAGGTTTAATTGATTCTACAGGTTGTGAAAGACGAGCTTGGTCTAGATCTCAGCTATGAAATTGATTCTATAGGTTTAATTGATTCTACAGGTTTAATCGGTTTTAATTGATTCTACATGTTTAATTGATTCTACAAGCTGTGAAAGATGAGCCTGGTCCAGATCTCAGCTATGTATTCGATTTCACCCTGTAAGTGTACTTCTACAGCTAATACGTTTAAACTTTGTTGCTATTATATATTAGACTTCTTTCTCTTGTAACATTATATCATCTTTCGTTTCACTTTTGGGTTTAAGTCTATGCGTAAAAACAGATTTTCCTATTAAGTTTATATATCTAATTTGGCATTTGTGTTTTATCTCTATCATATGCTCCGTTTGCTTTGGTACGAGGTACACTTTAATATTCATGTAGATTGGTTTTCGAAACCGCTGTTTCTTTTATGGATATTTAAATATATATGTATGTCCCGATTCAACTCGAGACTCGGATTGCACACATTACGTAGGAGAGTTGATGTTAATAATTAATATATAAAATGTTATTATTAATTATTAGTCATGAAATAAAACATAACGATGGTTAATATTTAACGGGGTTTTGACTAACGGTCGTTAAATGTAAACTACGAGGACTAGAGATGAAATTAGTGGACAAGAAGGATCCGAATCCCTTTGGGATTGTTTGGCCGGTCGTGGGCTACCCAACCCACGGAGGTGGGATTTCTTGGTCACCAAGTTTTGAGAATGTATATATACAAAACCTTGTATTCATTATTCTCCTAACCTTGGATCACCAATATACCTAATTTCTCCTCTTCTCCCCTCTTTCTTTTGTGGCCGGTCGAACACCCCTCACCATAAGGGTTTCGATTTTGCTTAACTAAAGAAACAAGTGTTTGGTTTTATTTGTGATTCAAGGAACTAGCTTTTCACATCAAATCGCTAATAGTACGTGTGTACAAGAACGAAGGACAAGCACGCTTGAGCTTGTGTATTCCTTGGTGGTCGATTCTTTTGGGTCGAATTATACAAACCCTAAAGTTAGGGTTTTGGGTTTTGTTCTTGTTCAAAGTTGTTTGGTTTACTTGAATTGCTAAAAGGTATGCACTTTCTTGTTCGGTTAATTACTTACATATATTATTCCTATTTACTTCCGCTGCATGCTTTGATGATGTTATTTTTTTATATAATTGTTATGAGTATAAAATCCCAACAGTGGCATCACGAGCCGTTAATATGATGTAATTAATTACCGAAACACATAAAAATTGAATCTTTATGATTATATGCATATGGTTTTAGGGTTTTGAATTCGAAACCCTAATTTTTTAATTAAAGGGTCGATTACCCTTATTTTATTTAATTAGGTTTTAATTTTGTAAAACTTGTAGAAACCCTAGGATTGCATGCTAATTTTATGTGGTTAATTAATGAATAATTGTTATGTGCCATGTAATATGCGTATCTTGGGTGATAATTGTTAGGCGGAATCCATGGTGGAACATGCATGTTTTGCCATGGAGTATTGTTTGTAATAAATTGTTTAGTTGATACACACATGTTCTATTTATTTATAATTATTGAATTGGGGAAGACCTCAATTATAACTAATAAAAATTCGTTATGTGCTAATTGGTATATTATTAACTTTGGCTTACGCAATCGACTAGTCGATGTATGTGGCTCATCTACCTTGTAGTTGAAAGCCCTAGTTAATGTATGCATTTATTTACGCCTAGAATTGTTTATTAGAGTTTATCGAAATAATTATGCATGTGGCTAATTGTTTTTACATATGTTAAATTGTTTAGTTATATGTTTATATTATTTGAGTGTGTTTAATTTTTATTAAAATGCTTTTTGTTTATATATTGTTTTGACATGTTAGTAAGCAAAAGGGGTTTTTATGAATAGAAAATTAAATGGACTAAATAATGGCGAAACTGATTTGTTATCTAAGAATTATTCTTGAACTTTTAATCGATTGATGCGACTGTACTAAATGGTTAAAACGGCTCACCCACTAGAACAAACTATAAAGGGGTTAATTAAGAAGTGCGCACAGCAGATGAATGGATGTCTAAGTTATGCTTTGCGCTTACCTGGTCCTCTGCCCCCTGTGAGTTCGATTGGAGCTACCTAGTATAACCATTCTATGTACGAAGCATCTTAGTGCAAAGTTGTAAGTTTCTCAACGCATCGATTAAAACTTTGTAGAATTTAATCTTAGCAATTAAAATACAAGTAAGTTTCTTTCGAAAATATTATGTCATAAAGTTGTATGCATGCTTCTTTATACATAAGTTTTGATTACACGTCAAAAATTGTACCCTTTAAATTTAAGTTTATGCCATCTAATGATATGAAACACTTGAAGTTGTAATTTAGTTATGTGAGACCTTGATCTAGATTACAATAACAAGGTGAATTATTTTGTTGCGTGAGACCTCAGCTTAATGATTTGCAGTTTCTAAATTAGACAACTTAATTAAGTTAGTTAGTGAGACCTATGACTTAAGGCATAAGATGGGATAAAACATGCTTACATTTTGCATTAATTGTTTTGGCAAAATTGTAAATCCCATAATTTTGGAATTGGAAACTTGTTTGTCAATTATCGTTTTTCAACGATTACCTATTCTATACTTTCACCACTAGCGGATCAACTGATGTGGTGAAACTATGATAATGAGGATCCAAAATTCAAGGAAAATACTATGGTTAATATGAATATTGACCAAAGGGTATTTTATTTTCTTGAAAGATTTAATTATCGAAAATACTAAAATTTAATTTTGTTAATTCTTTTGATTGTATTAATGCAACATTAAACCGTAAACGTTTGGGCTTGGTAAATTCATCTAGTTATGTTTTCAAACAAATGTTTGATCAAGAAAAATTTACTAAAAGACAAACATAAACTCTTTTCCATGGAAGAAGAGTGAGACTCAATCCTATTCCTTTTCATGATTGAGAAAGGTATGTTAGGAACATTAGAATTATCTAAATTCTAATATATAACTCATAGCAACTTTAATAGTTAAGAAAATTGCACACCATGCTTTCCTTAAGATATTTCATTACCCTCCGTTGGTGATTGAATTCTTATATGACATTTTGGTCAACTAGAAAACATGTTTGACATTTTATGAGTTATTAAATTAGAAGCTAGACTAATTACCGCAAAATTGGTAAAAGACAAACTAGTAGATTTTATCTAGCTGTTTTGCTTTGACCAATTAAAGGTGCTACACACCATTGTGGGGAAAGTAGACCTATTATGGAAGAAATTGCATGCTCAATTTTTCAAGTTAATAGCATGATGGATCATCCATCATCTACTGAGTAGAATACACTCTTTTAGTACCTAAGTAATTGTTACGAATAGTCTTTGAAAGGAGTTACAACGTAATAGCACGCTATTTTCACTGGTTAATGAAACACTTACGATGTTGTCAAATCCAGTGGAAGTATGGTGTATTACTGAATAAGACATTATTGTAACGTTGTCTAATTCAGTGGGAGTTACAAGTTATTATCTTGGTAATAACTCAGATTATTTCTAGATTTTATTGAAATAATACATTACGTTCAAAAATGTAGACATTCATATTCTCAAGGATAGTCATGAACGGTTCCTTGATAAATTAAGTGCTCCTACATCTACTTGTAATGCTTATATATCTCTGACACTATCATATTGCTCACATAAACAAACGAATGTCATGGTGTTTATCTACTATATGATGTTGTTCTATGCACAAGTGGGAGAAGTATTTATGGTGTGCAAAGGAACAACACATACAAATATGATTAATGGATTCTCTTGAGGTAAGAGATTAATGTTCTAATAAGATTGACTTGTTTAGAACATGTGTCAAGATTATAACATAGACTACTTTTATGTCTTATGTCATTCAAATCATAGAAACACTTGAAGTTACATTTTAGTTTAAGTGAGATTTTGGCTAGATTGTAATCTCAAGGTAAATCTCCACTTGTCGTGGGATCGGGCGTGGATGCTTTTACAGTTTCTTAAGTTGAACACTCCAAAGGATGACATAAATTAAAATAAAGTAATCTAATGCTACTTTAAATATTTGTGTATTCTTGGAATGACATAAATAGTTTATTAACTTGAAAATAAATTAATTGAAACCATGATGTGGTGTTCATAATTACTTTAAATTATAAATGTTTATGTGTTTCTTTGTAAAGTCACAAACATGAAGTCTTTTCATTATTACAAGACATATAATATAAAGTAATATGTTAACTTGTTATGTCTTCTTATTAAGACATAAAGTCATTGGTAGATGACTTATAACGTATAATGAGATTATAACTGTTTATGTTTTCTAGTTGAGACATGGACATGAAGTGACTTGATAAAAAGTACTTGAGTTATAAAGCATGCAATTGGCTTGGAATTTTATTTTACCATTAAGATGATTTAATTGGTAAATAGGTAAGCCAAAAGGAATATGTTTATCTTACATATTGTTATATTGTCTTACAATATTAATTCTAATGAAATACTGTATGTATATGGAATGTTCAGTTAGAAGAATCAAACATTTGTTATATTGTTTGATTCAAGATAACAATATCTTCTTTTCTTCCAAAAGTTATCAAGGTTAGAAAATTGAGTATTGATGGATATACTTAACTCAAAATCTAGAAGATTAATAAGACATCATTTTAGTATGGAATGTGATGAATCACATTGAGTCTTATAATTGAAGTTTGGAATTGTTAAAACTACTTATGGAGTAGGTTATTAACGAACAAGATTTACGAACTGTCAATGTGTTTTGTAATATCCCAAGAAAATAATTTGGTGTTGTTCTACTTGCTGATGTATTTGTAGATAGTCTTTAAATTACAAAAGCAAGTGGGAGTTTTGTTTAGATCTTGAAGAGATTAAATTACAATTACAAAACACATAATCTTCTAAAATACACTAGTGAATATCATGATGAGGTCAAATATGATATACCTCAAAATGGTGGAATTCTCATTCATAGATCCGCAAGGATATCTCAGATATTTGATATGATGAGAAATATGAATTACAGGATTATGATAAACCTGTTAATCATAATGATATATTACCTAACATTGAATTGTGGTAAATTATTCATACTATGAATGATAAGATGCTTTTCAAAGAGATAATCAACTTTGTAAACTTGATTTATCTTAATAAAGATGAGTTTCTTCAAAGGAAGGAAAACCCTAGTGGTTTAAATTCTTTGTGTAGAAATCATATGGACAAATTTGTACATGTGTTTAATGCATGACTTATGACAAGATTATTAATCACACTTAAGCAATTTAATGTGATTGAATATTCTTTCCTTGGCACATTAAATATATATTATGATTTGTCATACTTAATTTCATTTATATGAAATCTGACAATGAATATCAAAACTCTTTGTTGTGTGATTACTTTTGCGAGGATGATAAGTAATACAAAGGAGTTTTATGAATTCACATAATCTTTGGAAATGTACAAAAGGCAAGAATCCATTAATGGATATATGCATGCATCTAGGAGAGGATTCTTATGTTTAACTATTAAATCCAAGTTTTGGTTTAAAAATTAAAATAAGATAATTTCTAAGTATTCATGAAAGCTAGTGGGAGTATTATGTTTATTTTCTTTAAATCTTATATGATGTGGGTAGTAACATTCCATCTAAGATAAAATAAGTTAGTTTGGAATGGAACTTCACTTGAAAGATTTAGAAAATAGGACATACAACCTTAGAAAATATGTTTATAAACATGTGTGGTAAATAAATGAGTCTAAAAGAACATGATATATCATTTGTAAAATGGATATGTAGAACATGAATGAAATCTTAGTTTGACACAAGGATTTTTCATGTACATCATGTTATTGTTGTATCATGCTTGAATGCAAGATGATTTGACAACATTGATATCTAATGGAGTTATTAGATAACTAGTGTAATGAATATTGAAATGGAATATGTTTGAATTTAGAATTACATTCCTCTGCCTGGATTTGCTCTCAAAATTCTATGGATGAGCAATACAAATTATTATGTGAATTGTCATAGCCAACAAATTTGAAAGTTTGGAAGGCATCAAACATTACACTATAGATATTGAAGTTTACGAAGATTTTAAAGAGCATATTGTTTTTTGCATACAATGATGCTGGTTTAATTGAGATGACACTTAATACTAGTCATGGGAGGATTTCATCCTTGTAAATGGCCATGTGAACTAGTTGTGCTCAACTAAGAGCATAGTTGCATTATACAATAAAGAATAAGAATACTTTAAACTTTAAAAATGTTTGAAAGTTTGATTGTCATAAATTGGTGCTGGACATACCGATTGTTTAAATGGCCATGTCACACACTTTATGAAATATTATGTGGCAATATCAAGATATTTTGAATGCACACATACAAGAACTTAACTAGTTGAATTCTTAAGATAAGTATTCTCAAAATTCCGATAGATCAAAGTTAGTTGAAATTATGCCTTGTCAACAAGTATGATTGTCATTACTTGAGACATAATTCATTAACAAATATTATCATGCATTGATCTATTTAGTATTTGGATAAGGGATGTTTTGAACAAATATTGTTTAAATGAAATAAAGTATTGGTTATGTTTATTTTTCATTTTCTTAATATTATATCCTATATTTGCATGTTTAACCCATGAATAACTTATGTTATTCTAAATAGTCCGTTGTCGATCAATGATGTGGGAATGTCATTGAATTAAGACAAATTGAAGTTTTGGTAGAATATACTTAAAGTATATTGATGCGTGGGACATACCAGATTCATATGATATTCAATGAATTGAATATAGGACTCATCCCAACTTTACATGATGATACTTTATGGATCTATGTCATTAACTATATCATGAAGTGTTTATCCTCGACTTGAGATACCGATAACTGATATGAATGTAGTGCATTTGTGTAAGATAGTCTAACGCTATCCAGAATGGTAGTTATAAGGGCTATTTTCGAAAGTGTTGCAAAGTTCATGAGTTATGTTTGTAGTCAAGAGAATTTGTTCCTTTGAATTTGTTTCAAAGCATAATACTATATTTGGGCCCCTCGTAGGGTTGACAAGATGTTTGTATGGCCATACCCAAGATCTATTGGAATACGCTCGTGATGATTTGGTAATCTTGTTCAATCGAATACAACGAAAACGAATATTAACTTATGATATGACTTGATCCATATTCATAGTTAATGTAGTATTAGTAACAAAAGGATAAGTAAAAATGATGAATCATTAAATGGTTTTTCCATGAGACCATACTCGATTTGATCTGGGGGCATTGGCGTGTGAAAGCTAGACTAACTGATGTCATTACTATATTTAGTAATATCCAAGGAGCTAAAAGGTTTTATGGATATTTAAATATATGTATGTCCGGATTCGAACTCGAGACTTCGGGATTGCACACATTACGTATGAGAGTTGATGTTAATAATTAATATATAAAATGTTATTATTAATTATTAGTCATGAAATAAAACATAACGATGGTTAATATTTAACGGGGTTTTGACTAACGGTCGTTAAATGTAAACTACGAGGACTAGAGATGAAATTAGTGGACAAGAAGGATCCGAATCCCTTTGGGATTGTTTCCGGTCGTGGGCTACCCAACCCAAGGAGGCGTGGATTTCTTGGTCACTAAGTTTTGAGAATGTATATATACAAACCCTTGTATTCATTATTCTCCTAACCTTGGATCACCAATATACCTAATTTCTCCTCTTCTCCCCTCTTTCTTTTGTGGCCGGTCGAACACCCTCACCATAAGGTTTCGATTTTGCTTAACTTAAAGAAACAAGTGTTTGGTTTTATTTGTGATTCAAGGAACTAGCTTTTCACATCAAATCGCTAATAGTATCGTGTGTACAATAACGGGACAAGCACGCTTGAGCTTGTGTATTCCTTGGTGGTCAATTCTTTTGGGTCGAATTATACAAACCCTAAAGTTAGGGTTTTGGGTTTTGTTCTTGTTCAAAGTTGTTTGGTTTACTTGAATTGCTAAAAGGTATGCACTTTCTTGTTCGGTTAATTACTTACATATATTATTCCTATTTACTTCCGCTGCATGCTTTGATGATGTTATTTGTTTATATAATTGTTATGAGTATAAAATCCCAACAATATGTGTTATTGAGGGTGCATATATATGTTTTTTATAGTTCCTTGTGAATTTGATGCTTATGTGTTTTTATTGAGAGTGCATATGTGTTTTGTTAATTGGTTTTATGGGTGTTTGGTTCAGTTTTAATAAATGTGCCTCTTAATAAAAGTAAGAATTGTATCTTACGTCTTACTTATAAATTTCATAAAAAGTCAATTCCAGATCTCAATATATTGAACAAATGCACATGTGTAATTCCTTTTTTATATGAATATGGTTTGCAGTATCAATTCCAATTCTGAATATGCTTTGTTTACTTTTTTTTAATTTATTTATATATGTAAATACTCGTTGAACATAACCTAATTAGTAATGTGTATGAAAATGAACAGATTACAACTCTACACATGTATATGACTTAAATCTGCAGTCGATGTCAAAGATAATGATGCTTCAAAATTGCATTATACAAAATAACGAAGTTGATGTTGAAGAAAAAGATATTGCAGATGTGCATGTCGAACGATAATTGATGGTGGCAGGTTACTTGACGTGTGTATGTTTGCACAAATTGTAACAGTTAAGATGAGTGAGCCGATAAAAATACATGTGCACAAGGATTAAAAACACATGTGTACATTTCATGGGTTCTTGAACCAGGCGAGGAATACATGCGGACGCCTTAAAGATGAACCAACTCTTAAACACATTGTGTTATGCACATGTACACACTTCATATATTTGTAATAATACATGTTTATGTAATATTTTTTTTTAATAAAGCTTTGTTGTTTGTGAAAAATTGCATAAATTAATAAAGTGTTGTTGCTCGTATACATATTTATGTAATACTTTTTAAAGATACATGTGCAATACAAAACACCTATGCACAAACAAAAAATACATTGTCACATAATGCAAAACACATGTGCACATAATGTTTTTTTCATCAGGCAAAAAAAATCCAAGAATTTAGGGAACTAAAAAAACGTTTTTTGAAAAAAAAATAAAAAAATAAATGAAAAAAAGTAATTTTACCACTATACCCTTTTGAATTAAAAAATAAAAATTAATATTCAAAAAAATCTGATTGGTTGATGTTGGTTCTCGCAGTTCTCGCATTTTTCTTGGTTCTATTGAGAAGGTTTTTATTTTGAGAAGATTGAGAAATCTTCGTTTGAGCAAATTGATTCATGTTTTTGATTTGATTCACAAGTAAACATTATTTTATGGTGAATCGAATCTATAAATCACAAATTTGATTCACAAATCATTGTTAAAATCGAGTTATGATAATGATTCATTAAATTTGTACAGATGATTCAGTATTCTACATATATCGCAAAATCAAGAGATTTTTTAACATTGATTCAAATTTTTTTTACACATTTTGAATTTTAATCACATTAAAATGAGTTTTAACGCTTGAAAACATGAATCAAAGTTAAAAATCTATCATTTTTGAAAACCTTCTCAATCTTCTAAAAATAAAAACCTTCTCAATCGATCCGGATATATATATATATATATATATATATATATATATATATATATATATATATATATATATATATATATATATATATATATATATATATATATATATATATATATATATATATATTATAGAATGGATAAATTGTGGCAATTAGGGTTTGACGGGGTGACTTAGAAGAGGCGGCTCAACGTAGACACCTAGGTCTGAGGATCATACCCGTTCCGATACCATGTTAGACAATGAATAAACCCCGTAGGTTTATTAACAGTGACGAACCTAGAAAAATAAGATGTTAGGGCAAACATTTTTTTTTTTTTTTTAACAATAGCAATAAAGTGCAAAAGAAAAAATTATGATCCTAATAATAAATCGTGTATTTTTATTTAGAGATGACTGATTTATAAGGCTTTAGAGTATTGAATGTTGGATTTTAGTATGTGAGTGAGAGGCAATTTGAATTTTTTGTGAGGGTCACTTTCGAAAAAAGGTCAAAATTTAAAAAAAAATTACACTATAATTTCAATTTTTTTGGCTAGCCATGGGGGCAACGACCCCCCACACTCCTACATAAGTCCGTCCCTAATTATTAACCATTATTTACTGTTAGGTCACTAGATTTACAACACAAGCTTAATAGAAAGAGATAAAGGCGATTGAACAATAAACCAAACACACACACACGATATAAGTAAATGGTTATGTATGTAGATATGAGTGAAAGGAAATAAATTGAACAACCAACCCTCAAGTGAGGGTTATACAAGAGTATTTATAGGAGGAAAGCTAGGGCAACACTCCTAGTTCCCATCCTTTTCCTTATTGGGCTAGGCCTAGGCTTATGGGCCTTCTACATAAGCTAAGGCTAATAACAAACATAAAGACCATAATTAAGCTAACTATTACATGTGAATCACTAACACTTGATTATGGTTTAGGAGTGATTCCAACAATCTCCCCTGCGTTAGTGATGAATGAATGTAACCGGGAAGATGCATGTAATAGTAGCTTTGACATCTTCTGACATTCTTCTTTCTTGTGAGAAGAATTGCCTTGATTCAACAATCTCTCCAAAGTAGAGAAATCTTCTTTGAATAGTTCTGCTTTGATGTCATCTTTGTCTTTGTTCTTTGATCATTGTTCTTTGTGATGGTTGTGATAGTATGTTGTTGTTGTTCTGCATCAAGTCCGCCTCATGTCTCTGCATCATACAGTGTCTCCTCGCACATTCTTCAACACGCTCATACGCCTTTTGACGTTAGATTTCAGATCGATGAAGTTCTTAAGTCTTTAACTTTATAGATTCTTTGGTTGACGAAGAATCATTCTGACTTTTATGTTGCTTTTAGATATAACTTCCATTAGTGATGATGTTGGCATGAGCATGTGAAGAATCTGCACGATCATTCCGCCCGTGAAGCTTCCATAAGAAGAAAACATGGAAACGGTTAGTAATAAGCGGATATCGGCACTTACAAGTTTGAACTTCGAGAGTGTTAACAGCATAGTGTGAAAACACAACTCTAATTCTCACACAGCCGTCCCTAACCGAGTCCCAAAAGTGAGATAACGCTGATGTACCGGTACATCTACGGTTCGTGACGAACGCTGAGGTACACCGAAGCATCACCTCACGACTGTAGACCGTTTGAGACCACTAAGTATAATCCACGGGGAGTTACAAGCGACTTCGCCGTGGCTGTTTGATGTTGACCCTGGCAGGAGTTTCCATTCAATCACTGCGGATCACATTTGTGAACCTCTCATAAATGTTCTCGACAGACATAAGATCTGTGAAGGACTCGATAACGTACCACTGATGTTCTTATTGTTTAACACCAAGTGATGAAATGTCAAGTGTACCTAAGAGATCTTTTGATGAATCTCGTGGCTCTAGACTCAATAGTGCGTTTGGTTTTCCTGAGTTGAGACTAGGAGAGGGTCTCCTTCTTCAATACCAGAATTCTAAGAGAAAGCCAAAAGTTTACGTAGGGTTCCCTGTGAGAATGAAACAAGCTTCTGTTGAGAGAAACTTGAGTGGCTAAGAAGGTTTAGTGCATGCCACCGGGTCCATGACGACTTTAATCTTCAATACCGGTGTCATCTAGTGACAACCAGAGCATATGAATTGAACCCGCTGTCTGCCCCTAGGTTGAATAATTTTGAGGGCTATTTCTTTTCACCCTTTTCTTTGCATTTCTTTTTAATTCTTCAACTCCTTCTTCTCCGATTCTCATTTTCTCCTTTTTACAATCATACCTAAGGACTTCTAATTCTAACTATTTGTAGTGTCCTTGGGTAGATCCCTCCGCTCAAGGATCATAGGACGGTTGTTCCTAACCTTAATCTCCTTATAACTCCATTGCCATAAAACCATTTTTCATGAAAATCTCTCAAAGTGTTTGTAAATGAAAACATGTTTAAACACTTCAAGAGTTTTTGATTTTTCGTAAGTACCCTCCACATGTGCTTAAGAGTTTTGACGAAATCGCACAATGAGGGAAGAGCGCGACTTTTGAATTGATCGACTCAAGATAGACACTCCTCCGAGACACGGTTACGTAGAATAGTTAAAGAGTTACATTGTCAGCTTTTAGGTGACAACTAGCTCTAATAACTATCTTGAAGGTGTGACAACCCGAAGGTTGTCAAACCGCCAAAGTTCATGTCTACCAAGAGCTCTGAATGGTACATTCTACTTCCTGACAAGTCCTTTATGAGACACGCTTACATCACTAGCTTAACTAGCTTGAAATTATTACCCGCCCGGACAAGTCTTTCGAAAGTTACACACGCTTAAGTATCACAATTCGTTGGTTAAGTCTATAGCACATAGATTCATTTGCATTTACACAACATATTTCTTATCACATAATTTTCTCCCCTTCAAAAATGGCATATAAAATGTTATTTTTGAAAAGTTGAGAATAAATATGACCATTTCGAGTGTTATGGAAGAATGACCATGTGAACAATTTGTGAACAAATATTTTAGTCAAATACTCCCTCAACGAAGTGATATAAACGGTTGAGGTTTTGAAAATCATAAGTGGAAGTATTGTTCTTTGAGCAAAACCTTGAAAAGTGAAAGGTTTGATAGGTTTTACTCAAAATAAGAAGCTTTCGCCCTTTTATAAGGATTGTGGCAATCGGCGCACTACTGGTCCTTTATTTACAACAAGGTTGTATAATCGTGAATGCTGCACAAGCCATAGTCATAATAAATCATACATCCAAAGTTATAATGAAAGCAGCTCAAGGGTACCGTAGTCCAAAGATGTTGCCGAGTGTGAATCGCATTGAAAGCCGGTGATGTTAATCCCGGTCGCACCACCAACAAAGCTTTCCAATCTTCTCAACCGATCCTTCGATACAACCGCTCATCAATCATCGATGATCCTCTTCACATCCCTTCGATCCCCGTGAATTCCAACGCCAGAGACCCAATCTTTGATGTATATCCTTCAACCGATAAGCCAATCCGTCCCTAACCATCTTCAAAGTGCGATCCCCAAACTTGTGAAGATCTCTACACGCCATTAAGCAATTTCTTTGAAGTTCATCGCGTAAACAACTAATGGTTTCCGATGAGTGTATATTGTGAGAGTTGGTTGATGTTGGGAAGATCAATGCGGTGGAGTGAAGATTACATCGTCCGATAAGATTCAACCGCAGTCGAGATCTTCTACACGCTCTTTGATGACTATGCGCGTCTGATGAAGATGAGCAATGACTTGATGAACGCTTGTACTCAGCTTGAAAATTGTCTCATAACTGTGACTTTGGCAAGGTATACATGTCTCAATGTCATTGATAGACAAATTCAAAGTCAGCTTCAGAGAATGCATAATCCATTTCGTCTTGCCTTTTGACCACAATATTCTTGAGAAAAGTGTAGTCCCATTTTGATGAAAGATCAACGTGTTTGATGGCAACGATACTTTGTAATCAACACTTCATGTTGAGATTTCTAACCTCGGCACTGTGAGTAGATTCTTCTTCGCGCTCCGCCAATGGTGAATCCCATACATTGCATCTCGGTTATACTCTTCCACTTTTTTGGAGAACAAGTGGTTAGATCTTTCCTCGATGGCTATGCAGCTAGAGTATATTGTCAGCCGGGAATGGAAGTGTCAAAGATGTAGCGATTTCCTTGAACCATCGCCACCGTAGAAGAAAATCCAAGTCTTTGTTGAAGAAATATCGAATGGAATTCGAGGCTCATCCGTTCACAATTGTTGGTAGAGTAGGCTTGCACTGCCTGTAATATGGAGGGTTGTCCCGCTTGTAAAGTCGATGTTTGCCGGTCGTTTAATCCATGCATTAGACATAGTGCAATGTTTTCAAGGTGATATCAACCCAATTGGCACTTCTCGAGCTATCTTTAACAGCTTGAAAAGCTTCATTCTTGATTCGCCAACTCGATTTCATCATCTTCTTTATTCGAATCTTTCTTGCAATAACTTAGCATGCTCCAATGTATTACCGCTCACCGATCTTGACCTTCACTGGGTAGGGAGTGGAGTTAACAAGTGTAGAAAACCATTTAAATTCTCCAGGTTATCTTCATCTAGCCATGATAGGACGTCCGCCTCGGGGCTTCTTCTTCTTTTCTTAGGCCTAGATGAGGATTCCGCTTCGTTTCTTGTGAGAGGCGGGTTGTTGTTGGGGCTCATGGTATTCCTCATCGCCACCACCTGTATACTCAAAGTGATCACCGGTTTTCTCGAAGTGGGGTGGTGGGTCGAAGAACCCGAGGTTTTTCAATAAGAACGCAGGAGGGAGCTTGTTGAGCCGGAGTCCTTTGGGGTGGAGTCGTGATTGAATCTGAATGGAGGATGATTCACCACTTCTTCGCATGCTTTGGGCTCGTATCCTTATCCCGATCTTTGTCTTCGCTGCCCTCGTGAACGCTTGGGCCTTACGCCTTCTTCTCTCAGAGCGTCGACTCGAAGTTGGTATTCCAAAGAATGCTTCAAATAATTTAGCTCGTGAGACAAACGTGCATAGAGTTTCGACATTTGAGCTACTAGCCGTTCACCAATTCATCATCCGAAAATTGTGGTTTCAACTGAATTGATGCTCAAATTCATTGGAGTTGATTTCATGGCTTGCTTGGCTAGATGTAAGAGATTCAGATAAAGTTGTTTGGTATACATCTCCTTTGTCAGTTTAGGAACGACCTCCATAAGGAACTTGTGAGAGTATCCTTTGATCATCTCGCCCATGCTCCTTAAAGATCATCTTTCATGAGCTCGACATACTCCCTTCAACTTTTATCTTGTCATTTCTATCATCATGAAGATATGCTATCCGACAATGAGGAAATTCAACTTTCTATAGAGAATATCTTTTCTTACTGCTTTGACAAATTTTAACGATTCGATTCTTAGATTGAGAGATCCAAGATGGAGTTAGCTTCTTCACTGATTTGGATGATGATTTGGTTGATCTTTTTGATGGTGGTGGTGAAGAGTGAGAAGATGAATCTGATGATGATGAGATGTGAGGAGACCTCGGTCCTTTGGTGGCTCGAAGTTTATTCCTTTGATCGCAGACTATCTAGAAGAAACTTATCATACTCAACATCTTCTTCATTTCCGCACTTAGCTAGCTTTTTCATCGCCTTTGGCTGCAGCTTTCGCAGAACGCTTTTACCTTCTCTAACTTCTTCGATCTCGTTCTTCAAAGTCATAATCAAGAGTGTCCTCCACACGTGTTTGTTGTTGTACCAAAGTGGTGGCACCGCATCCCTTATCGGGTTGATTAACCGCGATCGTGACCGGGTGAAGGTTGAGCTCCACCACTCGGACCCTGTGGCCACCCATTTGTTCTTTAGCAAATTGTTGTGCGAATGTGTTGAAGTTCAACTAATTTGAACTTTTCCTCAGAATCGGTTTCCGGTGGCTCTTCAACCGAGCTTCATAAGGCACAAGTGCATCGGAGTTCTTTTCTTTGTCGGCTTGGAGGACTAGGAGGTTTAGATACCATTGTAGTGTCATCTTTAGCGTTTCGTAGTAAAAATCTTCATCTCATGTATCCTCCGAAGTCCTGCTTAGCTTTCTCGGTTCAAAGCTTAGGTATGGGAATAGGAACATCTTCCTTGGCGGAATCGCCTCTTTTTTGGAGGATTCCTCCCGGGAACATCCTTCGACTCTCAAGTGTTTGCGCAAGTCCTGCACTTCCTCTTCGGTTTTCTTTTAAGCGCAAGTACCGATTTTTCATCAAGAAATCCAACTTTGTTCTCCACGCCATTAAACCAAATATCTTTTATAAGAATAGAGCCGCTTAAGTTCATCGTGAGAGGCGTGATCCGCAACACAAAGACCTTGTTTCTAGTCGCTGACTCCTTAAATCATCAAGTAGAGTGGTTCAAATAACATGTCATGATTGTCGGGTCATTGATTCTTTTGGGATGTCGTGGTTGTACCCAAGTGCTCGGATCAACAGTTTAGTATATCCATGTAGGGAATTTTTGAGCCAAGCTTTTTGAGAAATGTCGATGTCATCCTAAATCAGAGCTTCAACTTCGATGTGCTTCATGTTGATTAGAGCCCAAAATATTTGCGCCTCCACGAGCTGGGATGCTCTATACCACACGCACTTAAATGGATTTTGTGATGATGATATAAAGGTCTCCGGCCGAAGAGATGTTCTTGAGATCCACGTGAGAATGCTTAATGATAACCCCGAAGCTTCTCACATACCCAATATTAATCAAGAATTGCAGTAACGTTTCTTCAAGAGGGTGCAGCAGAGAATCTTGGAATGATGTCGGAATGAGAAAGAACATCCCGTAAGTCAGGAGTGATGGTGATTGCTTGTGATTGCCGTCACTGCCACATCATTTTGACCTTTGACCATCTACATTGTATTCCAGAATTGCTGTATGTAGACCTCTGGAACATGGGTGAGTGTGAGAGCATGTTCTCGTATGGATGATTCTTTAGAACATCCACAGCAATGTGACATAAAGATTCCGGCTGAGAGTTTCAAAGTCAACACTGAGATTGTTCTTTCCAATCTTCCTGGATAGCCATTAGGAAGATATCTAATGGTGAGAACTCTGTGTGCATCCACATTCATTTGAGGAGCCATGTCGTGATCTGAAATAACATTAGCCAAAAGAACCAACATATCGAAGACATAATGTTAGTCAAAAGAAGGTTTTATTGTCTAATTATTGAATGTGCAATGTCAATGATAGTTACGAGTCCAAATTCATTTGTTTGTTCAATAGTCCAATGACGCGCCGATAAGTTTTAGGAGTTAGTTAACTTTATGTTTTAAAGTTTATGTTATCACTTATTTAACACAACATATTGAACGTTTAAGCTTATTAGTGACATTTTTGGTTTCGTGACGTTATGATTTATTTATTTACAAGTTTGCACGCGTAACAATTCATAATGAAGGTATATTCAAGGCTTATGCGTAGAAATGGTAGCTTATGCGTAAACAGGAGAATTATACGCAGAGATGCAAGCTTATGCGTAGATCCCTACTACACGTAAGAAATGTTATGCGTAGGGGACCTTATGCAAAGCTTACGATAGGCATATATTAAACCTTACGCAGTAAGGCTTACCACAGAGTAGACCTTATGCGTATAGGTCATCAAGCACGATATCCTTCACGTGATACGCGTGAGTCCCTTTGTAGAACCTTACGGCATAGCTTACGCGCGAAGATTTCTCTTACGATAACTTTCTACGCCAAGGTGATCCTGCGCGTAGAGTTTCAATATCCTTGATTCTGAGTTATACGAGTAGCAAGCCTGAAATAAAATCATCATAACATCAATTTTGACACTAACATTCATTCTAAAACAAATCATGGCATGAAACTCCTTTAAAGAGATACGCGTAAGAATCTTACGCGTAATACTAAACCCTAATAGTTCAAGAATTACGCATATGATTTCTAGCCATAGGATTAGCACACCAAAGTTTTTCGTAAGAGGTCTAAGAAGCATATAGAGTATGTTTATCCAAGTTTTAACATCAAAAGTGTTAAGAATCAAAAGTACCCAAACCGTATGAATATAAACCCTAAATTCCAATTGATGATTCACTTGAGTTTCTGGGTAAAATCAAATTCTAGATATGATCAATTCAACTTGATTACAACCTCCTTCAACAATCTTTTTCACCAAAAACTTTCACATTTGAAAAACGCCCAAAACCACGCATAAACCCTAATTTTCAAAACAATCAATTGCGGTTTCGGGTGGATTTTGAGGATAAACAAAGTATCATTGATGTTATTTAAATGTTTTGGCACACTTGTTTTAACCACAAACACACACCAATGATTGTGTGTTCATACGCTTTTATGCGAGAACACATAATCACATATCTAACGCTTTAGCCGTTAGATTTGCATAAAATCAAAACCCTTACTTGTAATTACGCTTAGATTACTTAAAACACTTACAATTTGATGATCCAAAACACGGATTTGAAGATGAATTTCTAGGCGTAGGATTTTTTTGGTTTTAGTAATAAATGTGAAGTGGTTGAGTTAGGTGGAAGGTTTTATTTAAAATAACTTTAAGCATTTGGCGCTTTAGTCCTCCACCTTTTTACATTTTCATCCAAAGCCTTTAACTTCCATTTTGGTTACCAAATGAAGGATATTAAGAAAGAAACTTGATGACACTTCCCCTCGACTTAAGAAATAATGAAAGTTTATAAATTTTAGTCCGAGGAGTGTCATTTGAACCAGAAAATTTACCACCATTGATGAAAGAAACAACCGGGATATGATAACATGCAAGTCCACGGTTGTTTAGAAACAATTAAGTATAGATTTTCTCCCCCTCAACACTTGATCGGAAAAAATACTGAATTTTGAAAGATTTGAGTGTTGACGGAAGAAATGTACTTGCCATGTTGAAAGAAAGAAAAAAAATAGATAGAAGAATATTTTTGTTGTTTTATCGGATTTTATATTTTTGTATTTTGTTTTTGAAAAATATTTACAAAAGAGGTTTTGGTGTTTGACTGGTTTTTAAGAATGTATTAAGAGTTCATCCAGTTCCTCTTGAGTCAAACACCGCATACCAATCCGTGGACCAACTCATTAAACCCAGCAGAGCCAAGGCTTGGTGAGAAGATGCCAATTGGTATTCTGACTCACAAAGTATAGTTCAACTGCACTCTGCCCACGGGTCCTTGATGAAATGATATCGAAGATCGTGTGCTTTTCAATGCTTGAACTGAAGTTGCACGAGATTGACGCAGCACTCCGCCATTGTATTACATCGGGATTGTCAAATACGTAACCATAGTCTTTGAGTTGTGTTCTCATCCGTGATGACTTGCACAACACCGTATTACGCCGTCTACATATTCTCGCCTGGTTGAGGACAGCGATGTACAATCCTCGTTCTTCATTGCCATGACACCGTTTATCACCAAGAAATTGTTAAGCCCTAAGTGCTTTTATGTGAATCTAAGCATCCCGTGCGTCAGCGCCTAAAAAGCGATTAGTTCAAAAACTTAATCTTTCGGATACCGCATCCCCAAATTAATGGTTCCCTTGATGTATCGAGAGATTCTTTTAGCCTCCGAGAGGTGGGTTTCAGTTGGTCGCGAATGATAACGGAGCAAAGATAAACGACAAAGACAATATCAGTCTCATGGTCGTTAGATACATGAGAACCCAATAATACTACGGTATTTGTAGGGTCAACCAATTTCCCATACAAATCACGGCCCGCTTCTTGGTATGTGCCATTGGAGTGGCATAGGTGTCACATGTATTCATTCCAAATTTGTTTATCAATTCAAGGGCATATTTGACTGACTCAAGAAAAATACCACGGGGTGATTGATGAACTTGCAGTCCTAGAAAGAACATAAGTTCACCCATCATTGACATTTCAAAATGTTTCTTCATTAGTTTTGCAAAAGCGATTGAGTACTTTTATGAGTTGACCCAAAAATGATGTCATCCACATAAATTTGAACAATTAAAATATGTTCCCCGATATTGTATGAAAAGAGTTGGGTCGACCGAACCTTTGGTAAAGTTATTGGCAATGAGGAAAGATGATAGCTTGTCATACCATGCCCGAGGAGCTTGTTTGAGACCATACAGAGCTTTGTTCAGTTTGTAGACATGGTTCGAAGCTGATCAACTAATCCTTCCGCTTGGCTGACATAAACCGCTTTCTTTCTGGGGTTGATTGTATCGAAAAGCAGCTTTTGACGCCCATTTGAAAGACCGCGTTCATATGAGCCGAACCGTGAAATATCCAACAGCCCAAGACGAAACCGAGCAAATGATTCTTCAAAGTCAATACCCTCTTCCCTGCCTATAACCCTAGCCACCGTGACGTGACTTGTTTTGATAACGCTCTTCAAAGATCCAATTTGTTTTTTGTTAGGATCCAAATATTTATTGTGTTGATGATTCGGGTGGTCTTGGATGATCAAAATACATGTTTTCCATAGTTAGAGAGTTAGTAGAGAGAGAGGGTGTTCTTGCTAGAGGTTTACACAAAGTATGGAATATTAGATTGAATGAGAAGCAGCACCACCCCTTCCATGGATGGAAGGGGTATTTATAGTTACAAACATAACACCTCCTATCGGCTCGCCATGATCGTGTATACTGGTAAAGACCGCCCTTCCTCCACGGTGATACAGACTAGACTAGTTACGCTACAAATTAACTAATAAACTACTAAATAACGAATAACTATATGTCTACGAGCCAACTTATGCTAGATAATAATTGGGGGTGATCCGACTCTTTACTATGGAATTTCTAATTCCTAACAATCTCACCCTAAGGGAGGTCACCCCATGATTTACATTTTGAATCCTAGCATTCTATTTAATCTTCAGTCTTGAGCTCAGAGACTTGAATTCTTCAATTTCCCGTAATCTTTGTGCATTAGTAGCGATTCTTCAAAGTCCGATTGATTTGTACTCTTAGTGAGGCCTTTAACTGATCCACATCTTTGATGATCTTCAGCTTTCATTGAGATCACCACAAGAAATCTCGATCACCCTTTATTGTGTTGCCATCATGTGAAGTTGTGACTTATTGACCGACATGCTCACACTTTTGAATCATGACATCTTTCCATCGAGTAGCGAAGCTTTACCGTTCATGATATTTGCATAGCAGAAAGCGTAAGTTAGTATAAAAATATCGAACTGTTATGTAGATATGCACCAGTCATGATTTCTTCAATTAAGTGTGATGCCGTGAGCATGCGCGCTTTGGATTGACTCAATTCGATCACCAACCGCCCAAATGTACCTGCAAACAACGCTAGCAATAAACACACGAAAGTGTCTTTGATCACTGAATTGAGGTACACGCCCACGGTTCCCCGCTGATCAAGATAAGTACGCTCGGATCGTAGGATTCCTAAGAATCTCCTTGACAGGGTTTTCGCTACTGTTCTAGCCGTTCTCAAACCGAACGCCTCAAAGAAGACAACACGGAGTGAGTGAACCAAAGAAATTGAGATTCACTTGATTGATGAAAAATTTATTTGAAAAACAATCGCGTATTGCTTGAAGAAAGAGTTTTGCAATACGACGAAGGTTTTATGAGAAAGATCAATTTTCAATCAAAATACTTTTTGTATTAGAGAATGAGTACACATTCGACGTGCTAGAGAAAAGAAGAGATTCGCACATCGAACGGTTTTTCTAAAAGTATTTTTCAATCGGAGATACTTTTTGAATTTGAAATGAATACACATTCGATGTGCTAGAGAAAAGAAGGTTTGCACATCGAACGTTTTTTCCAAAAGTATTCGTCAATTCCATTCCTGGACCAAGGTTGATTCAAGAATGAATCTCCCATCGTTTCTATCCAGTTGTCACAAGCTTGATCTTATGAGAAGATCTCACATGTCACCCACCAAGAGCTTGTTTGATGTTGGCTCTAGAAGGATTTCCATCTTCATCGTGAATATTTTACATATCACTGGATGTTCCGCAATACCACAAGGATGATGCGTAGGACTCTTAATATATACTTACTTTCCACATTGTGTGAAACAACAAGTCTTCATGAATTTAGTGTCCTAATGAGATATTGTGGATGATCTCTTGGCTCTAGACTCAATTGTGCACATTTGGTTCCTATGCCGAGACTAGGGAGAGGGTCTCCTTCTTCAATATCAACAATCTCTAAGAGAAAGTCGATAGATTATGTCGGTTCCCCGTGAGAATGAAACAAGCCCTTTTAAGAGGAACTTGAGTAGCTTGGGAAGTTTAGTGCAAGGCATCACGGGTCCATGACGTCTGTCTTCATACCAGCAGTTACCTTAGTAAACACCAATAGCATATGTATTGAACCCGTTACTTCCTAAGGTTGAATTATTGAGGGCTATTTCACCCTTTTCACATTCATTCTTTTTCATTCTTCAACCCCTTCAGCTTACGAGACTTCATAACTAGAACCTTGTTGGGTTTATTCCAAGACTAGCTCATTCTCCAGCACTCTTCCCATTTTTCAATTTTCTCCTTTTTTCATCATACCTAAGGACTCTACACTATCTAGTGGATTGTCCCTGGGTAGATCCTCTCGCTCGCGATCGTGGAACTAATACCTAACCTTCCCATCCTTATAACACCATGCATAAAGTAAAATGGTCGGTCTTTTGGTACAGTTCATTCTTCCTTGAAACCAATTGAAAATCATTTGGAAAAATCAATCAAGGTACTTGTGATACGAGATCAAAGCATTTTGTACCTTAATAGTTTTGATCATTTAGAAAACCTCCCTCTCAACATGTGCATATGATTTAGAAATTGTTTAGCACATGGAGGCAAGAGGACTTTGAAATATTTTCTTTGATCACAATTTTCATACTAAAAAGCCATTTGATTTTCTTGGTAAAATTCTTCCCCTCAATATGTGCATAGGATATTTGAAATCATTTTATCACATAGAGGCAAAAGTTCTTTTGAAGCACATCCACGATCACAAAGCCATTAAGAAACCATTTGAAAACTCAATCAAGGTACTTTATGTTAAACATAAAAGCTTTTGTACCTCGATAGTTTATTTTCTTTTAAAATGCTTCCCCTCAATATATGCTTCGAGATTCGAAAGCGTTAGCACATATAGAGAGCAGCACACAATTGAATCAAAAACGAAAAACGATCACCTTTTTTCAAATTTCATTATTAAATCACAAATTCTCCCCCGATCAAAAATATCAAACCCTTTGAGATTTTGGATCCCAAGTGTTTTAATAAGGTTTGGGAAACATGGGAGAATATGTGGCCTTGTTTAAATTCTCATCTTGTTTTTGGATAAATGCTCCTCCTCAGCATGTGCATTATATATTTGTAAATCGTTTGGCACATGGAGGCAGGAGTGCCTTTAAAGGACTAAAACCAATTCCATTTAAACAGATTTGAGATTTAAATCACGATCTCTCCCCCAATCAAAAAATTTCAAACCATTTGAGATTTGTGATCCCAATTGATTTAACTCATTTAGAAAAATTTGGGGAAAGACGTGGGTAAAGATTTAATTTTGAAAATGATGATAAGGACAATTTTAAGACATTAAAGATTGTTAGTGTCAGGTATGATTGTTTTAAGAGATCTTTAAGTAAAACAAAACAATTTCACAATCAAACAAGAATGTAAAAATTTCATTTTGAATGATCTTGATTCTAAAGAAAAATCATACCATGACATAACATTAAATCTTTAGATCACCACTTTATTTTGTACAAACGAACTTTTATGAAGAAATATCGTTTGAAAATATTTTATTTTAAATCACTCTCCCCTCAATCCATGACAGAAGTCAATAATTGAGTGACTTAGGTTTTGATAAAATGAAGTCCGGTGATTTTCAAAATTTAGTCCAATTTATTTTCAAAACAATATTTTCCATTTTCAAAACAATTTTATTCAAATTTTATCAAAAATGGTATCATCACTATTATCCTCGCACAAAGATACGTTAGGTTGAGAAGCTCCGCTTTTGTTGTAGGGTTTGAAGAAAAACCATCTGCTGATGCAGTGAGACTTCATTTTACGTTGCATTTTGAATGCCAACTGAGGTCAAATTAAGCTCCGTTCCTTCAATCACTTAGAAGAAAACCATCTCACGATGCAGGAGACCTCTTACGCTGCATTTTTCCATGCCAACTCTCCATAGAAGTCCAATTAAGCTCCGCTTCTTCATTTGTCAACCCAAGATATAGTTACCCTTTCCTTTCGGCATCCAATCATCTTCAATTGTGGGATCCGGATCGAGAACATTCTTATATACCAATATACCTGATATGTTAGTGACACACATACAGATATATGGTGGTCGACATCACCCAAACAACAATCGACTAATAAAAGTCAATGCAACATATCAATCAGATCATTTAAATGTATGGGAATAATGTATTCATCAAAATCTAATCATCTAAACCTAGCAATCATATCCTAGGCACCTAGTCCTTCAACATAGGTTAACATCAATTTTAATTAAGCATATTAGGATAATTAAGAAAGCTCGTTAGATGATATAGATTTGAAAACATTCTCCCCCTCAACCAATAACTCATTTTATAAAAGATTTTAAAAGTGTTGAAGTCATTGATTGAGTTTCCAAATTTATAAAAACTCAACCATTGTTTTAAGCAACTCATTTTCCACCATTTTGAAAACACCAAAATATTTTTCTCAAGAATTTTAGACGGAAAATATTTGTGTAGGAACAAGAGCTCTTCCAACATACTTTCCTCATTTTGTTTTAGGATAAGTGCACGAAATATTTGAAAAATGGTTTAGCGCAACACTTTCCTTTCATGAAGAGCGGGTTGCTATAGAAATAATAGCAAGCAAATTTAAGCACGGTTAACACCAAATAAGCGCAAGCCATTTTGAGCATGTTTTAGAAAGGAATATTTACACCTCTCACTTTCGAACTTCATCTATGGACCCGTGCCATTATTGAATGACATTTCTAAGACCGTAGATGTTATCGATACCGGAAGACATGTCTTGGAAAACATATTTTTGGTATTTTTAAATTTTCTGATTTTTATGGGTTTTGTTGGTTTTATATTTTTCTATTTTCTTTTTGTTGGTTTTATATTTTTGTATTTGGTTTTAATAAATATATACAAGGATAGAGAAGATGATATAGTAAAGAAGATGATGATAGAAATCTGAGATAAGGATATCAAGCAGACCCGCTTGTAGAAGATAGAAGTCATCATCTCTAAACATTCACCACCAAAGCTTCGAGGCTCCGAATAGAAGACAGAACATGAGCCTATGAGAAAGAGAGACTTTGGCAGCTTCCCCCCAAACCGAAAATCCATTAGATGAGCAGATTCAAGCTCTATTTCAAGCTTTCCTTAGCCAGTGCACGAGAAGCACACCATTATCATAAATCCTTGCACGCTCCATTTAAGAACGATAATCGAGGATCTTCATTCGAGGTTATATCATCAAGAAGAACAACAACAGCGTTCATCCCACTCTTTAAACTTCTTCTCAAATTTCATTACCACTGAAGTCTGAAGCAATCCATTCCAAAAGGTGTCAAGAGAACACTTCCCCCAAGTAGATGAATTGATGCAGTGAATCTCTTAGACTAGAGTTCACGAACCCGAATACACATTTACCTAACGACAAAGAAACTTATACCATCGAAGTAGCAGATTAAGTCCAATAGCCAAAGAATAACCCCGATGCATACTTTTCTCTCCCCCTGAAGAAAGTGTATGAAGCTCACGAACCCGGCACCAATGCCCGAATGCTTGAGAGAAAACCGATAACATTGAAGAAGCAGGTGAATCACTGATTATCTCTGTGGAGGACTATCTCTCGATTTCAACTCCGAATAAGTGATTATATCTCAATCAACGATTAAGCACTCAAATGAAACAAGAGGCCCCAATGTACACAATCTCTCCCCCCGATGATTGTGATAACATCAAAATCATCACACACTTGTGTACCTCTTTTTATCATTAGAAACTAACTCTTACATCTCTTCCCCTCATAGTTGGAATAAAAAACACGCAACGCATGAGTCAAATCTTGAGTTTCTCTGCGGTAATGACAATAGTCTTCCAGGGATATCTTCAATCACTTAGAAGTATTAAGCTCGTCAAGATTACTCGCGTATAGATGTGTGTCTCCTTCCCCTTTGCCGTTTTGATACTTCGTAATCAAAGAACTCTATGTAAGCCCGTATACATGAAATCTTTTGAGAAGAACACTGTAATCTGGTGTGGAATCAACATGTCTGAAGTAGAATGTGAGCAGGTCTAATTGGGGATTAAATCAGACATTTCACCCTCCCCAATTAGTGCTCTCCCTAAACCGACAACTGCTTGATAGATGCCCTGATTAAGAAGAAGTCTTTAGATAATCAAATGCAACTCGTCTTTAGTCTTCTAACATATAGCGAAAATGTAGAAACGTGCATCGGTGTAGACTCGACCTTATTCAAGATTGTCCAGTTGGGGATTAGATAGTTAACATCTTCAACTCACCAAAACACAAGAACATCACCAAAAGCATCCCAATTAACTTACATCTTGCAAATCCCCTTAATTAAGATCCCTCCCAATCAAACAAGAACAGAAAGATGTTCATCAAGGAAATCGCAATCACCGCTGGCGAACAGTAACACGAAATGGTAACACCAAGCAAACAATCACATCAAACAAGAATGTAAGGTTGTTCGAATCATCATGTTGATGTGCACGTGAAGCATTAACGGAAGCACTTTGTCAATAAACTCATATCAGCTTGTGAAGATGTCAACTAACGCTCTTAGAAGAAACACCATGTAAAGATGATCCGATAAGAAGAAGCTCGGTTCTTACATGAGTTTAGAGCCGTTTGACCATTTATTCTCAGATATCAATCAACCATGCGAAATTATCATACTTTTTTTCTCCCCTCAAGAATTGCATACGGAGATGCCATTCTTGATTAAACAAGTGATTATCTTTAAAATTTAGTCAATTCACACTTCTCCCCGCAGTTAGCACAAGATGTCGCCATCGTCATTATAGAGCAAGTGGAATAAGAAAAACAATCATCAGATAGCCCGTTCACTTGATAATTGAAAGCGCATGGAAAAAGCATGAAGCATGTTGATGAGAATGGTCATAAAATGAGAAGATTTCTCTTCTTCTAAGATAAAGCGCCGACGAGCGCACTTTCTTTGAGGAACGCGAGGCATGAACTGTTGTGTTCATACGCCATAAGAAGATTTCTCTTCTTTCAAAGATAATGCGACTAAACGAACACATTTCTTTTCTTTAGAGAACGAGGCATTAACTGATGTGTTCATACGTCATAATCTCTCTCTTTTCATAATCTCTTGGCAAAACATGTAATCCACCCCATTATCATTCAGTGGGCTCTTTGTAGTGACAACTGATGGAGAGAACCCAATATGATGAATTTGACCTTGAAGTAGACTAACCCGAACTCGTGACTTAAGCTTGCACATATGTAACAAAGAATGGTGCCGAGACTTCATCCTCCATTGAATCTCTAAGTACTCTATACTCTTCATCCAACCAACCATCAAGTAATAGACGTACATCACCTCTTGAAAATCCACAATTGAATGTGACACTGAGCACTACAACGTAACTCCTTAAAGTGATAGTTATTTTGTGGTGGTAAGAGCCCAATTCCCCCAAGTGGTAAAAGAAAAGGTAAAAGACACCCAACAATAACTAGATTTCCAAGTCTTTGTTTTTAATAATAAGCTTGAACAAGGATCTTGAAGAATCTTCATCCATCCATCCCCGATACCTTCAGATACTAAGTACACTCGCCCGTGATATTTCACTTCAACCTCAAATAAATAATAGTGAATTGACCCCGTTGTCACATCTTCAATCGCTCAAATCTAGCCTTTTTTTGACAATTAAATGAACTTTGATAATGGTTTCATCCCGACCATGGTTAAATGCACATAACCCCGTAGAAACCATATAATAACCATACTGCCATGACGAATATCCAAACACACATCCAATTCATGAAGTACACCCTTTATCCCTTCTTCGAAAGAACCCGTAATACCAAAGATCGTAAGACCCGAATACGCTTTCCTTTCTCCAGGATGGTTCCATCATCACGGGATTTTACAATTCAATGGTTTAAACCGAGAAATAGTTTCTTTCAAGGGATTTTACAAAACCAAGAATAAACCGTAAGATAGATCCGGAAATGCACTTTACTATTACCGGGATGTTTCCATTGTCACGGGATTTTACAAGTCTATGATTTAAACCGAGAAATAGGTTCTTTCGCGGGATTTTACAAAATCAAGACAAAACCGTAAACAATGTCACTTGAATGTGTTATGACAACTTTGGTTTCGTGAATATCTGCTTTTTTATGGGAACATGCAGTGGTTCATCAACGGTTCATTATCCAACATCATCAACATCATCAACCTTCTAATAGATACTTTGGTAAGCACATCATTCACGATTCGTCGGCTATTGTAGTGACCACATGGAGAAGTAAACCAGATATGCCAAACTTGATCATGAAGTGAACTTCCCCAGATTTGCTACTTAAACTTGTATTAATCCTCGTGAACAAGAAACGGTGTACCCAATGTACAAAACCTCTTGACATTCTCAAGCTGAAAGTGAGCCATGATAATTACGCTGTGGGTTAGCGAGAGAGAATCACAACCGTAATTAAATGCCCAAGTCTTTATCACACTCTATAAATGCCCGAAACAAGTCATCTTCGGAATGGTAGACATAAAGAAGACTAAATAAGTAAATGCCCTTAAAACCTCACTTCAAATCCAAATAAGAAATATCGTCCAAACAACCCCACAGTCAGCTTTGTTCAAATAACCAATTTCAAGTCGCGACATACTATTATCCATGAAAATGTATATACCAAAGTACCAAGAGGCATAACTCAACAATTCTCATCATCACGCTAAATCTCATAGTCACAAATCACATTTATGTCAATTGTCACACGATCCAATTTAGAGAAGCCCAATTGACCAACATCCACATCCAAGTCATCATATCAAGATTAACACCCGTCGAGAAACAAATCTCACATATAAATTCAAGTCTACCACTTGATCCATAATCTTAGTCATACCACTCGATCCAGCCCAAAATTAAAACAAATCAACCCATCAAAATATCATCCTAACCCATTCCATCAAAAAGACACATATCAAAATATCTCTATAGACACATTTGATAAGCGATGTAAAGTCTAGCCGTGAGATATAACCTCGTGAAAATTTTGCAGCCACAATACTACTTTATTTAACACTTAATCATCAATAGTTATCAAAAATTGTATAGAAAATACAAATTTTGATATTTCACGATATTCATCCATTTAAGTGAATGAGGTAGAATCACATTTTCATTTCACGCAGCCCAATTTTTTAAAAAAAATACACGAATCCAATATATTCCCACAAAAATATGCAGTGTTCACCCCATTTGCAAGAAAATTACGTTAGGCCCATCATGATTAAGTAACAATGAGGCCCAATATAACTCCACATGGTCCACGAAATCCATCTATTCCGTCCATTCCATTGAAAGCAAATACATGGCCCATAAAAGATCACGGATCCTCAAGATAATCCTAATATTCGGACCTATATAACACATACTTATAACCACTCAACCCTAAAAACAAGACTTAACCCTAAACACCTTGACAAACAAAAAACGCGAGCCACTTATTCATCATTATCAGTCCGCCACACTCACTCAAACCCTAAATAATACTCTAAAAAAATCCGCTTCTTTTTCTAATCTTACTCACAAATCACCAAACGAGTACTTTTCTCAAACCATTAATATCAAGTGTAACCTGATGTGCTCTTTGAAGTCACGACCTCGCCACAGGGTTGGCTTGAGGATTTGGTTAGTGACAACCACAGGATGGTGAGTCATGGACGGCCTCAAAAACCCACAATGAATCTCGTGTAAGTTGAGACATGTTAATCATCAAAAACGATCTAAGAAAATGATTATAACAAAGTTGTTATAAAAATTTTCTTTATGAATCGGATATTCAAGCAACCTTTAAGGGGATCGATGATGAATGCATTTTTCGCTTATTGACCTTAAAAGTCATGATCTATCATTGATTAAACGGAAAATATTAAGTCGTTAATCATTTTTTGTAAATTACCATTTTATCCGAACAAGATGAAAGATTGAACTTATACATGGTTTAGATCTTATCATCTGTTTTAGTTCGAAACAAATCTTGGATCAATGATGATAGTGTTTAGAGGGTATGATCATATGGTCGGATGAAATCTTTGCATCTCGAAAGTATCAATGAAACCCCTAGACCAAATCTGAGATTGTTATAAACAAAATTAGATGTCGATTAGATTGAATGGGTCAAGATCATTGATGGATTTAGTTTTCTTTGTGGTTGAATGGATTTGACAAACGTACTTTGAGACGTCTTTAAACCATGAGAAAAACAAATCTGAGATCTTAAGTGTTGATGTTGTATTGTATTTGGTTTATAAGATATTGTGGTTGTGGTCATGTGGTCGATTCTTCTTCATCTTGTTTTCGCCTAAGTAAGCCAAGTCAAGTCAAGTCGCTAAGCCATGAGTCAAGTCGCTAGCATAGTCTTTAGCCCAAGTCGCTAGCACAAGTTGCTACGACTTGTAAAGACAAGTCGCTATACCTCTTAAACCTTATAAGTCGCTAATTTTTTTCTTAAGCAAGTCGCTAGCCATTTTGAGTCATAAGTCGCTATGTCCAAGTTGCTAAGTTGCTAGCGAGTTAGTCAAGTCGATATTGACTTTTACAAGTCGCTATTGACTTGAGTTGATTAAAGAATCAACTCGCTACATGTCACAACTCGCTACTCGAGATTCATGAATCTAGACGACTTGTAAAGACAAGTCGCCGTCTGCTTTTTGGGTACATAACTCGATAACTTGTTCAATAACAAGTTGCTACGACTTGTAAAAACAAGTCGCTAGGCAAAAACACGACTAACAAGTCGCTAGGTGGATTCAGTGAATATGGACATCTTGTACTATCAACTCGCTAGCATGATAATATGAGTTTTCTGATGAGTTTTTCCGGCCAAATTTTCCGATGACTTCATAAAAACCTAGAAAATGCATAAAACGATTCATTAAACCCATTTGACCACTTTTATGACACACCATAAATGACCCAAAACTTGACCATTTTGACAAAAACAAATATGACCAAATGACCAATATGATAGATAACAACTTGATACTAAAACAGTTAGCCATGGACCATGTAACCATTCTTAGACCAACAGATACAAAGTACTGTTTACCCATAAAAACTAATCCGACCACAATAATACACAAAACAGTTTTAAACAAGTATCAAAACCACAAGAAAAATCACCAAAACACAACAACAATAACCATGGCTCTTGATACCAATTGTTAGGATCCAAATATTTATTGTGCTGATGATTCGGGTGGTCTTGGATGATCAAAATACATGTTTGCCATAGTTAGAGAGTTAGTAGAGAGAGAGGGTGTTCTTGCTAGAGGTTTACACAAAGTATGGAATATTAGATTGAATGAGAAGCACCACCCCTTCCATGGATGGAAGGGGTATTTATAGTTACAAACATAACGACCTCCTATCGGCCTGTGGATCAGGTATACAGTGGGTAAAGACCCGTCCTTCCTCCACGGTGATACACTAGACTAAGCTACGCTACAAATTAACTAATAAACTACTAAATAACGTAAATAACTATATGTCTACGAGCTAACTTATGCTAGATAATAGTTGGGGTGACCGACTCTTTTACTATGGAATTTTCTAATTCCTAACATTTTTCCAAATCCATTTTAGACCAATGACGTAGACCCCTGTTGGTTTTTCAACCAGTTCCCATACTTCAAGACGTTTGAATTGGTTGAGTTCTTCTTGCATGGATTCAATCCAGTTATCTTTTGTCATTGCATCCTTAATGTTTTTAGGCTCAAATTGGCGTGACAAAGGTGAGTGCGTAAATGCAATGTTCACCATCCATGTGTGAAGACGTTGTCTCGTAACGGCCCGGTTGATTCGGGTTGCCAATAATATTTTCAAGAGGATGGTCTTTTGTCCATCTATGTGTAGAGGGTTGATGTTGGTATACATTGTGCGATTTTGAGGATACAAATGGCTTGTTGATGATTCCGCGACATCATGCGCAGCGGTTTCATTAGAAAATGGGTTGAAGAACGCATTTGGATCAAAATCTGCAGGTGGGGGTACTTCATTCGAACATCATCACCGGTTCATCATTGTTGGAATCGGTTTGTTCAACTGTTGTAGTGGAGTCAACTGGTGGTGCTTCTTCAACGAGTTGTTATAGCAGGTGTATCAGTATAAGAGTAGTATCGTTGAGCAACGGATACACCTTGAGCACGCTTCATCAATATCGTCACTGAACGGAGGAGCAAATAACCTTTCCATTTGTTGACGAGTGAGTCGGGACTTTGTTCGGTGATGATGGGGTTTGGGGAAGTTTAGCGGTTGACCGGGTTCCAAGCAGTTATACTCGAAGCCATTTCCATAAGTTCATCAAAATGAGCATGAATCGTTTACATAACTTCCTTTGTTCGACGATTCCAGATTCGGAAACCTTTAGAATTATCACAATATCCAATAAAGACTCCAATGTCAGCTTTGGCTTTGAGCTTTCCAAAGTCATCACGATCATTATTCGGATAGCAAAGAGATCCAAATACATGAAAGTGTTTGAGATTTGGTTTTCTTTTGTGGACAAGCTCAAAAGGTGTTTTGTTGTGGCATTTTGTAATCATAGAACGGTTTTGAGTATAGCATGCAAGAAGATACAGCTTGCCACAAGTAATGTGGGAGTTTAGCATTGATTATCATTGTTCTTGCGGCTTCCACTAACGTTCGGTTTCGTCTTTCAACAACTCCGTTTTGTTCGGGTGTACGTGCAATAGATGTCCTGATCTTTGAATCCCCACTTTCTCATAAAATTCACGAAGAGTTTGGTTAACAAATTCAGTTCCTCATGCGATTCGATTTGTCGGACGGTGTTTCGAGCTGAACACTGTATTTTTGTGAGAAATGTGATGATCATTTGTGGAGCTTGGTCTTTGCTTCGAAGAAAGTAGACCCAAGTCCAGCGTGAATAGTCATCAACAATTACTAAGATGTAGCGTTTGCCATTGATCGTTTACGCAGCGCGATCGGGCCACACAAATCCATGTGAAGAAGATGAAGCACATGCGAGAGCTGGTTCCACCTTTGAAGGAAAATGAGCACGAGTGCTTTTCCCTTGTTCACAAGTGAGCATAGGTGGTCTTTAGAATACCGAAATCGTGGGAGTCCTTCAACTAGTTTGTGTCGAGCAAGGTTGGTGATGGTTTGAAAGTTTAGATGTGAGAGACGGCGGTGCCATAGCCGGGATTTTGTTGATGTTGCCTTTGAAAGTAAGCAAATGGGAGATGAAGCAACCATGTCTTGCATAGAGATAGTGTAAAGACTTGAATTACGCGAGCCGGACATAAGGTCGTTTCCTTGTAGATCACGAATGAAACAAGATTTCTCCCCGAAAGCAACCTCCAATTCTCCATCACAGGCTGACCCTCGAAAGCAGTTGTGACCGAGGCCTTCAACATAATAAACCCTGCTAATTTCGATGTTCCCATTGATGTAGTCTCCGTAGCCCATGATAGCTGCTAAGTGATCATTCCCGAATCTGACAGTGCCAATGAACTTTGCAATAAAGTTTGATAACAGTTTAAGGTTTCTGTCATGTGTGTCGAACATCCACTATCAACAATCCAGAGAATGATCGTATCACACCGCATTACACACGATCGACACAGATGGAATAGAAGTAGATGTGGAACCGAAATGTTAGAGGGTTCCGAGCATTATATAGTAGACATACACGCATCAATAGCTTTAGGTATCCATTTAAATCCAAGTGTGTTATATATCCATTTCTGCCATCTCCAACTAGTATTTGCTTTAGTCTTAGTGAATGCACTAGGTGGTACTACATTCCTAGGAGGTGAAACTGGAGCTACAGGGATAGCATTGCGTTTCTTAGAATCTAAAGAGGGTGGTCTACCAAGCACTGACTTAGAAAGATTAGTGGGCCTAGAGGTATTCCGATTCTTTTTTGGGTAAAGGGTTACCCCGGTAAAGTATATTAAAACCGAAAAAAGTTAAGTACAAATGGAATATGGCTGAAATACCATATTTACCTCAAGCTAACCAGCTTGAAAAACACCTAAGACTAGTGCTTATAACATGCTATAAGCACTTACAACTCTAGAAACAAAAGATGCACCTAGAACAAAATATCAACTGAAACAAGCTAACCAGCAGTTACCGTGAAAGATGAACTTTCACCTGTATTTGGATTTGTAAATAAGTTAGCCGATTCATCATACACATTTTCAACATGTTCTTCATCTTCCTCATCATCATTCACCAATGCAGAATACGAATTAGATGTAGTAATTTTACCTTCCTTAGAGGTAGTGGCAGTAGACTTCAACAAAGACGACAAGTTAGATTCATTTCCCATCGGAGTAGCTCCCTTCTTAGGTTCACTAGTTACCACCTTATGAACATATCTGAAATTCTGTTTAACCGAGGGACCAACAAACTGACTTCCGTTAGTAGACTTTGTTAGTGCAAATATTACGATATTTAATCTATACAGTCTCGTTTGTTTTGATTGATGACAAACATGTAACTTGTAATACATAACGTAAAATGTACAAGTTACTTGTAATCACACTTTGTCTCAACATACATTCAACACCTCTCGATGTCTCAAGTCCTCGTATGTTACAACACAGGTTCGTACATGTTTGTTATGTGGCATTATGATCAAACCCATTAACAAATCATTTAGAATGTTTAAAATACGTTTAGAGTCACTAAGTATTTTAATAGGTTAACCATTCTATTTCGAACCTCATTTTACATTTTGCATTCACAAGTATTTCATACAAATACTAAAGTTTACTTACACTTGACAAAATATATTTTATTTTGACAAGCACTCTTTTACAAAAGGTAACTAGACATTTTATTAACTAGTTACATAATACATTTTACAAGTTTACCTTGATAAACTTTTTAATCTAAAAATGGAAATACATGTTACATCATGTCATGCATCATCTTTGAAATCCTTGGAAGATCACTTGAATATTTTGTTTAGATTGACACACAATATATCAAATGTGATCTTAGTAAGATTTGGTAATATCTTGGAAAGATTTGAAGAAAGATTTTTTAGATTTTATGGCAGGCACCCACGGTACCAATTTGTATAAAGGATGGAACCCTTTAAAGGGATCCTTGGTCCGTGGACGCTCCTGAGCACTTTTGCCTATAAATAGAAGCCCATTGTTTTCCCATTTCTTCACCACTTCAAATCACATCTTCTCCACCTTCTTGCATACATTTAGATCAATCATTAACAATGTAATAACATACATTAAACACCTTAATGATCATGATCATAATGCTTCTAACATTCATCTTTGTTGTAAGCATACTCTTTGATCAACCAAGGAAAGTTTGGAGATTTAGCCATCCCCACTTACCACAAGTTGAAGATCTATCACAAGAAGTTTAGGAAACTTGTGATCTTCATCATGAAGGCTTCCTATCAATGGAAGTTCATTTAGAAGTAGTTATTCATATCCATTAGACATTTGTGTCATGGATCATTAGTGTAAACATCATTGCATCATAACAACACTTTCACCAAACTAGATTAGATGGTTTATGTGTTTGTGCCATAAAACACAAGGTTTATTATGTTGGGCCATAAAACATATTGGGAGTGGTTGTACCCTTGTAAAAGAACTTGACATCTAGCTTAGTGTCAGAAATATTGTATAGGCGACGTTAGGTTGGTTCTACCTCGAACTAGAACCCGTTATTTAGCTTTGTACCGAAAAAAGTGTAGCGGCGATTGTAAGGTTTTATCCGCCGAGAAGGGAGCTTGTTGATTTAGTGAAGTAACTCTCGAGTTGGGTACTTTCGAGGAGTGGAGTAAGGCGGAAAGGAGATCCGTGACCGAACCACTATAAATCCTCGTGTTCGGTTTGCACTTTCCTTTCTTTATCTCTTTACTTTTATACTTGCACTATACTATTGTTTGTGATGTGGTTTGATGTTCATGATTGTGTGACAACTTGGTTTACCATACTTTATATTAGTCACAAACAATAATTGGTACTTTCATATTATAACAAGCTTCATAAGCGATTTGATACTAAAGATCTAAAGTTTTTAAACGGTAACGTATTCACCCCCCCTCTACGTTTCCACAGACTTGGCTTTACCCTTCCTTTTTTTCTTACCCACCGTTGGAAAACCTCGTTTTGTCAGCACTACAGTAGGAGTAACAACATGTGGAATAGAAACAATAGGAGGACTCACCACATGTTTAGGACATTGATCATGAATGTGACCAAATATCTTGCATAAATTACACCTGGGAGGCCTCCATTCATATTCAACACGGATAGTAGCTTTAGTAAAACCCTCCCCAAAAAGTGAAGGAAAACCAACAGTAACAACCTCTACGAGATCAACCTCAGAAGTGACCTCAATAAGGCACCTAGCAAAACTACTTCTACCCCACGAATCTTTACACATAGAGCTCGTGTAAGAATCAAGCATAACAGGTTTACCAATGAATGTAGCAATCAAACTAATACCATCCTCTTCAAAAACTTGAATAGGAACATCATGCAATTTAACCCATACCGGAATGCGAGTTAATTCTTCCTTATGCAAACTAGTATCTGTACACCATTTCTTAAGAATTAATGGAGATTTGCGTATCATCCAAGGACCACCTTAAACAGCTTCTAAACCAGCCTGTGCATCAAATTTAAAGAAAAAGAATCCTTTGGAATTCATCATAATCCTTTTCAGGCATGTTTCGCCCCAGTTATTCCTAGCATAGTATTCAACAACTGGAAATGCCATCCTCTTTCCAATAAAATATCCATATAAAGTGTGTTCCAATCGTGAACTAACCTTTTCAACCACTTTACGCAGAATAGAGATGTTAACACCTGCAAATACGGGTTCGGCAACAAGGGGACGAAAATTAGTATCAAATTTAGGATGATCATTATCCCTCAAACCCGTAACTCCAACATAGGATGTAACATTAGCATTGATGTTCACAGCTTGGATAATAGGAGACTCATGAGTAGGTTTAGGGGTACTAGATTTAGCATTTATTTCAGCCTCAAAAGCCTTCCACAAACCACAAATAGCATCCATAACCATCGTTCGAACATCACTTTCCAATTTAGCCCACAACGGATAGTTACCAGCTTCACAACCCTTAGTGAATTCATCAATATCCTTTAGTGTTTTAAGTGACACACCAAACAAAGTATCAATATAATCATGCTTACTCTTAATAGACGACTTCATAGGTAGAGTAAAATCTGCATCCGAAGTCGTATGCGTGTCCCCTTCATCCTGGTTCTTACTACCATCCAAGCTTGCCATCTTAGATGTGAAATTGTACAAAATTGAATTAATATCCTCCTCTCCTACACCCTTGTCCATCAATCGATCCATAGCCACCAGAAAAACACGAGTACTACAAACGATTAGAAGCAATAAACCCTAACCGCCCATCATTATTACTCACTAATGATTACCTTTAAAAAGTAGGCAATGTGATCGAATATATTGTGCGATTACTATAAATTCACAATTAATGAATGCACAGAATTAGAGGAACCACTCAGCGATCATATAACATTGAATTAAAAACCCAAACTAGTGTGGTGAAAAAATAACTCTTATATCCACCGACCCACGATGCCTTAAACAATTAATAAAACATTGAGGTGATCAGTTGAGAAAAGAATTATATTCACGATCGACCAATAGAGTTTTTAGGGATCAATCGCCGGCCACGAGAGAGTTTTTTAGGGTTTCTAGGTATTCCGATTCTTAGGATTCCTTAAACGAGAGATGATAGCTTTAGCAACACATTTGTCATGACAATCAGAATTCATACTTTTACTACAAATAACACAAGGTGCATCGGACTGAATATCAAAAGTGCTTAAAGGTTTAGCATTCGTTACATCACTATTTCTATTACATTTGCCAGACGCAATATCTATAGTGGAAGCAACATGAGTCTTATTCATAGTCCTAGCATTCCTTATTGATCTTTTCTTAGGTCGCAACTTCCTATTCTTCGATGTAGTGCTCCTAGGTACGTGAAGTGCGGACGTTTGGAAAAGACGCAACTATTCTGTTTAGAGAAGGAAGCACGTTAGCATCTTGTGATTTGGCAGTAGGGATTCTAGGTTCACGATTACTAAGTGTTACTGGGGCTATTCTCTTAATCACGGTAGGCGGAAGTTGTTCATACTTTCCTAACATTTCTCTTAACTTAGTGATAGTGTGCACCAAATCTTGATTTTCAGAACGAAGGTTTCCAGCAAAATTCATGACTTCTTTAGTGTGTGCCAGATAATGATCAAGTTCGTTTGATGCTTCATCATGAGTCTGTTTGAGTAAATCAAATATGACACCATATTCTTTTTTAACTGTTACAAGTTCTTGTTCATATTTTGAGATTTGACACTTAAAAGACACGTTTTGATCATCCAATTGCTCAATTTTAGGATCAGAAGATTTTGCACGCAACTGGGTGATTTTGTGTTGAAAAGCAAGTTGTTGATCGTGAATATCTTTTTGACACCAATTAAGACGGCGTATTGCATTTGAAAGTTCGTTTGACAATCGTTTATTTTCAACTTTAAAGACTCGATCGATGCATCATATCGATTCTCAACATTTACCACATAATCAACAAGATATCGGCAGAGATATTATCAAATGCATATGACAAAGAATTCAATAACACAACATTATGGACATCAACACGGATGACATCTTCCAAGAGTCGATCAACATCTTTTCTCAACATTTTCTTTTTACGTTTAGTATTAGAAATAGATGTTTCTTTTCTCAAAACGACCTTCATCATTCAAGTTCCTTATGAAAGTCTCTTCCCAAGACAATGCACAATTTTCAATTTTTAACATTTGGTAAAAGATTTTTCGAAAAATGTCTCTTTGTTCTCGCGCCGAGGCGATTGAAAATGTTGAACTTTGATTTGAGAATGATATTCTATCTCATGTTGTAAAGTTTTGAGGTCAGCCATGAAAAGGTCAAAATATCTAAGAATTTTTGCGATTTTCGGGTTTTGAGTTTACTTCACGATGGAAGGTAAAGGACCATAGGTTTGTGCATAATCCGTTTGGGATTAACATTAGAAGACTCAGATGTTTTATGATAATCCTTGGTGTGTTAGAAGAATCCGTTGGTGTGACGAAAGTGACTACTTTTTTATAATTAAAAGGTTTGTTGTAAACAACATTTTCTAATTTTGATCGACTCTTGTCTTCTGCATCTAATTCCTCTTGACGATGATATTCAACAACACTCATAAAAAAATTATCAATTTTATATTCGCACTAGAAACTTGGATTTGGTTTGAATTTCTTTGGTTGAAAGCTTAGGTTTGTAATCAGCAAGATTCGGTCCATATCCATTTGGATTGGGTTTTAAAGTAAACTTTTCAATAGCTGTGACCGACTCGCCATGTTTGTAAACAACAGTTTTAAACTCTTTAAGTTTGTTTTGAAAGCCGATAATTTCTTCAAGATGATCATCTATTCGTTTCGTTGAATGCTTTTTGCATGCAGAGAACTGTTTTTGACAAGTTAACAACTCAGCCTTAGCTTTTTGATTTTCCAAGGTGAGAGCGTTAATTTGCTTTTTATGTTCATGTTTCAGACAACAAAGCATTCTTTGAAGTGGCTAGATCAGCATCACGTCTCTCTAAATATTTTTCGTTTTGATGAGATTTAGTAAAGGCCGCTTCAAAACCTTTTTCACGTTTTTCTTGAGTTTTGAAAAAGTTGAGTTGCTTTTGTAAACATTCAAAATCCTTGGTTAACAGTGCATTTTTACTTTTCAAGTCCTGATTAATTGCACGACATTCTTCCACTATGGTTTGTTGGTCTTGTATTAAACGAGCAAAATCGGGATGAGGCAAAAGTTCGGCGTGTTCAACGTGAGTCACAACATGATCATTACTGAGATCCTCAAGTATAACCACGAAGTCAATTTGATTATCAAGAGAAACCATTTGGTCATCTTGATCGTCAAATATAACTACGGGGTCTAGTTGAAAATCGTCGGAATGAGATGTGGGCGACTCCTTTTGAACATTCGAGCCTTGCGGATTAGATGTTGGCGGGGATATTAGATCGAGATGAATATGGTTTGTTCGGTGCACTGAGACAAGCCATCAGTGTCATACACTGGGCCCGTGTCACTCATGTGTAACTCATGCATATTAGCCATCAACATAACAGTGCATTGGCACGCAAATCCTCCATATCATCATCAGTCTGCATTTGCCATAAAGCTCGTTCTTTGTGCGTGAGATTTCCACCGCTTCATCCTTAAGAGCCAAGAGAAGAGCCTCTTTGTGATAAGCACCGCCCCTTGTCCTCGGCTTTGGGCATGCATTAGCCAGGTGTCCCTTCTCATTGCGGTTGTAGCATCGAAGACCATTCAACCCATTCTGAGAATTTCCCTGTTCCACCACTTGAGCTCTATTGTTATTCCTACCCACAGCATTAAACCCTTGACCACCGCCCATCGGACGACCATAACCACGATTCTGAACTTCAACTCGTCCATTGTTCACAACAGCTTGATTCCGTGTGTTAGATGAGGAGCGAATACGATTGTTGGATTTGTTGGTATAACGGCTAAAAGCATTAGCAATCATAACAAATCCTTGTTGCAATGCTTCGAACGGATCGATTTCCTCATTAGCTTCACTGACAAGTGCTTGAGCATTGTTGTTGTTGTTGTTGTATGGAACCAATTGAGTTTGTTGAGATTGTTGCTGTGAAGGATCATATGGTGTGATTGTAGCAGTTGGTTGAGTTCTTTGGTTGAGGAGGATAAATGTTTTGAGCATACAAGGCAAGTTGTTGATTTTCCGGATTTGACGTTGAAGCAATTTGAGCACGGAGAATCCTTTCCCTATCAACTTCCTTTTCATGAGGCTTCAAGTAATCGTACAACAATCCATATGTAGAATGATGCATGTTCTTCGCTTGACGGAGAAAAATGACATACTTCTCCCATTCAGGACCAAGACTACTCAGGAACTTAGTATTAACTGCAATTCTTGGCATGATGATGTTGTGTTTATCCAAATCATTTATGATGTCTGAGAATCGATGATGATAAGACTCTAGTGTCTCTCCAGTTTCAATCATGAAGTGTTCATAAGCCAAGTAAATTTTGGATTCCATATCCTCGATTGAGTGCGAGAACCTTCCATAAGAAGATGAATATGTTCCCACATTTCGCTTTGCGGTCTTTTGAGCATCAACACTTTGAAGAATTGGGTTAGGTAATCCTAAAAGGATATATTGCATTGCAAGCTCATCACCTTCATAGTGTAGAAGTTCCTCTGCATTCAGTGCGCATAGCAATGTTTGATTGTTCATCTCTTGGTGGATTAGCATTTGGATCTAGGGTACATTGAAGTAGGCATCTCAAATGGAACTTCCAAGATAACCTTCTTTAAGAACTTTCCATGTGGTTTCTTCAGATCACAAAACCTAAAGAACCGAATCACCCATTGATCGTAGTTTCCTGGAGTGAGCATTGGAGGTCTATCAAGTGATCCAGCCTCATGAATTGATTGTTGGCTGCTTAAAGCTTCACACATCTTTGCAAACCAAGTGGGTTCCTTCATAGTGTTCCTTGATGGATGTTGGTTGAATTCATTTGTGTAGGGTTGAACTTGAAGACTTGGTGGTGGTTGAGCCATTTGAGGTTGTGGGATGGCAGCAAGTTGTGGAGTATGTTGTTGATTAAATTGTTGTTGATAAATTACTTGTTGTTGATTCCATTGTTGATGTTGTGGACTTAGTTGTTGTTGTCGTTGAGAATAAGTGTAAGGGAAATAGTTAGAGTATGGTGGTTGTGACATGTTTGAAAACTTGTGTTGGTAAAAATGGATCTTTGTAGTCGAATGAATCTTTGTTGATGAAGTATCCTTAGGCGTAGAAATCACAATAAAACAAGTAGGACTTATGAGTAAAAACACCAAAGTTACGCGTAACAGATAGAGTTACGCGTAGTTTTAGCTTACGCGTAAGCAGGGAAAAAGGACTAAAGTTATGCGTAAACAGTAAGTTAGACGTAAAAACCTTAGGCGTAGGATTACCTTATGCGTAAGACTAGGCTTAGGCGTAAGATGAATCTTATGCGTAGGATGTTCTACGCGTAAGCTTATGCTTATGCGTAAGTTTAGGGTTTTATCCCAAATGATCTTTTACACTATCACAGTGCAAAAGATATCCAAAGTCGACGTATTTTCAGGCTTATCCAAGAAAGAAAACACGGAGTAAACCACGAAACTGAAGATCAAACCAAGGATAAAGTTACGTGTAAAACTAGGGTGTAGTTACGCGTAGCTTTACTCGTAAAAATGATTTTGCCCAAAGATGTTTCTAAACCAGATTTTTGTGATGAGATAGCTTCAATATCACCAAAATAACACAAAAGTGTGAAACTTGATGAGCCAAAACTCCTAAAACTGTTACGCGTATGAGGAAACCCTCGTACAAAAACAAGCTTAAAAACGTAGATCCACGCGTAAAGTTTGAAACTTTTTGCCAAAAACAGTTATTTTAACACCTTGAAACATTAAAAGTACAAGAATCTTGGATTAAAAAGTGTAAAAAACAAGTTTTTAAGCGAACCAAAGTATCTCGTACGTTTAACGCCTAGGACCGAAACCTACTTCAAAAACAAATACGATTCACCCAACTAGTAGGCGATTGATACCACTGTTAGGTCACTAGTTTTACAACACAAGCATCAATACAAGAAATAGAGAGGAGATAGAGGTCGGTTGAACACGTTAAACACACACACACACGTAAAGAGTAAGCCGGTTATGCGTGGAGTGAAAGAGAGTGAATAAAATGAACAACCAACCCTCAAGTGAGGGTTATACAAGAGTATTTATAGGAGGGAAGCTAGGGCAACACTCCTAGTTCCCATCCTTTTCCTTATTGGACTAGGCTTAGGCTTATGGGCCTTCTACATAAGCCTAAGGCTAATTACTAACATAAAGGCCATATTAAGCTAACTATTACATATGAGTCACTAACACTTGAATTAGGTTTAGGAGTGATTCCAACAGAGCTGCTTTTCTTCGCAGCCAGGAGGAGAGTGATGTGGTTGCATGGAGGGATATTGATTGTTTGATCAGTTCTATACCACATGTCGTGAGCCCGGATTACACTCCATCATTCATACCATCTGTCTCATACATGGAGCGTCTTGCTCACACTACTGGACAGCTTGAGACTATTGGGACAGCTGCACCGAGTGAGACACAGACTATGCCAGATCCACCAGTGTCCTCAGATGGTGAGGAACTGACTCTCACTGAGAGGGTACTCATTCAGTTGGACTCGCACGAGACCTTACTAGGGGTCCATACAGATCAGTTATAGAGAGTTGAGCCAGCACGCTTGCAGGCTATAGAGGAGCGCATTGAGACTCTCGACCGCACTACATGTATGATATTTGAGAGTATTGAGATGAAGATACATGAGCGTATTCGGTTGAAGTTTGGGTTTGAGGCTCATTGTGAGGATATCCGAGAGCTACATGACAGATCACGGGCATTTGGCAGAGGACAGGCTAGGATGCAAGGCAGACTTGAGGAGTTAGAGAGAACTCAGTGGGTTGCTCGGGATACTGTCAGGACTGAGTGGCAGAGGATCTCCGACATGGAGTCCATGTTAGCCTCCCAGATGAGGCGCATTGCGAGCCTGGAGGCTACTCAGCGAGAGCTCGTTGCTAGTATTGAGCGTTTGCACACGGAGCGCGGTCATCCTTAGATTCCTTGTTGTATGTTGTACTACACTAAACTGGACTATGACAGTTAGTGTTTGATATGACTCTTATATTTCAGTCTGTATTTCAGCTTGTATTTCCGCTTGTATTTCAGTTTGTATTTCAGCTTGTATTTTGGGAACTTTGTAACCGAAATTTCTATCTATGTCAAGCTTAATTTCCTATCCAATTGTCCTTTCTTCATAATCTATTCATATGATATATCTGCTATATTTACACTATTACCTAGCACTTACCTTGTTTAAAAGGTTCTATATCTCATCGCCTTTCTTACTGCAGAAAATGCCGCCAAAAAGAAGATCAAACTGAACAACCGAGGTGGAGCTGCTAATGCTCCTATCCCAGCGAGGGTCACTCGCAATCGAGCTACCAACACTACTACTCCAGCAAGGGTCACACATGATCAAACTGCTGACGCCCCTACTCCTGCTAGGGCTACTCCAAATCAACCTACCATGAATCAAGCTATGATAGACCAACTGGTCAATGAGCGAGTGAATGTAGCTCTAGCTGCAGCAAATCACTCCTCTACTGAAACTTGAACCTCTAGACCAGCTATCCATGATCGCAACTGTACCTACCAGGACTTTCGAAAGACCATGACTGGAGGTTTTAGTGGAACTGAAGGAGTTGTTGATCTAACCAGATGTATCGAGAAACTCGAGACTGTGTTTCGAATATGTAACTGTGAAGAAGAAGCTAAGGTTAAGTATGCATCGTTCACTTTCACGGATGCTGCCTTGACCTGGTGGAATAATTACTTGAAATCCGCGAGTATTGATGTTGCCTACGCCATGCCATGGGATAACTTCAAGGAAATGGTACTTCGAAAATACTGTCCTCGTAATGAGATAAAGAAGCCGGAGCACGAGTTATGGAATCTCAAAGTTCAAGGCACAAACATGGCTGCTTATAACTAGCGCTTTCAAGAATTGGCCTTGCTATGCCCTGAAATGGTTCAAACTGAGACTCGATTGCTAGAAAGGTATATCGGGGGACTGCCCCCATCCATCAAGGGAAATGTCACCACTTCTAGGGCTGCTGATCTTCATGAAACCATCGAGGTAGCCAACAAACTCATGGACCAAGTAATCGAGGATGCCCTGGAAAAGGTGGTCGACAATAAGAGGAAATGGGATGATCACTCTCGGAGCTACAACAACAATGGGAATCACAGCAACAACAGTGGAAACCACAACAACAACCAGAACAAAAGGCAAAATGTTGCTAGAGCTTATGCAGCTGGAACTGGAGAGAGGAAACCGTACGCAGGGACTTCACCACTGTGTAACCGATGCACACTGCATCACAAGGGCCAGTGTACAGTCAAATGCCGCAACTGTCAGAAAATCGGACATTTGACCAGGAACTGCAGGTCCAAATCTTTGGCAACAGTTCAAACAGCACCAGCTCAGGACCCAAAGGCTACTATAACATGCTTTAGTTGTGGTGAAAAAGGGCATTATAAGAATGAATGCCAAAAACCCAGAAACCAAGGCAACGGGGGAAATCAAGGTAACCGAGGCAACCAAGGGAGCCATGGAAATGGCAGGATCTAGGGAAATGTTGGACAACAAAATAACCAGGGAAATGGTGGAGGAGCTCGTGGAAGAGTCTATCTTTGTGACCAAAGTGGAAGCTTAGGAAGACCCGAATGTCGTGACGGGTACGTTCCTTATAAATAACCATTATGCATCCATATTATTTGATACGGGAGCCGATAGGAGTTTTGTTTCTAAAGCTTTTAGTCCACTACTCGATATTGCCCCGACTACTTTAGACAATACATACAATGTGGAACTAGCTAACGGTAACGTAGAAAGGGTAGATACCATCATAAGAGGTTGCACGCTAAATCTGTTAAACCACCCCTTCAACATCGATCTTATACCAGTAGAATTGGGTAGTTTCGATGTTATCATCGGGATGGATTGGTTATCAAAATACCATGCTGCCATCATTTGTGAGGAAAATCTCATCCGAATACCCTATGGGAATGAAGTCCTAACTGTAGAAGGAGACAGAAGTGATAGAAGGAGCGCGTCAAGACTACACGTCATTTCCTGTACCAAGGTGTTGAGGTGTATCGAGGAAGGATGTCACATCTTCCTAGCACAAGTCACCGGGAAGGAAGAAAAAGAAACAGAAGAAAAACATCTGGAGGACGTGCCAATAGTGAGAGAATTTCCCGAAGTCTTTCCTGAAGACTTGCCAGGACTTCCGCCAACCCGACAGGTTGAATTTCAAATCGATTTAGTGCCCGGTGTCGCACCAGTGGCAAGAGCACCTTATCGACTAGCTCCAACTGAACTTCAGAAGTTATCAAACCAGTTGTCGGAACTTGCGGAAAAAGGATTCCCAAGACCGAGTTCATCACCATGGGGAGCACCAGTCCTGTTCGTCAAGAAAAAGGATGAAACTTTCAGAATGTGCATCGACTACCGTGAGTTGAATAAACTGACCATTAAGAACCGTTACCCACTTCCAAGGATCGACGATTTATTCGATCAACTTCAAGGTTCGAGTGTTTATTCAAAAATTGACTTAAGGTCCGGATACCATCAACTAAGAGTTCGGGAAGAAGATATTCCCAAGACCGCCTTCAGAACTCATTATGGACATTACGAGTTCCAAGTCATGCCTTTTGGGTTGACCAACGCACCAGCTGTGTTCATGGACCTCATGAACCAAGTATGTAAACCCTACCTGGACAAATTTGTGATCGTTTTCATTGACGACATCCTAATTTATTCCAAGAGCGTGAAGGAACACGAGGAACATCTTAGGTTGATCTTGGAATTACTGAAGAAGGAGGAATTGTATGCTAAGTTCTCGAAGTGTGAATTTTGGATATCGACTATGCAATTTCTAGGTCATGTAATTGACAGTCAGGGTATTCATGTAGATCCCGCTAAGATAGAGTCAATAAAGGATTGGGCGACACCCACAACTCCCACTGAAATACGCCAATTCTTAGGACTCGCTGGATACTACAAAAGATTTATCGAAGGCTTCTCAAAGATCGCTAAGTCTTTAACCAAACTAACCCAGAAAAACGTCAAGTTTGACTGGGGAGAAAAAGAAGAAGAAGCTTTTCAACTCCTTAAGGAAAAGTTGTGTAGTGCACCTATCTTGGCCCTACCCGAGGGTAGCGAGGACTTTGTCGTTTACTGTGACGCTTCACACAAGGGGCTAGGAGCGGTGTTAATACAAAGATAAAAAGTAATAGCATACGCCTCCCGTCAGCTGGAAACTCATGAGAAGAATTACACAACACATGACCTAGAATTAGGATCGGTTGTGTTTGCACTCAGAATTTGGAGACATTATCTGTATGGCACGAAGTGTGTCGTGTATACCGATCACAAAATCCTGCAACACATTTTGAACCAAAAAGAACTGAACATGAAACAACGCCGATGGTTGGAATTACTCAGCGATTACGACTGCGAGATTCGTTACCATCCGGGTAAAGCGAATGTAGTTGCTGATGCTCTCAGTAGAAAAGAGCGACCAAAACCCCTTAGAGTCAGATCTTTGGGTATGACAATCAGTTCACCTCTTCCATCCAAAATTCTTGAGGCTCAATCAGAAGCACTCAAAGAAGAGAATCGCCCAAATGAGAACCTTTACGGGATGCCAGAAAGTGAAAATGGATTCGTAAAAAGGTCGGATGGAACCTTATGTTTTAAGAATCGAAGTTGGATTCCACGTTACAGAGTAATTCGCGATGTCATTATGCACGAATCCCACAAATCTAAATACTCCATACACCCAGGATCCGACAAGATGTATCTAGCTCTGAAGAAATTGTACTGGTGGCCAAACATGAAGGCCGACATTGCAACATATGTCAGCCAGTGTTTAACGTGTTCAAAATTCAAAGCCGAACACCAGAGACCCTCAGGTCTACTAGTGCAACCCGAAATTCCCGAATGGAAATCGGAACGCATAACAATGGACTTTATCACCAAGCTACCAAAGACCTCTAATGGCTACGACACTATTTGGGTAATAGTTGATCGTCTCAACAAGTCAGCACACTTTCTACCAATGAAAGAAAGTGACGGAATGGATAAACTTGCATGATTGTACCTGAAGGAGATCATCGCACGCCATGGTGACCAATCTCCATTATCTCGGATAGAGATAGCCGTTTCACCTCGAATTTCTGGAAGTCACTCCAAGATGCTTTAGGATCTAACCTGGACATGAGCACCGCTTACCATCCTCAAACTGATGGACAAAGCAAAAGGACCATTCAAACTCCGGAGGATATGCTAAGAGCATGTGTAATAGATTTTGGAAATGGCTGGGATAAGCATTTGCCATTAGCCGAGTTTTCTTACAACAACATCTATCACACAAGCATCAAAGCTGCACCATATGAAGCCCTCTACGGTCGAAAGTGTAGATCACCCGTGTGTTGGGCCGAAGTTGGAGAAAGTCAACTCACTGGTCCGGAGCTAATTCAAGAAACTACTGAGAAGATTGTACTAATAAAAAATTGACTGCAAGCAGCTCGTGACCGTAAAAAGAGCTACGCGGACAAAAGGAGGAAACCACTTGAGTTCCAAGTGGGAGACAAAGTCATGCTTAAAGTTTCGCCATGGAAAGGCGTAATCCGTTTCGGAAAACGTGAAAAGTTGAATCCTTGTTACATTGGACCTTTCAAAATTCTCACAAGAATCGGGCAGGTAGCCTAAAGACTCGAATTACCACAAGAACTCAACTCTGTGCACAACGTGTTTCACGTATACAACTTGAAGAAATGTCTCTCTGACGAAACTCTTGCTATTCCATTGGAAGAAATCCAAATTGACGAAAGATTAAATTTCGTCGAGGAACCCATTGAAATTATGGATCGAGAGATCAAACGGCTTAAGCAAAGCCGCATTCCTATCGTTAAGGTCCGTTGGAACTCTCAAAGGGGTCCATAATACACGTGAGAACGTGAAGATGAATTCAAGCGTAAATACCCACATCTTTTCTCAACTTCAGCAAGTAACTCTAACTGAAAACCGAGGACGGTTTTCCTTCTAAGGCGGGGAGGATGTGACCCACGGTAATTTTCCACTTATTATTAAATAATAAATGGTAATTTATTATTACTAAGCATAAGTCATTAAGCATGCATAAGCTTGACTGATCATTTGAGTGGATAACTCGCATACTGTAGCCTATTGCATTTCTTTTGCATTCATTACATAATTTGAATATTGTGTTATTTTAGTTTTGAAATTTGTCTTATGATTAAAATTGTGAGACGATAGGGTATCTCGTTTTCCACTGTGATCAACACTGCACGCGTACCGACACTATGATAAGGGCAAATAAAACAAATGGTAAATCCCCGAAATGAAAAATATTACCAAGATGATAATATTTCAGGAACGTATTCAGAAAGCGTTGAATGATAAAATTTATCGAACCATAAAGTTAAGTCACATTATACATTCCGCGGGACACAAAATACACAATACAATTTAATCTACTTACAATATTTGTTCAACAAACTTCTATCCATACCAATAATATTCAATACAATTAAATACATAACAAATAATTTATCACTTAATAATTTCACAAATACTCTACCAAGTGTAAACTTTTATCCACATATCCATCTCTTGTGTCTTCACCCTCCACGACAAAACCACAAAAAGCAGTAAAGAAAGGAAACTAGTCTTCTTCTTCCCCTAGACCCGTATCACAAGTAGGTCGAATCTCCCAAAGGAGAAGTCCAACACTCTCCTTTCCCTTACCTCGTAACCTCCCTCATCCAAAACCATGAATCATTTTGTCTCACCAATCTTCCTCTTGGAGGCGTTCGATTGTCATTCGAATGGGTACAAGCGCATCAAGACAAAGACATCAAGGGAGAAGCACACATCAATATCACTTCACCTAGAGTCAAAGCTCAAGACCCCCTAGGTTGTAGGAGCTTTAGCTCAATTTGGCTTCACACCAAGACTCAAAGAAGAGAAAGAAGAGTCAAAGCCTCCTAAAACACTTCTCCTATTACTAGTGAAGGTAAAAGACGCCTCAAATCAGTTTCCCTTCACCACTCTTACAAAAATTAGGGTTTGTGAAATTTAGGGTTTTCAACAATTGATTTGGGGGTTTCGCTATTAGGAGTGCAATTGAGTTAATTCAAGCTTCATTTGATTCGGAACCTTCGAAACTACATTCATCCTCTACATCTTCGCCTCTCGAGTTAAGGTTATTAATTTTCCCTTGTTGTAAATGTTTGTGTGTTATGAACATAAATAATGGAATATTGAATTGGCACCTTGTATCAAAAATTGTTAAAACATTCGGTTAGGATAATCACCATCTCTCCTTATTATTTTCGTTGAGTATGGTCTCGATGAGAACCCACTCGGGTACTCGAGGGATCCATTAGTCCGTGTTTATGTTGTTGTTTCATGTTGAAATGAATCATATACTTTGTAAGATTCCTAACTTGCTTGTTCAAGATTTTTGCTTTGATATTAAACTAAGTTTTGATAATTGGAATGTTAATATGAAAATGTGGTTCTCTTGTTTGAAATTGTTTTCTGTCGAGAGTACAAAACCAAGAATTTGGAAAAGTTAAGTTTTATAAAGTTTACTAGTAACATTTGGTTTTGAACCTGGGAAATTGATGATTGGTCGTGACATCTTGTTTAGTACTCGAAACGTGCGTATTAATCTTGGTACCTCGTATCAATTTAAATTCATGACTTTCGGTTATAAGAATTGTCATCTTAGTCGGTATCGAGTTGTTAATCGACTCGACTGTGAACCCCCTTGGTGTTCACACCGGATGACGTTCATATCGTAAATTGTCCGTCGACAAATTTATAAGTCAAGTAAACTCCTTCTCTTAATCCTTGTTATTAGCTATTGTTGCGACATTAGAAGATAAGTGAAAATGAAAGGTGGACTAATGTAGTTAACATAAAACAAGTCATGAGTCATAAGAGTACATGAGGATGCCGAGATGAAACCGGGTTGAGTAGTACTCAACTACCGTATGGTCTTAGCGTTTCCATGTTCTAACATGTTAACATGTTGACCCCGAGTAATCTTATATGATAGCAAGGGCGTAGGGTTGTCGAACAATCACGAGGCTTGAGACAGAATTGTAGTAGACACGTTGGTGTCGAACCTGGAACCCTCGACCGTTTTCTTATGTCAAAGTTGTGATACAAATCCTTCTTAGTACAAGTATTTTCCCTCGTCTAAAAGAGTTGACAGCTAAAGCTTTCACAAAGAAATAAGCCATTCCATATTGGTACCAAATTATGTTTCTGGAAAACATTGGGCCGCAACCCATGGAAATTCCATGAGGGTTCGTTTGTTTAACCTTGGGCCGAAGCCCACTTGTGCAAAATCAACCCCTGGGCCACGGCCCACATTAAAATATCTGGAGATGTTTAGCTCAATCATAAAACCAAGTGTAAATATTATAAGAGATGTAAAAATATTTGTGTCGACAAGTTAAACTAGTGTAAAGGTTTTAATATAAGAAACAAGTGCTTAAAACATGATTCACATAATAAGGTCTACGTCAACGTCTTAACGTCAATATGTTGACATAGTTATGTCAAGGAAACTGTTAGTCGAAAATGATAAATGTTAAGAACAAATTTTGATAATCAAATAAAGACTACTATATCATTTTATCATTTAATAAATTTGAGAGTCTTCAAATTTAACATAAGTATTTTCTAGACGCAATTAGAAAATAAACCAACTTTATTTAATTTTGACAATACCATTATAGTGTCAACATGAATAAGTATATATACATTCATATACTTACTAGTAAAATATCGTAATTATTTTACAAACTAAATGTTGGTTTTAATGCCATTATAAAAACAATACTAATTGAACCATTTTAAATAAGTGTTACTTAAAACAATGAACTAAAACATTGCCCTCCTTATCTAGGTCGCGTGTCGGTGCAGCTTCACAATATTCACTGAATCCCACTTTTGGATTGCTTATTTGCTAAGGTGAGTTCATAGCCCCTCTTTTACTTGATAAATTGTTTTATACATTTTGGGGTGAGAAAATATGCAAAACCTTTTTATGGACCTGAACTATTGTATGATTACTATTACGTGGTTTAGCCTAACCCCTTATGTCCCTTGAAATGCCCCTTTTCATGAACCGTCAGTTCCCTGCTGGGAATGTTATAAATAGATCTATTGAGGGTAACTCCTCCGTTCGGTTGGCCATGCTTAGGCCAAGGCGAAACGTATACCATATCGGAATCGAGTGTTAAGGGACAAAACACTCGCATTGGGCCTATATATTGTATGATTTCATTTAGCATACAGAAACTGTCGTAGCTTCGGTTGCATGAACTTAGTGCTAACGTAATAGACTTTCATCCATATATCATTATATTCGTTGTAATGATTATATGTCTTTGATTATGGTCCATGCTTACTGTTTTATTATAAACCTATGAACTCACCAGCTTTTAGCTGACCTTTTTAGCATATTTTCTCGGTGTTTAAATTGTGATCATGGATGCAAGGCAAGAGGTGGTAAATGGTCGTAGTAATGCTAAAAGAAGTGTTTTTACACAAAGTGATGTTTTATTTGGGACCACAAAACTTATGGGTTGTGCCCTTTTATTTTAAACAATGTTTGTATGACAATGTTTTAAAACTATTTTATGGATTTAAATGGAGTATGTATTCCGTTCTTTATTACTTGTGTTGTGATCTCCGATTTCGTAGCATCCCCATGACACGTATGCTTCCGCTAAACCAGATTTGGGGGTGTTACAGCACCCGCGGCTCCCTAGTTACAAAAATAAGTAAACATCGTTAGCATAAAAATAAAGTTAAAGATCATACTAGTAATATTGTTATTAGATACCTTAAATATTCTTCATTCCCTCTTATTATATCTAGGAATATTTGGGTTAGGATTAAATGATGCTGTCTTATAACTTCTGTAGCAAATACCATCATTTTGTCTAGTACTTGATGAAAACGCTTATGGATTGTTTCACTTGAGTGTTGAAACCTACGCTTAACACGCTAAAGCGTTGATTATGACCGATTGTCATAAAAAATAGCCATCTTCTGCTCGACTGATATATGCTTGCTATCTTTTAGCCAACCTTTCTCTTTAAAATGTAGACATAGTCGAACAAATGAATCACGTGACATGCGTAACAACTCTGTGCATTGCAAATTATTTCTGTCCAAAAGCTCTTGTGTAAATTGCTCTCCAGACATTACAAAGGTATTATCCCTTTTACGTTTCATTGCTCTTGGTTGAAAGTATTTAAAATAAAAGTAAACCAAAATGATAAAGATAACTTTGTGAGCATTATCCATGTTAAACCTGTTAAAAACATAAATAACCTATAATAGATAACAAACATCAAGTACTAATAGAATTTTCACAACATAATACCAAAATACAAATACCAAACATGATACCAAATAGTTAAATACATAAATACCAAACATGGTACCAAATAGTTAAATACATTATAGCATATTCTTTACAACATGGCTAGCAAAAGAAAACTACCAAGCATGGTACCAAATAGCTAAATACGTAGTAGCATATTCATCACATCATGGCTACCAAAAGACAACTACCAAGCATGGTATTATAAAGTTCAATACACAAAACCACATACATGGTAGCAGATCGTTCATAACATAAGTACTAGAATACAAATACCAAATACTAATATCATTAGATCAAACTACTGCAAATAGCCCAATGTCTTTGCCGTCATCTTAATCCACCCTTTCATGACATCAGGATCTGATGGAAGTGTCATCCACGACTCCCTAAAGTTATTTGACGGCTGACTAAAAATAGCAAATGCTGCCAAAAACATTGGATCCGTAGATTCCAACTCAAGCATCTTCAATTTTTCATGACAATCATCTATTGTTGGTCCTTTGTTTTCATTTGCGAAATTGGAAATTGCTTTTCTCATATCAGCCTCTAAGTCGGTCAAACCGATGTTCTTTTTACTTTTCTTCCTAGGCCTATCTCCATCAACAATGGGGGCACTCACACTTGGATGAATTGAAGAACCACCTTTAGGACCAGTGTCATGAATGATGCGAGCCTCTTGACTGTTAACATAAGCATCCTTTGGTTGAACTACAGGAACATTAGGATTAAGAGATGATGAGGGATTTAGGGGATTAGGAGATCGAATAATTGAACCTGTGGCATAACTCTTATCAAATAACTTGCAAAAAGCTCGGGGTAAGGCATTGGAGTATCTATTAAAGAGGCATGTTTCGGATGTGTAGCACAAAATTCATCTCATTCTTCATTTGTTAGACTAAACATATTTGTTAGTGGGTTGTAGATGTTTACCGTTTTTCCTCTCAAACAAGACCAAGCCACATATTTAGATATGAGGTAATCATATTTGTTTTTTTAATTTCTTCTGGGTAGTGATTAACCCAAACTTTTCCTCAAGTTTCTTTCCCAAGACCGCCCAAGACCTATGTAGTTAATCTCGGCGAGATCTCGCCGAGATCTCGTCGGTATCTCGGATCTCGGCCCTGGAAATAATATCGGTTCAAAATATCGGCCCCAAATCTCGGATCCGATATTCTCGGCGAGATTGGCGAGATTTTGCCGATATTTTGGCGATATTGGCTCCAAATATCGGCGAGATTTCCGTGATTTTGCGAGTTGTAACTGTATGATTTTTTTTCTTTCTTCTTTTCTTGTCTTCTTGACTTTATCAATTGATGATAAGATTTTCGAGATCTTCGTGGGTTTGTGGATACCGAAGGAGGTTGTGTATTCGTATGGTTTGAGGTTCGGATTAAAGCAGATAAGAAAGAAGGTTGTATATCAAGAAAAGGAAGTGTGGTTGCAGATAAGTGAGGAGATTTTTTTCTTGGCTGCGTAAAAATGAAAAGGGTATAGGGTTTTGAGGAATAATAAGAAGTATTTAGGGTTTGTTATTGGGCTGCTATCTCAATTGATTATTTTGGCCCAATTAATAAAGTTGACAAATGGGTCAACTAGTATTAAATGTAACTGCTCTTGATGTATTACTTATAAAAAGATATGGTTTATTTTGTTACACAATGTAATTTTTACAATATTTGCATTAAATATATAATTACAAATATAACTGCTATTTATATTCTAGATAATATAAAAACCGATATCTCACCGATATCTTACCGCGATAACCGCTATTTCAAATCTCGCTCCTTGAACGATATTTGATTTTTGACCGAGATAACTACAAAGCCCAAGACTCTGCTTGTAGGCTACTTCCATTGTTTCCCTTATCACCCAACCTAATCTTTTCTTCGATACATGTCTTTAAAAAGAACTTTAGTTGTTCATGCGTAAGTTTGAGTCGTGAGTTGTCACCCATGCCTATAAACAAGACGAAAACATGTCAATAACTGCAACACATACACATAATACGAGTTTATGTTCCATTTGAGCAGCCATGGAAAAATGCCTCGTTCGCATAGCAAACAAATGAGTTTTAATCCTATTTTTTTTTGTAGTTAGCTAACACATTACAAATGAGTTATGTGAAGTTTGAGATTCATTGGACTAACGGTGTGGTCAAGGTATTATAGCATCACAGAAACATAGTGAGTTGCTGTCTCGTTTGCGCAGCCGTGGCAAAATGCCTCGTTCACATAGCAAACAAATGAGTTTTTATCCTAATTTTTTTTCTGTATTTAGCCAACACATTACACGTAAGGTCTGTGAAGTTTGAGATTCATTGGAATAATGGTGTGTTCACAATATTTGTTTTGGTACAACATCACAGAAACATAGTGAGTTGTTGTCCCGTTTGCGCAGCTGTGGCAAAATGTCTCGTTCACATACGAATGAGTTTTTATACTAATTTTTTTTCTATAGTTAGCTAAAAGATAACACGTAAGTTCTGTGAAGTTTGAGATTCATTGGACTAACGATGTGGTCACAATATTTTTTTTTGGTACAGCATCACATAAACATAGTGAGTTGATGTCCTGTTTGCGCAGCCGTGGCAAAATGCCTCGTTCACATAGCAAACCTAATTTTTTTTTCTGTAGTTAGCTAACAGATTACACATAAGTTCTATCAAGTTTGAGATTCATTGGACTAACAGTGTGGTCACAATATTTTTTTGGTACAGCATCACAGAAACATAGTGAGTTCTTTGTCTCGTTTGCGCAGCTGTGGTAAAATGCCTCGTTCACATAGCAAATAAATGAGTTTTTATTCTAATTTGACCTGTGAAGCTAGCTAGCACATTACATGCGAGTCCTGTGAAGTTTGAGATTCATTGGACTAACAGTGTGGTCATAGTATTTTTTTTTTGTACAACAACACAAACCTACTATTATGTATCAACAATTATCAAAACTTTACCCAAAATCTTGAACCCATATTATAATCTAACAAACATATCAACATTATAATTTATCAGACAATGTGCACTTTGCAAGGAGAAAAATAAATCATTAATTAGCATAAAAAAAAGATCAATTTTAAAGACTAAAAATCAATTAAAAAAATTACATGCTTAAAGAGTTGAGAGGCAGAGAACTCAAAGAACAAGGCTGTGTCGGAGGTATCAAGGCCACCTGCGGCGACGGAGGTGGGGAGATGGAGGTGTGGAGATGGAGGTGGGGAGATGTAGGTGGGAAGCTTTAAAAGGTGAGAGAAGGATAAGAGGAGTAATTTTGTGGTTTAGAGGTTATCAGATTTATCATTAGGTCAAATTAGATAAGAGGCGACAAATAAACTTCTGAATCTTAATAGAAAACAAACACATAATTGTCTTAGGGTCCGTTAGGTTTGTAGATAGGTTTAGGATTTGGATTCGGATTTTGATTTGGATATGATGATAGTATATTACTTTGAATATCTTGTTTGGTATGTAAGTAAGAATCATAAAAAAGTTTACTTGCGTAAAAAAAAGTACTATAATAAATAGTTTGCTTTTGTCTAAAAAATGATATTATAATAGAAGTAGTGGTGTGTCAGAAGAAAAAGTCAAAAATATCAGGTGGTATGCATGTAAACCGGAGGACCCAGGTAGGATTTGTGGAATCCTTCATGTATGGGTGTCAGTTACTATTTGAAAGTACATATACATAAACCAAACTGCATCTTTTAACTATCATTCGGTGCCTACAGTGTAATACCTATCAACCAAACAGCACCTTATAATGTTTGACCGAATCAGACTTCAAAGGTAATCAGATGTATTTTGGAAAAACAAACACCCTCTTGGTTTGTATAGATAAAATTGGGCCTTTTGACATGAGAGTAGGGGTGTTGATCGGTTCGGTTTGTTCGATTCGGTTAATTCGGTTAAATTTTTTTTTAGGTCAACCCGAGAACCGAACCGAACCAAATTCAAATTTGGCTTTCGGTTCGGTTCGGTTGAATTCTAATTCGGTTCGGTTCTTGGGTTGACCCGAATAACCCGAATTTCACTATTTTTTAAGAAAAAATTAATAATTACATAAATATTTAGCAAAAAAAATACATTTCAAACATAAAAGGTGTTTTATTATATTATGATAACCTTTTAATAGTATTTATTTATATATAAATATACATAAAAATATATAAATATATATATATACTAGACGAGTACCCGCGCCTAGCGGCAGCGATGTCTAGTTTTCTGCAAAGTTCCGATGACCCATAAGTTTCTTTCCACAAACTGATTTGTAGCATTAGAGAATCGTTTTCGAATAACTACAATTCTGATGCGTGGTTGCATAGCAGAATAAATATATAGTTTTTAAAAAAATTATGTGGAGTCGATCTAAGTGTGTGAGTATATTTTATAATAGGATTATTTTAAGTTATTAAGATTTTTAGTAATAATAGATTCAAGCATTACAAAAAGCAACGGTATTATGTAGTTGGCAATATTATAGTGTAGTTTAGAGGTATAGCCAACATGTGTGACAGCTTTTTCTTGTTTTGTCAATAATTTAGGCATATAATACTATTTTTTTTACATGTTTAACGTTTATCATTTGGTATGTGGCTTTTAAAATTGTAACTTTGCAAATTGGATATCATCATATAAGATTATTTTGTACTATCAATTTGTAGAGATATTTATGCATTGTTCAAAGCTATTTGTTTGAGGTACAAATAATTATCGCTAAAGATAACAATACTATTTATTTTTTGTGATTTTAATAAACTTACATAACATTATTGATACACTGGACAAAGAGCTATACAATATATATTAACTTTTAAACGGCGATACATATATGCTAGTCCCTTAAATGGTGTAAGAGCAACATTTTTTAAAATAACATTATACAAATGACAAATTACATGTGTCAAAGCAAAATAAACCAAAAACTACAATTACTTGGTCTCTCCTTTCAAAAAAATTGTCACGGGTTCCACAACTACTTCATCATTTCTCATATAATTTTGTCAAATTTGAAACCCGATTTCACCCGGGTGGTTCAACTGGTTGAACTGTTCCGATTAAAAAATAGGTCGATTTAAACCGAGTCAAACCGATAGGTTGGGTCGAAAAAATGTCAAATTAAACCGGGTCAGCCCGCCGGGTTTGAAGCGTCCCTGGTCAACCCGGTATCGGTTTCAACAGGTCAACCCGGTATCGGTTTCAACGGGTCAACCGGGTATCGGTTTCAATTGGTTGTTTTTAATTTGGTAGATGTGCTTTTAATTAGGTGTACAATGTGAATAAATTATTGTATTTTTAAGTAATGGGGTGTTTTAATAAGAGTATTAATTATATTATTTATTTCTCTCTCCATTGACCATGTTTTCAACATTCAACTTTCAACATTTTTCACTTTTTCCACTTTGACCATTTTTCCATTTTATATAGTATAGATATATATATATATATATATATATATATATATATATATATATATATATATATATATATATATATATATATATTTATATGAATTCGGTTTTCGATTCAAACTGCCAAACCCATAACCAACCCGAGAACCGAATTAGTAGTTCGGTTCGGTTTTAGCAAATTCGGTTCAGTTACTAGTTCGGTTCGGTTATTTTCGGTTCTGTTCGGTTTCGGTTTTCGGTTTAATCGGTCTTTTCGGTTTTTTCGCTCACCCCTACATGCTACTAAATACTAATGGGTAGTTAACATTGTGTTTGTGACTTGTTAAAAAAACATTGGGTTTGTGAAGAAAGTAGTTGAGATAGTTTAAGGGACAAACTGAAAATATTTTCTAAACATAGGCATAATTTTTTGTGCATGCCCAACAATACATGTTGTCAATTAAACCTCAATTTGTCTAAATCATACCAATGTTTTCCATCCAATCTCATTGACAAACCCCACACGAACCCTCTATGATTATGATTATATTGGTGGATCAATGTAGGTTTTTAAAATGTATATAAGGTGTTTGAAGACCATAATTGATGATAAAATGAGAGGATTATCATATTGTCTGTGTTTTCCGGGCCTACGTAAAGTTAACCCCGACAACGATACAGACAACAACCTCGTATCCCATGAACAGAAAACACCCGATGACGTTATCACTTCTACAGGTCTCATCACAATATGTTTCTATATCTATATGTATGTATTTCTTCTTTGTCTTGATATTATATATGTTTCTAAATTTGGACATTGATATGGAAACATAGATTTATAGCTTGATATGGTGAAAATCAACAGGCTGTTTTTTAATTTGTTTCTTAAGGAGAATTTAGAATCTGTGATTGAGGTTTAATGTAGTATGATTTAACTTTGAAATGAATATTTTTAAAAGTAGTTTGACATGATAATATGTTGAAATCTTTGCTAGCTAGACAGACTTTAGTAGGGAAAGTTTGTATAAATTTTGTTAGGAAAGACACATGAATGGAAAGAAAACTATCACATAACAGATGTACAAATGTTTATGATAAGTAACCATAGTTACAATCAGGCGAGTACTATGATGTTATGCTCCGGATGTCATGTTCGATCAAATCCATTTGGGTCGCCAACAATTCCATATTACACTTAACAAATTTCTTTTCAAATTATATACATTAAAACTTATAGTTTACATTTATAAATTGAAAATTTAAATTTTAAGTCTTGCTTCTTCAAACAAATGTTGTTCGATCTTTGAATTCCATTTTTCTGATTTTGAATCGATGCAGATCAAAAAGTGGATGGTGAAAAGCCACAAAGAAAAACAAACGAGCAGGAATCAAGTACAAAACAAACACAATTGTCACCATCATCTTTAAAGGTTGATGCTCCAACAGATACTAGAGTAAACAAACAAAGAATATTTAGTTACAAAGAACTTGTAAAGGCTACTGAAAATTTTAAGAATGACCGCTTTCTTGGGGAAGGCGGGTTTGGCGAAGTATATAAAGGAAAGCTAGAAAACCCAAAACAAGTAAATAACTTTCTCTACCTTTCAAGCTTCAATTTATTCATTGCAAGTTTCACTTTTAAACTTCTAATATAGTAAATAAATGGTCAGGTTGTGGCTATTAAAAAACTAAATCAAGATGGTTTGCAAGGGAATAAGGAATTTCAGGTTGAAATCACAATGCTTTCGCTCGTGTGTCACCCAAACATTGTTACTTTGATTGGATATTGCTCTGAGAGCGACAAACACCTTCTTGTTTATGAATTCATGCCCTTTGGATCCTTGGAACAACACCTACATGGTAACGTGTCAATTCCACAATTACTTTTTTAAGGTGGCAAGATGGGTGGGTTTGGTAACGTGTCAAACGTATTTGGGTCAAATGATGGATTTCTCCAAAATATACGGAGTTGTTGCAGACTAACCAATTTTTGATTTCGTTTTTTAATAATTTCAATAAGTATGTCTACGCATAATAAACTTACTTTGGGCGACTTTCAACTCATTTAATCCAACTCATACAAGGTTTTTTTCTATATGATCGGTTAGAGATAAAACATAAGTTAACTCAAACAAACCCATTCATTTGATTTGGTTCATGGGCAGATCCTAAACCATATATGAAGCCACTCGACTGGAATACAAGAATGAAGATAGCAGTTGGAACAGCTAGAGGCCTCGATTACCTACACAATCATTGTGAACCTAGTATCATCTACAGGGACATGAAATCATCCAACATCTTATTGGATGAAGGGTACCACCCAAAGATTTCTGACTTGGGTTTGGCTAAATTTGGGCCATTAGGTGATAAATCATATGTGTCAACACGGGTAATGGGCACAATGGGCTATTGTGCACCCGAGTATGGGTTCACGGGTCACTTGACCATAAAGTCCGATACATACAGTTTTGGGGTGGTTCTTTTGGAACTAGTGACAGGTCGACAAGCGTTAGACCAAACAAAGGAAGGAGGGCAATATCTTATAGAATGGGTACTGCATTTTTCTAAGGGAATGTTTAGCATAGCCTATTGAAACTGATGATGTGATTAATGTATTATGATATGAGGTTGCAATAATCAGTATTTATACTCTGAATAAACACATTTTCTTGTGGATTATCAGATTTCTTGGGGTCAAACAATTTAAATTTAAGTAACGAGTTTTGAACTGGCTGCATCAGACATTTAATTGATTATCTAATGGTAAAACTACATTACCTATATACCCATTTTTCAAAAGGTGTCATTTTTTCTGTTCACAAAAATATTTCTTGGTCCATTTTACACATCAATATCACATAATCACTTTCACGAAGCACATCCAAACACCCCTAAAGTAATTATGAGACATCATTTCTAGCTTGCTAATTATCTTTTTTCTTTTGTGTTTGCTCAGGCAAAACCAATGTTAATAGACAAAAGGAGACATGTGAAGTTAGCGGACCCAAAGATGAAAGGGGAGTTCATGCAAAAACCAGTACGAAAGGCTGTAGAAGTTGCATTGATGTGTCTCAATGATGATCTTGAAAAACGGCCAGACATGAGTGAAGTTGTAAATGCATTAGATTTTGTGGCATCTTTGTCTGATCCGCACATGAATCATGACTCAGTAGAGGATGAAGATGATTTTCTTAAAGAAAAGGAGGAAGAAAGAGCAAAGGCCATAGCAGAGGCCAAAATGTGGGGAGAAAGACACAGACATCAATCAGCAAACACGACACCATTATAATGACATAATTGATGAGATTTATATATATGAAAATGCCAGATTCTCGTTACTCATCTTATTACTTACTTGATATATGAGGAAAAGATAAGGCTAATGGGTGGTTCGTCTTATCAAGTTCTCATTAAACTAGAGGGGACATGATGAAAAGCACTTGCAGTTATTGAGAGTTGCGAGATGTTATCATTTAGTTATTAGAAATACATTGAGGATAATGAATTTCGTGTCTTAGAGTTTCTTTTTTCATGTATATAGGTAGGCAGGTCATGTACGTACATATAGACAAATATTGACATAGGCCGGATTCTGGAAGACTAAACTGATTGGTTTTAGGTTTACTTGTATGAGGTATATGTCTAGATATATCAATTTTGATTCTTAATCGGCTACGAAGTAGTTTTCTGGTTCTTTCTTTTTTCTTGCTCAACGTGATCCAAATTTGTTGACCAAATGCAAAACTACAACCGCTTAAGGGTGCAAGGTTTGAAACTCTCATCGCCAATTTTCATATAGATATCTTGCCATCAACGCAAAAGATCTCTTCAGATGCTCCCATGCACTTAGTAGTTTAGGACTTCAGGTAATTTTTGAATCATAAAATCATATTTTATTATATGCAACAATATGTTTTTCACAGTCTGAACAAATATCAGAAAGAAAAAGAAAAAAAAAATGGACCCAATACACGAGTAGTGCTAGTGCACACTGTGTCTATAAAGTGTGAAGGACTAAAGGGTGTCCTCTGAAATGAAAGGAATCTGATTCAATACTTTGTAAAAAATGAATGCATGTTTGCCGTTTCTTAAATGGGCCGACAGCTCGACATTGGGACCCAAAATAAAGACCATATATCATAATGTCATGATTCATCATGAAGATCAGATATATTCCCGCTTATTGGGCTTCGATGGGCCCTCATTAGTCATTACGTCCATTAGAGCAAGAGGTATCGTGACGAGGGAGGCTCGCCACTCCTAGGTGGCAGCCTCGCCACCACACCAACTCACCTTGCCATCTCTCGCCGGAAGTTGCCTCGCCGGGGAAGTGACGAAGAAAAAGACAACAACTTTATTTTCTTTTTTGATTTTAAATTGTGTTTTGTGTTTGAATGAGTGTGTGTAGTTTGAGTGGGTAGGGCCCAAGTGAAGAGGTTGAGGTTAGTTGTGAATGGGGGTATTTTTAAGTGGGTGTGTTGAAGTGATGTGGCACATGTGGCACCCAAGTGAAGAGGTGTGGCTTAGCCACGATACCTCTTGCTCTTACACCGTCCGTATTGGTGAGTACCTTACCATCCTCGTCTTAAATCCTTACGCTTTGTTTTCGATTTTTTTTAAAGGAATAGAAGGGGATGGAAAGAGAAATAAAAAATATTGGTGTTCTTAATTTTTTTAAAAAAGGAAAAGTAGAGGACGGGAAAAGGGGGGGAGGGAGGGAAATTATGGCTTTTTTTGTGTACATATATTCCTCCCAATATTAGAAGATTAGGAAGGGAAATAGTTTAGTAAATCATAGGCTTGTATAAAATTACAAATATATCCTCAATAATCATGCACGTTTTATATGTTTGACCTAATTTTCACACTTCACAACTGCCGGCATTTATTTTTCTCTCATCATCGTAAGTTTATCCTTTGAATAATGTTTGTTTGTAAGTTCCTTTTTATGTCAGTTTTCAAGTTCCCATTGCGTGATTCATAATGGAGTGTTGTCAGAGCCGTCCCATGGTTTTTGGAGGCCCTGTGCCATTATTACAACGTAAATTTTACAAACACGAATATCTTGTATGAGTGCAAAATAAGTCCAAAGTGCAAAACCTGTTTTGATTTATTCTTCAACAACATTAGAATATCAGACTCAAATGGCCAAATTCGTCACAATAATATTATTGGATTACCTTTGAGAACTTTTCGACAATATATAGGATATTCTTAAAATTTTAAACATTGTAAACCTTTAGTAAATGCTTTTTCTTGAGCTTGGGCTAAAATTGTCAGTTTTGTAATACTTTATATACGATTTTGAAAATATAAATAAAAACTTAAGACAAAAGTGTACAGGTTTTTAACTATAAGGTGTATTATGTAGATGACATAAGGTCATCTTCTTCTTCACCAGAAACAGAGTCATACTCCTCTTCATACATCATTTCTAAAATTAACTTATAACCAGTGGATTTTCATCCATTGTATAATATGTATCAAAGAACCTTAGGTTTTAAAACACCTTATTATCAATTTTATGCTAGAAATCAAATTAAACAAGCATTGGTGTCTGTTATAATAACCCGTCTAAAATCATGGTGCCCTCATAAAATCGAAGGCCCTGTGCGGTTGACCACCCTGCACATGCTCAAATCCGGCCATGAGTGTTGTGCATCTTAGATGGTTCGGTCAAAGTTCCTTACTGAACTAATTTGGGTATGTTTTTGTTTGCACGTGGCACATTTACGAGACATAATTACTATATATATAATTTGTGGACACAAAACGGTGCCCACCTATGTCGTTTAGGGTTAAAAAAAAATTTTTGGGCTTCTTCGCTTGGTTTGGCCCAAAGGTTCTTTGGAGTTACCGACATCATATGTAGAAGACGATAGATACAATATCAAAGCCGACAGGTATCTAGAATCCACGGACACTCTTTACGCCTCTCTTTTCTTATCCGAAGCCGGATGATGAAGAAAATGCTCGCGCTGCATATTAAAGGGAGAAAATCTAATTATTAATGATGAGTGAATACCATCGAAGTTGTGAAATTTTTCACAAGAAACAATTTAACAAACCCTAATTCTTCAAATTGATTTAAGGTATTGTTCTTTATTCCCTCTTTAAATATGTAACTGTTTGATGCGTACATGATTATTAGACCTAATTAGATCTAATCATCGTTTCCCAAATTCTTAGTCTTTTTTTTTCTTCTTTTGGTATTAACGGCTACACATCTGGCCGCCTAACTTTCTTCTTATCCAAAAACAGAGACATCAATACGCAATTTTCAGGAGATAAGTTTTTGTGGATTACACTTTTTGCAAACACAGGTATTCAATACTCCGGTGAAAAAAAATGACCACTGTTGCTTATGATTCTTTGTATCAGTTTTATTGTTTCTTAGTTCTGGATTAATTGTTTTGTAATTTTCGGGTATAATATGATCTTTTGTAACAGGGAAGATGAGGAGTTCAAAGGGCTTTGTTTCTGAATTTGAATCGAAAGTCGACAAGGAGATGGCATCAGTTCAAGGTATTTTTTTGTTTGCTTTTGTAGTATATGAAGTTTTGGAATTAGGCTTATGTTTATCGGATATGATTTTTTAGGACTATGTCTCTTTTGTAATTGGTAGGACAAACTAGGTGCAATTAGTGCTAGCACGGTCTTTGATACAAGTATTAACGGACTAAGCAATGTAGTAAGTTTGTTTTCGTCAACTTGAAACCACTTTTAACTTTCGGCTTTTCTATAATTATGTTTAAACTCGCTTTTTCTATGTGAATGTCTTTGGTCATGAAGTGTGGCAGTTTTCGAAGCGAACGATGAGACGGTTGAGGTGTGGGCAAAGGCGTTGGAGAAAGATGCTACGGCTGTTATGCTATTGTGCTTGGTATCAATGAAGGATTAGAAGAGGGTTGTAGCATGCCACATAGAAATAATAGACGTAAACGTGTTGGATGTTGCATTTTGAAGCTATTGCAACTTCAGGTGATGTTTCTTTGTTGAACACTAAGTGTTTTCGTTATTTAACGCCCAAAATGAAACAGATAACAAAATATAAATGACCATCTCAAAATTTGTATATAAAGGCGCATCTCATGAAATTTTTGCAAAAATTTTATTTTGTGCTTGTTTATGTGTGTTTCTTTGTTAATTAGGTTGGCATATGTATGACATGGTACGCTCACCGCCAAAGTTTAAAGCTTTTGTAAGTCCACTCTTGAACCCGTTTTTCTCTCTATTTTCCTGTGTTCTCAAGGGATTTGGTTACTGGGTTGTCTCATGAGGTATTGTTCTTGGGTTCATTCAGTTGGTGGCTTCAGGGGATGCACTGGGTGGGTTCAATGGGCGGATTCAGTATGTAGGTTTAGCGGCTTGGTTCAGTTGGTGGCTTGGTTGCCAGGTTCAACGGATCGTTACAACCGCAGGTATCAAAGGCGGCTAAATAAGTAGTTTGGAAATGGTATTGTTTCCTATACTTGCTTTAAGTTGGCTGGCATGGAGACATGACATGTCATTTGACCCTAAGACTATTCTCGGGTCGTAATTGGAAGAGAGTCAAGTGTAAGACAGCGTCTAGGTATGTGATAACACTCTTTTTTAATAAAATTAAAAATAGCTTGAGGTGTATATCTGAATACGTAAACTTTCGGCCATCCGATGTTTCACTTTTTTATTTATTTTAAAAGCGATAAGGACAACTTAGACTTCTTTGGTTTTTGCTGTGTCGTGACTTTTAATTTGCCGCACCATATACCTTTCTATGTGGATTTTTGTTGGACTATCGGCTTTGAGAGATCTTGATACTTTCAAATAAATATATCTGCGATGTTCACTTTAGTTTTTGGGGGTTCTTGTACTGTTTGTTGTTGTTGTTGTGATTGTGTAGAATTAAGCATTATAGCGGTTAGTATGCATTGACGTTAGTGGTTAAGTCTAGGGTGTTAGTAAAAGTTAAGTGCGTACATTTGGGTTCTGATGTGAGATTTACGACAATAACCCATAAGCAAAATCAGAAGCCGGCAGCAACTGGTAAGCTGTTGAGGATATGTAAGTATTAAATACTTTATTGACCAACTAGAATACTTTAATAGCTATGTTAATTTCTTTTGATGTGGCTAAATGAATTATATAAAATGAATGAATTTAATAGCTATGTTAATTTCTAGCACATTAAATTAAATTACTTTAATGTGCTATAACTCTGTTTTTGATGTTGCTTTATATAAATACTTTAATTTCTATATTTAGGAGGGAACCAACGTCAAATGTGAGTTTAAGATGTAACGAATTCAATGTTATGACTTGCGTCAATAGCCAGAAGTTATGAGTTGAAACACACTCTTAATTTTGCATCAAAAGCTTTGATCTAAAAATATCATCATATGTGTCAAAAATTACAAACCTTAATCGACCTCCAACTGTTATGCAAGTTCCCATCTTGAATTGTTCAAATCTCAGGTATATTGTTTAATGTCTTTAATCTTTGTTTATGTTTATTGCTATGATTTTTTTTCTTTTCTTTGTAATTACTCAATCAGTTGTTGTGGTTGGCCATCCAATATAAGGATATGGAAAGTAGTTTTATATAAATGGAATTTGAATGAATACACTTTTTAGAGGTTTTTTTTTTTTTTTTTTTTTTCCTTTAACAATTGGTTAATCTATGATTTATTGGTCGGACGAAACAGCAGCAGCTGTTGGAGCTGGAGAAGGTGCGGATGGATTTTCAGAGGGACTTTGAGCTGCAGGAGAAGGAGATTATGGAACAGGCGCACTGGCCTTGCAAAGATAAGTGAAAAACATAATGAGGATGCTAATTTGGTTGATAATTTAAGTGGATAATCGAGGTAAATTTATCGCTTTATGTTACACAATCAAAACCTTCGGATGTCTCGAAGGTACAATGGTTTGTTTATGAAGGTGCAGATAATGGTTTGTTTCCAAAACCATCAGGTTATAACAACAAAGAAAGATGCCGCAAATTTTTTGAGGTAGGTAATAACCGTAATAAAAAAAACTGATTAGAGACACTAAAAATTAGTATGCGTTGTTAAGAATTTATTTTTATATGATTTATTTTTGGGTCTAAGTTCTTGGATGCATGATGAATTTGAAACCTTAAAATCAGTGATTACTTACCGGCGTTGGCTGAGGTTATTAAGATGGCGTTAGATTAAATACAGGTATTCAGGTACTAAAGTTCTTATAAAGGTATGCATCTATTTTCGAGTATGTATTTTATGGTTTAAAGAACTTCGGAATAAGTCTATGCAGTAGGAAATAGGGTGTTATATCTGGTACGTCCTCCGGTCTCTGTACTTATCGAGGTTTCCAAGCGATTCACGATAATCTCGCAAAGCGTTAGAAACTCGATTGCGTTTGTATTGTCTGCAGAGAGAGCGTGAGTAGTAAATCAATCTTCCGATCAGTCCGCGGTAACTTATTGTTATCTTAAAGAAAAAAATGCCCAAGCCGTTGGAGGTTTGAGTGGAATGGTTTCACCTCAACAGTCAACTATAAAAATATGCATACCATAAAACATCAAATTTATTTTAACATTGTCCGGTCTTTGATTAAATGGAGTTAAATTTTTTAAAGGCGTCTGAATGTGCGTGTCAACTCATATATGTTTTTTCATTGTGTATTCTTGCTTTGTCTTTGGAGATTTGCTTGCATCACAAGGGATTTGCATAATACATTGACGGGTACTTATTCATCCTTTTTCTTAACCTACTTTGAGGGACTAATACTCTTATATCACAAACTAATACCAATGATTAACTTCTAAAATTGTAGCTATTGCCAATGGTGTTGCACCACAAAATTTGAATAACCTTTTTCCGGTTACCTCCGTGTGTTGTTTCGGATCTGTTGGCTGCGAAAAGGTGTCGATACGTTTTTTGTCATAATGTTTTTGATATTTTGTACACTATTTGTTTTCAAAAGTTAGCTGTAATTACCTACAAATAAGTGCATCTTACATTGTTATTATTGTGCCTGAAAGTGGAAGAGTGGTGTCTTATGCCAAAGCGAAGCAAGTGATGGGTGATATGCCGAAATTCTCCGTGGTTAGGCAGCGTTCATGACAAATTTATGGAGTGGTATGTTTTTGAATTTTGTTGGTATATTTGTACACGTGTAGATTACAATAATTTATTTGATTATATGTTTAAGCTGATTGGATACATTGAGATTCAAAATAAACCGAATCTGATTCATATTAGTTTAGGCATACAATATTCTTTATTTTCTCTTTTACCAGCCTTAGAAAGTTAGGTTAGAAAGTTAAAATCTGCGTCCATCGACCTCGGAGAAAGGGGTGGCTCACGATGCGTGATAGCGTTGGTTTCGTTAACTGGCTGCGTGATCCAATGCTGTCTGCGATCCAGTCTACTTTCTTTGAAGTCAATACATCAACAGGTTTATTTACATTTTAACGTGAAACACGTATACCGATAAATAGAAAATGCCCCGTCTGCTTTCTTTGAAGTCAATACATCAACAGGTTTCGTTACATTTTAACGCGAAACACGTATACCGATAAATAGAAAATGCCCCGCCGCAACGCGGCGGTTTTGGGGCAATCCTTGTTATATATATATTAATAGGGCGATATGAAACGGCGACCATATGCGTCGTTTAGGGCTTCCGTTTTTTTTCTTAGCCCATTCGCTGGGCCCGTTCGTCTTTTCCGGCCTGCTTGTGTTTCTTCTGATACACGTGTCTCTCTCAATTGGTACGTGGCGTTATTTCCTTCATCATCCCGCTTCGTATCTCTTCTTCGTTGTCTGTTTATCCAAAAACAGAGATAAGACATCTCGGTCATCTCACCGCCTCTAACATCAACATCGGCGATTCATATTCCATTTCGTCAGTCTCAGCAATCGTCTGGTGTTTCTCGGTTGTGTCTTTGCTTTCACGTTAGGTAATCGTTCCTTAAATCTTAGGTGTTTGTTTGCGATTGCAATTAATCAAAACACAACAAGCTGGGACTGGTGGTTCAAGTATCAACACATATGTAACTTTATTTTTGTGGGTAAGGTTTACTTTTATTTAATTAATATTTTTGTGGGGTGTGGCTAATAGTTTGGTGGATTATGTGATTATCAGTTTTGATTTTGTTAGTTTACATGCATACCAACTGTTTGTTTTTATGTCACAGCGAAGAAGATGCTTAGTTATTGATAAAAACACACACATACATGCCATTATTTAGTCAGAGTTTAGAGCAACACTATTTAGAGTAACCTTATAGTGGTAACTCTGAACAATGGGTTGCTCACCCGATAGCCGATGAACATCGGCCCGCTATAAGGTTTGGTTGTAACTTTTACACTACAACCTGCTTTCAGCTGAATTAGATGACTTTTTATGTTTTTTTGTTATACAACTGTTTCTATGTTTTATTTATGTTCCTTATGTTGCGGTTGTTATTGATGATAGGTTGTACGATGTTGGCAGAAGTCGTAACGGGTGTCACTTATCTGATGTTCAGGTATCATTACTGGTAACCCAATATATATGCTTATCACTACTGATTGTACACCTTATTTGGCCAAATGTTACTGCTTCAATTCCGATAGTTCAACCATAATATTTAGCAGATATGTTTTATTTTGCAGTACAAGTGCTACACTACTCTGCTACAATTTGAAGTAGAAAGACGTAAGGAACTTGCAGTCATGGCGGTACCATTTGGTTCTAAGCTATGTTACTGAAATTGTTAAAAATGTGTGAAGGTCTGTGGCTATAAGCAAGGTGTGTATCGATTAAAGTTGTGATCGTTCGTGTGTTGGCGGGGCAATTATTATATTTGCAGCCACAACGGGTGTATCCGCTTTCTTCGATTGTCAACCTGTCTCAGCCTCATTGGTGTATGTGTTACATTTGTTAAAATGTCGTTGCCAATAAATGTCTTTTGGCAAGGCAACCATTGCGTTCGATGGTTGCAGCCACGGACCATGTTTGGCAACGGTGTTAGTTGCTTGCAGACCTAAGCTATGGTTTCGAAAAAGTTCCTTACAACATATGGAATCAAAATTGCAGCATGTATAGTCAGTTTCAGACGTTTACAGGTGTTGGGTTTGCTTATTGAGAACCGGGTCAGCTTTCTTTGCCTAGCTAAGTGTAGCTTGCCGAAGCCCGTATCTTGGCGGGGTAGCCAAATGGTTGCAGCCACGATGGGTTTCGGGTACCACTTCTGCTGTGGCCGAAACGAAAGTGTTGGTGACGTTGGATATAAAAGGCGATGATGAATTTGGATGGGTTTGATCAAAGCCGTGAATCTCTGTACCGTGGCGGGGCAAACAATCAGGTTTGCAGCCATGGCAGATGTATCCGTTTTTTTCGATCCTTTGTTTGTCTGAGCCTCATTATATTTTCAGTGAACGACCATGCCGGTTATGAGTCATGTGTTGCTGCAATGCTTCACGTATGATGGCGATGTGGGAAACGCTGCAATGTTTTATATCAGTTGATAAAACTTTTGGTCGCTATTATCATTAAAAGAGGCGGTGCGTCATAACACGTGGGGGATCAAGAGTATGAACGAGAATGCCACGTATATCATAAAACGTGTTAACGGGCCAACAATACACACTTGGGTATCCCAGTTAGACCGACGAAGGAACAGAGAGTCCTGGACGACTCGCATGTGCATCGTTTTGTATCCTAAAATTAATAGCTTAGAACAGGCGGTGATGAGTTTATGGTGGCAAGGGGATTAAAGCTGCGATGGTCCATATCTTGGAGTGGCAGGTTGCTATACTTGCAGCCTTGGTGGGCATATCTTCTTTTTCCGGTACTTTATCTGTCTCAGCCTTGTTATACATGTATTAGTTTTAGGATAGTAAACGGTGCTACTCCATGTCGTTTAGGGCTTGCATTTCGGTATGAATGCACAGCCTGTGTCTCTCGGTTGTTTTTTGCATTGGCATGAGGTAATCATTTCTTCAATCGTTGGTGTTCGCTGTTGTAGATTTGCAGTATGTTTTTGTGTTAGCTTTCGTTTCTGTGTCTGTAAATGTAGAATAGGGTCATGAAGGCGATGACAATAGTTATCCGCGTTTATGTCTTTGGTGAGTGCAGTTTAGGAACTCCTGTATTTTGGCAGGGCAACCACATCCAGATTGTGGTTGCAGCCATAGCGGGTGTTTAGTACCGCTTCCATACTCGCGGCATACTCGCGGAACTGAGCCTTTATAGATATTAAAGCGTGTTTGTGTTTGTGTTTTTGTGCTTCGGTTTTATGTTTCAAATGGACTGATATTTTAGAACGTCATGTGTGGAACTGTCGTGTTGAGTCTCCAAGCCTGATTTCTTACTATTTGATATTAAGTGTTTCGTTTATGGTTTTCCCACTCTATTCGACTGCACAAACGTGACAACTATAAAGGTATTACTTATTAACTGTCACCTGAACCTGCTTTGACCCGTTAACAAGCCCGCAAAACCAAACGGCTGCCATCATTCTGCTATGTTGATTTCCAGTTTTTGGTAAGTCAGTTTGTTAAATACGTCGACTTTAAATCATTAATCAACATAACAATCACACAGCTTACCTCCTATTAACATTCCCTTCAGATGACAGAATGAAGGACAACAGCAGGAACGAATTTTTGAGCATATGAAAAAACTTAATTGCATGTTAAGTCAAAGAATAAGAGATGTGGCCTTCGCCAAATGTTGACACTCGCCAATCTTTGTTACAATGGCTATCACTCAGATGCAAAGGCTGCTTATGCGCCTCTTTTTTTTAAAAAAAAATTGGCCTTTAGCTGATAAGATGGCGGTTATTACTATGCATAAAATTATAAGGTCGATTGTCACTACTGCGGGCAATGGTTGTGCGGAAGTTATTTCAGCAACTGGTAGTATTGGTGAAGCTATTGAACAGAAACTGTTACTCCTCTTCAACAGCTGTTACTCCTTACTTCCAATCATGCAGCAAACGGATTTAAGGATACATTTGATACTTATTTGGTCTGTAGGAAACTGATGAGAGGTGGCTACGTATCTCAGCGTACGTTATTGCTACCAAGATGTAAGCATAAGATTTGTAGCTGATCTGAAAAAGGTAAGAAACTTTTGATAAGTAAGATTATCACATTTATTACGTTCATGGTTCACTCAAATGTTTGAATTTGACACTTTTGCTTGAGTTCTAATACTACTTTACACATCTCCAACAATAGCTGGTACCATACTTTGAGGTCTGATTAAAGAAGCTCTGCCAACTGTGCTTTCTTCATAGACATTGACAAGATTAATCAAAATGCATGGCATGCAATCATAGCAGATTTGTCATTAGGAGAGCAGGGAACAGTAGCCGTCGCGGTTGGTGAGTTCCAGCTTCCATTACCATTTACTTATGGATGGGTTAGTTTGTGTTATGTTAGAATTGGGAAGCAAGTGAAATAAATATAGAAGTCTTTTGTAGGCCTTGATCGTCGTGTTGAAGATTCCAGCTTCGGAAAAGATTTGGATCACAAATTAAATCGACCACATCGACCCTCTGGTGTTAAACTGTTAACAAGGTATCATTTTGGCTTTCACTAGCTTTTCAATTGACTCTTGATATGTAGTAACAGATTTATCTGACCGTAGCGTAAATATTTGGTAAGGTTACAAATTCTGTTATAGACGCAATTAATTAGTTACAGCTTCATTTTTACTAACTAATGAATTGTGTATTGAGACTGCTGAATTGCGTATACATATCAGTAGTTTAGATAACTTGAGTTAGTGAATAGGATTAGTTTCTATTGTTGAACTGCGTATTATGAGTAATAATTTTATAGTTATACTATTGTTTAATTAGTATAAAGAATACATGATATGATTATGTCTTTGTTAATAATGTATTAGTGGACATAATGTCGTGAAATACTAAAAGACGGCATAAGTGACGATAACAAATGGCGTTAGCTTCGATATTACTATTAAACATGTGTGATAAAGTAGAAGTGATCATGTTTAGTAAATATACGATGTCTTTATTATATTTTAAAGATCCAAGTAGGGTCATCATTTAAACACGGTACCAAAATCGATTACCATTCAAACACATATCTAGCGCCCCGGTGTCACTTAAGGCCTTCGATTTATGGCCTGTATGGCGTCGATAGCCTCTGAATAATGTTTTTTACCCATCTTGACATAGTTGTTACCTTCTTCCTGCATTCCCAAGGCATATCAATAAAAGCCAATAGAAGAAAAATGCAATTCAACTCAAGTCACAATCCTATAGACATACTGACCGAAACAAATTACTTTATTAGATAAAAGTTGTGCTTTCGGTTTTCGATTCTTCTTCGCGAGAAGTTGGTTACATTGTTTCTTGTTTGTAGATTTCATGTTTAACCAAAGTGATACTTATTAATCTTGAAGTGAGAAAATGATAATTAGAGTCCCCTGCTCTTGAAATCATAGTAATTTTTCTCTTCTTACTTACCTAAAACATAACAAAATTAACTGTAATATCATATTATCAACATTTAGTTTGCTATTACCGTGACTTGATTATTTGACTAACTATGACTTTTTGATGTTACATTTCGAGAAACTTGAGTCTTTTCCACTCTTTTAGAGACCAATTTGAACAAACTGTAAATCTCTTTCTTCACAATTCAGAGCCGGTATACCGATAAATATAAAATGCCCCGCCGCAACGCGGCGGCTTCGAAGCAATCCTTGTTATAATAGATTGGTGTAGTATCCTAGGAATTTAAACTGTTATGTTATGTTCGTATATGGTTTTTGAGAGCCACATGTTTACTTTAAACTACATATAAACAGGTTTATCATAGGCAGGGGGCGGAGCCAGAAAAAATCTTGAGGGGGGGCAAAAATTTTTTTTTACGCCAATACGAAAATAGAAAGTAAAAAAAAGGTTTTCATCGACGAAGCTTAAGGGTACCTAATTCAACCACAATATTTGTAAAAGTGAAAATTTTCCAACAATAATTTACTAACTTTAATTGAAGAACATTATTTATATAAAAAATAATAATAAAAAAATAGAAAATAATTTACAAAAAGGAAAAGGCTAAAATATATACTACGTAGTAACAGGTAAAAGAAAAGACATAAAAAAGGACAACTTTTCTTTTTATGTTTATGACTTACGTGATTGTACTACAAAACAAAGCAAATGTACTTTTACTTCTTCTTCTTCATATGTTGTCTGCGTACTATTGTTCTTTCTTTAATGGCGTATGGCATCTCCAATAAATAAAACCGATCTTGCATCCTAAAAACTGCCTTAAAACTGTTTTAGCTTTTAATTTAGACAAGACAAACACTTTTTAAGAGGGGCAAATTATAAAAATATCTCAAACACTCAAGAAATTTACGCTACAATTTTTTTGGGTGAGGGGTCACTTGCCCACCGTGACCCCCTGTAGCTCCGCCCCTGATCATAGGATTATCATTATATAATATTCTTGACAACATATTATGTTCGTATATGGTTCTTGACAGCAACATGTTCTTGATAGCCACATGAACTAATTATAATAGGATTATCATTATATAATATTGTTAGATGTTGTGACTTGTACTCCTAAGGGTAGTTCTGTAATTTTGGCATAATATAGTTTAGCTTATCTACTAAGGGTATTTTGGTCATTTTGGTAGTATCTTAAGAAGTAAGAATTAGTATGTCGGTTGTTTTTGTATGTCGGTTATTTACTATATAACCAAAAGCAGAACACGTAACTTGTAACTTTTGTCTTTTCATAATACAAATATCAGTTATTGCTCTGAACCTCTTATCTTGTTCTTCCTGAATCTATGTTGCTGTACTTTTGCCTATGCTACTGCTGCTCCTTTTTTCTTTTGCCATCTGATTGATGTTCCCCTGATCCTAACAAATATTCTTTAAACTAATGTATATATAAATTGGAGGGATACTGGTAATTTTGTTAGTTTCTATATCCTTTCATTCCTACTTAAAATACAAACTCAAGAACACAAATTGCAATAACCATTTTCTCCATCTTGTCATCCCTTACTTTGCCCTTCTCATCCCCTTCTATTCTTTAAAATTTAGACTCGAGAACAGAGCGTTAGGTATGATAACATTTGATCTGGCATTATACTTACGTATCTGGTGTTAACACAACGTTACCATACCCTAATGGTTGCGTTTTCGTTGGCATTATAACTCAAGTTACTACGGTAACTTGAGTTGAATAGTGAATAAAGGCACTAATGATACATGAACTTAAACTTAGGCCTAAACTTAGACCTAAAACCAAGTGTCAGTATCCTGATGGCTGCAGACAGGGACCCACTTCTTTCACAGCCCATAAAAATGATGCCAAGTGGTTTTAGGTCTAAGTTTAGGCTTAAGTTTTGGTCCATGTATCATTTCTCTTGGTTTTTTGGTGTTAACACAGCGTTACCATACCCCAGGTGGTGTTATGATAAAAGGTAATTTTTGGATGTTAAATGTTTTGGTGTTGAAGTGATATGGTCTTTGAAGTGGCGTCACTTTTTAGGTGTTATGGTGTTATTACACCTAGCCCTTTTAGCGTTACATAATCCTTGTGATCAATTTCTCACTACTTTTCTCTTCTAATGATCATCAACATACTTGTCATTTACATATATCTCACTTAAACATGAAAATTTGAGTCTGTTTGGTGGTAGATTCAAACACCGTAAATTAATCTGTAAAAAAATCAAAAACCAATGATTACCAAATAAAAAAATACATCATCACCTCTTCCATTCAATTGGTTGTCACCACCACCAATACACCCTTGCTTCTACTCCACCAAACATGAAGGCTCCCCAACATAACATAACAGTTCACAAAGCGTGCCGAAGATGGTTCATGCGTAGTTTTACCAACCACTGCGACACTATGGATGGTCTTATAAACATCTAGATACAAAAGTATAATCATTTTTACATTAGTAAGTTATGTTCGATAAACTTTTCAAATGAATTACCAAGCAACAAATGAAAACCTTGATTGTATGAGGCAAAGCAGTATACGAGAGTGTGCGAGGTGTGCTACCGCACAGGGCTTCAAGTTTTTAGAGGCCTCAAAATATAATATATGCTCCGTTATATATCTAGGGCCTCCCAATTCATATCCAACAAAAAATGCTAACGTCATATAATCTTGTGTTGTAAATATTTGTTAAAACTCAAAATAGATCATTACTTGGTATAAGTATAACATATTTCTAACCATCACATTTAGTTATCATATAAGAGGGTGTTTGGCAAAGCTTTCAAAACGTGATTTTTTGATTATCACGTTTTCAAAACGTGAATAATCAACTTTTGGTGTTTGGTTCAAAACGTGATAATCTGATTTTTTGGGCACAAAACGTGGTTTTACAACTGGAGGTGGGGGCTTACTTTTGCAAAATGTCATTTTGATAACCACGTTTCTCAACTTGATAATCAAAGCCAAACACCCCCTAAGCTTTTGCACAGGGCCTCCGTTCGCTCAGCTACGGCACTGGTATGAGGTTGTCTCACTCACTACAAGAAAATATCGACAAATGTTTAGTGATGCGAAAAAGAATAGTGTCACTAAAACTAACCTTTTAGCACTTTTTAAAACGCTTGGACAAAAGCTTTAAAATTTTGAGATTCAATGACACTGTAAATAAAATGTGTATTAAACAGCAAAAAATGTATTCTTATATTTCTTTTGTCATTATAAATACACTTATACACTACTTACCTTCACTTCGATCTACCTACACTTTTTAAACGTAAAAGAAGCACATGAAACATATGAAAGTTTAGTGACATTTTTTTATAACGTTGTCGACACTTTATTTATTTATTTTTTTTAACCTTTAGTGATACTGTGATACATTTTTTTTTACATTTAGTGATACATATTACTTTTAATGACATTGACATGCACACATCTTCAACTATCTTGTTGGATATTATATGTTTCCTGATACGAGTAAAATATGTAACAAGTAAAGGCGTCGAGAGAAAATTTCCCTCTTCCACGTAAAACGTTTCCAGTTCTTTCGTAAAACGAAAAAGAAATGATATTACAGATTTTAATTGTTTATTATGCTTATGTTTTGTTAAGAATGATATTTAATAAAGTTTTATTCGACGGGATTGTATAATTTTCACCAAAGAACATTTGTTAAGCAACTTTGATGAGGCACATGGATTTATTTGCAGTTAATATTTTCTTATAAAAAGTAACTAACCTAGTAGTAGCAAATTAGGTAAAATAAAAGAAATCACGAAGCAATTAATATTAATATGAGTACTCATGCATAATATGGAGAGTTTATAGCGACATACACTTTAGTTGCGATGTTGTACGCATATAACTGTTTCGTATAACGTTTATACATACTACGTAAAATAATAAAAATGTAATTGAAAAAGTTGTAACATGGCGATACTTAAACTCAAGAACAATTCTCAAAATGTATCAAAGAATGTATATAAAAATGAAAATGAAACATTACTTCAATTTTGAAATATGATGTTTTATATAATGGAGTTTGTGGATAAAATTTTAGAAATTATTAATGTTGAATAAATAGAAAAAAAAATCATTTTTTTTTCTTTTTGAACGGCGAGTTAGTACAATAGCAAATTTGATCAGCCTCGAATCGACGCATCCCACCCAGGAGGAAAACCCTCAACAGAAAGACTCGAACTGAAACCTCTCGCATGTGGTAAATGTTGGAATTATATAACATATGACTAATCATAAATATAAACAATAAACATCAAGTACACATGCGGAAGCGTATAGGAAAGATTAACGAATAATTAATTAACATAAACAAGAATATGCGTACATTTCTTGATTCTAGCCGAACAAGAATCAAATCCACAAAATTAGCAATTGGATGAACCCTAATTAGGGTTTATAGGATTATGTGAATTACCCCTTACCGTTTTGTAATTCAATTCAAGAATACTAACAATAATATGTTAGTACCACTTTCTTGTACACACGTACTATACCAAATTAAAGGAATGCTAGTTTTAATCAAACAAATAACTTTGTATGGAAAAAGATGTAGATCGACACCTATGAGAGGGTGTACGATCGTTTGGAGCAAAACACACACAAAACAATTTTAGGTTTAGCTTAATGAGTACAAGAGATGCAAAACACAAGACCCCTAGCCTTGTATATATACTAAACTAAACTTGGTGAACAAGTTTGAGTTTGATATGGGTTGGGTTTGGTCCTCCCTTGGCCGATCGGTTACAACATCCCAAGGGGATTCCGGAACCTTCCCAATATTTGCAATCTAGACCTTTTCCAATTCCATATAACGACCGTTAGTCCATTACAACTAATTACTTAACGTCCGTTATAGTTATTTCGTTTAATTAATAAATAAATATAACTATTACATTTACTTATTAACTTTAATTCTCATACGCAAAGTGTGCAATCCCGTGGTCTCGAGTTCGATCATAACGCACGTCTATTAATTTATTGTCCATTAAACCAACATCTCCCACTTGGACATATCTTAATAGAGTGATCACATCGGTTAGCGTCTAGCAACACTTCGATGCCTCTAGTGCAACTCGAGCAAGGCTCCTGGAAAACCTTTTAATGATTTCTCATTATTATTATCCTTTTGTTTCTAATACCATGTTAAATAAAGATATGGAATTAAGTCATTCTTTATTCAACTAGTCTGTTTCTCATTATAAGTGATTGAGCAAAGATTACCAAATCTTTTGAACATATTCAGGGGAGATCTTTGGGCGTGGCCACGCAAACATCTTGTCAACCCTACGAGGGGCCCAGCAGTATTAAATTCCAAAATAAATTTGAAGGAACAAATTCTATCTTGACTACAAGAATAACCCATGAACTTTGCAACACTTCAGGAAACAACCCTTATGACTACGATTACATTATAGCGTTAAGTTGTTCCACAGAAGTGCACTACATTCATGACACTTATCGGTATCTCAAGTATGAGGACAACTATTCATGATTTACTTAATAACAATATCCATAAAGTAAAATCATGTAGTTGGGATAAGTCCTATATTCAATTCATTGAATATCATCTGAAATTGATATGCTTTCTCATCAATATACTTTTAAGTATATTCTACCAAATCTCTCAGATTTGTCTTAATTTAACGATACTCCCATATCATTAATTGACAACGGACGATTTAAAATAAATAAATTTATTCACGGATTAAACATGCAAATATAGGATACAATATATCATAAAATCAAACATACCAAGTATTTGATTTATTATAACAATTGTTTAACATCCCTTATCCAAATACCAAATAGATCAATGCATGAAAATTCCAGTTGATGAATTATGCCTCAAGTAATAACAATCATACTTGTTGACAAGACATAAATCAACCAACTTGATATATATATCGTAATTTTGAGAATACTTATTTCAAGAATTCAATTAGTGAAGTTCTTGTATGTGTGCATTCACCAATCAACATAATAATTCATAAAGTGTGTGACATCCTCTATCACCATTTTTATGACAATTTAAACTTTCAAACATTTTTAAAGTTTAAAGTATTCTTATTCTTTTAATGTATAATGCAATTGCTATCTTAGTAGCACAACTAGTTCACATGGCCATTAACAAGGATGAAATCCTACCATGACTAGTATTGAGTGTCATCTCAACTAAACCAGCATCATTGTATACAAACAACAATATGCTCATTAAAACTCCGTAAACTTTAATATCTATTGTGTAATGTTTGATGCTTTCCAAACTTTCAAGTTTGAAGCTGATGACAATTTGCACAACAATTGACATATTATTCATCCATAGAATCTAGGAGCAATTCCAGGCTGAGGATGTAATTCTATTAGAATATTCATTACACAAGTTATCTAATAACTTTTAGTTAGATATCAATGTTGTCAAATCACTTCTTATTCAAGAATGATACAACAATTTTAATATACACAACATGATGTACATGATGAATCTACATGTCAAACTTAGAATTCATTCATGTTCTATCTTGTCAAAAGATATTTATCCATTTCCCAAATGATATATCATGTTTTATTAGAATCATTTATTTTACTGCACATGTTTATTAGCAATAAACATATATTCCAAGGTTGAATGTTTTAATTCTTAAATCTTACAAGTGAAGTTTTATTCCAATCCAAGACTTAACATTTAGCTTACAAGGAATGTTACTTTATATATGTTATACAACATATAAGATTTAAAACCTTAACATAATACTTCCACTAGCTTTTAGGAATACTTAAAATTTATCTTATTTCAATTATAAATCGAAACCATGATTTAATAATTAAACATAAGAATAATTTCATAGATGCATGCATTTATCCATTCATGAATTATTGCACTTCGTACACTTCCAAAGATTATATGAATTCAAAAAACCTTTCGATTACTTACCGTCCTCGCTCAAGTAATCTTTCAAGAAAGAGTTTTGATATTCCATTGTCATATTTCATATTAATGGAAACAAGTATGACCATTATCATCTTTATATATTTAATGTGTCTAGAAAAGAATATTCAATCATAATTAATTGCTTAAGTATGATTAATAATCTTGTCATAAAACATGCATTAAATATGTGTACAATTTTGTCCATATGATTTCTACATAGAAATTCAAACCACTAGGGTTTTTCATCTCTTTGAAGAAACTCATTTCCATTCTCTAGTCTAACTATTAAGGTAAACCAAATTTCCAAAATTTATTACCGTTATGGACAACATCTTTAACATTCATAGTATGAGTAATTTACCCTATTAAATATTTGGTAATCCATCATAATTATTATCAGGTTTACTATAATCCTGCAACTCACATTTCTCAGCATATAAGTCAAATATTTGAGATATCTTTGCAGATCTATGAATGAAAATTCCATCATCATGAGGTCTATCATTTACATGTCTAACCTCATCATGATATTTACTAGTGTGTTTTAGAAGATTATGTATCTTGTAATTTTATCTTTCAAGATAAAAAAGAACTCCCACTTGCCTTTTCTAATATATAGACTATCTATATACACTTAGCAATTAGAGCAAAACTACATTGTTCTCTTTTTGGGACATTACAAATACACAATGATAATTCCTGACTTTAGTTTGTTAATAACCTATTCATAAGTAGTTTAACAAATTTAGAATCTTCAATTTTAAAACTTAATATGATTCATCACATTCCATAATAAAATGGTGTTTTATCAATCTTCTAGGTTGGAGTCATATTGAGTATATTTAATTCATACTCAATTTTCTAACCTTGTTACTTTTTAAGAAATAAGTGATGGTTATCTTGAATTAAACAAATCAAATAGAGTTTGATTATCCTAACTGAACATACCATCAACTTGTGGTATTCATTAGAATTAATATTGTAAGACAATCTAACAATATATAAGATAAACATATTCCTTATGGCTTACCTATTTACCAACTAAGTCAACTTAATGGTATAATAGACTTTCCAAGCCAATTGCATGCTTTATAACACAAGTACTTTTTAACCAAGTCACTTCATATCCATGTCTCATCAAGAAAACATAAATTGTTATAATCCCATTTAACGTTATACAGTAAAACCTTTATAAATTAATGATGTTGGGACCTGGATATTTTATTAATTTAGCGAGATATTATTATATTGATAAATTAATAATTTATTAATTTAAAGAGATTTTACGTATGACATTTAAATTTCTAAGTTCAACATACTAGTTACATTGTATATTAGTTAGAGATGAAAAATAAATTAGAAAAACAAGTTTCAATTAACATTTTATGAATTCATATTCACAAATTAGTTGAATTTGTTAAGTTCATTGTTTTTGAATAAGTTAAAAGTTAGTTTCTTTGGGACAAATTTCAATTATGGAAGTTCTAATTATGTATGGACTTTATATATATATGAATTTTTTTTAATAATTATTAATTTATAGTTTCGTTGGGACCAATATATATATACCAGGGTTTTAAAAAAATTATTATCTTATTATTTTATCGATTGGGGTTCAAATTTGCACTGGCCCCAAGTTGGGACCAGACAAATTATTAATTTTATCGAGGTTATTAATTTATCGAGTATTAATTTATAGAGGTTTTACTGTAAATCATTAATCAACTCAATGACTTCTTGTATATGTCTTAATTAAAAAAACATAACAATTTAACGTCTTACTTTATTATAAGTCTTAAAAGACTTTATGTTTATGTCTTTACAATGAATCATAAACATGTTTAACTAAAGTAATTATGAACACAACTCTTGGTTTCAATAGTAATTTCAAGTTAATTATTTACTTCACAATAATGTAGGACCACATTATTTTTCATTTATGTCATTCCAAATACATAAATAAACAAATTGAAGTAGTATTAGATTACTTCATTTATTTATGTCATTCTAATAATACATAAATATCTAATTTGAAGTAGTCTTAAATATCATTTTGACACATGTTCTAAATACTTGTCTAATTTAGAAACTGCAAATATGTCAATGCAAAGTCTGACTTCACATAGAGATTTACTTTGTTGTTGCAATCTCGCCAAGTTCTCACATGACGTAAATTGCAACACCAAATGTTTCTTGAATTAGATATGTTCAAGTTATATTAGAACGTTAGTCTCTTACTTTGCAGTCAAGAGAATCCGTTAAATCATATACTTATATGTTGTACCTTGCACACAATATAGATTTCTCCCCCTTGTGCATGGAACAACATCATGTATGAATAAACAACCACCGACATATGTTTGTTTACGTGACCAATATGATTGTGTCATTTGATATTAGCAAAACTAGTAGATGTAGAACCACTTCATTGTCTAACAAGGAAACGTACATGACTATCCTTGAAAACATAAGTTTCTACAAGTGGAAAGTAATTATCTTAAGACATTCTAGAGATAATCTGGGTTACTACCAAGATGACAAAGCTTGTAACTCTCACTGAATTAGAGATCATTACATTAATTCCTTATTCAGTAATAAGAACATAATACTCCCACTGGATTTGACAACATTGTAAGTGTTTCATTAACCAGTGAAAGAAAATAGTGTTCTATTTACTTCCCTACACCTTTGAGAAAGTCCATACATAACAATTACTTATGTACTAAAGGAGTGTATTCTACTATGTAGATAATGAATTATCCATCAATGTTATTAACTTGAAAAATTGGGCATGCAATTTCTTTCTTAATAGTTCTACTATTCCAACAATTGTAAGTAGTACTTTTTAAATGGTCAAAACAAAACAACTAGATAAAATTTTCTAGTTTGTCTTTTACTAATTATACAGTAATTAGTCTAGCTTCTAATTTAATAACTCAGAAAATATGCAATTTTATTAACTATTAAAATTTGCTTACGAGTTATGTATTTAGAATTTAGACAATTCTAATTGTCCTATCATACCTTTCTTCATTCATGAAAAGGAATAGGATTGAATCTCACTATTTCTTATGAAAAGAGGACTAGGTTTATTCTTTTACTACCTCCGTCCCAAAATATAAGTCTATGTTTGACTTTTCAAAGTCTTTTTCTTCAGACTTTGACCGTAATTATTTTTTCTTGTGTTATATAATACTTGATGAAAAATATATAAATGGATTTGTGTTTCAAATATATGTTCATTGGTACACTTTTCATCAAGTATTATATAACACGAAAAAATATAATTACAGTCAAAGTTAGAAGCAAAAGACTTTGAAAAGTCAAACATGGACTTATATTTTGGGACGGAGGGAGTAATAAATTTGACTCTACCAAAAACCCATACAGGTGTAGATCAATTTACCAATACAGGAATAACCTTCGTTTACGGTTTAATGTTGCATTAATACATTTACAGAATTAGCAAAATTCAATTTTAGTATTTTCGATAATTAAACTTTTCAAGAAAATAAAATACCCAAGGTAATATTCATATAACCATAGAATTTTCTCGAAAACTAGGATCCAAATTATCATAGGTTCAATACATCAGTTGATCTGCTAGTAACGAAAGCATATAATAAGGTAATCTGTCGAACAATAATTGGCAAACAATTTCCAATTCTAGATCATTATGGGATTTATATTTTCCAAGCGTATTGCAAATATAAACATTTTTCATCCCATCTTATGCCTTGAGTCCAGGTCTCACTTCCTACTCAACTTAAGTGTTTAACTTAAATAGCGCAAATATGTCCATGTAGGTCGACTTTACATAGAGATTTACCTCTCCATCACAATCTAGTCAAGTCTTGTCATGGCGTAAATTGCAACTTTAAGTGTTCCTTTTAATTAGATGGCACATAACTTAATTTAAAAGGGTACTAGTTTTGATTTTATGTGGTCAAATCAAATATGTACAAAGATGTCATGCATTCATCTTGTAGCATAATTTTAATAAAAACTTTTTATTACCAATTCATAAAGATCAAATTATCAAAGTTTTGATTGAGGTATTGGGTTTACCAATCAAGAAATTTAGCGTTAATTATCGCTCATTATACCGTACTTTTGCATAAGTGTAAACACTTAGTGTTTCGGGTAACTACCACCAAAGTGGCGCATGGAATTAAAACTAATTAAGCCCTTAAGATGAATTTGTACATTTATGGCTTACTAAGTAGCTCCAATCGAACTCACAGGGGGTAGAGGACGAGGTAAGCATAAAAGCATAACCTGAGACATCCTTTCGGTGTGACTGTGCGCACTTCTTTATTAACCCCTTTATAGTTTGTTCTAGTGGGTGAGCCGTTCTAACCATTTAGTACAAAATCATCAATCAATTAAACTATTGAAAACTTAACTCTTCAAAACAAATCAAATTTCACCATTGTTTAGTCCATAATATTTTTCTATTAAAAATTACCCTTTGCTTAAAACTGTCGCACATAATAAACAAACAAGTAAACAAATAAAAAATAAATAACTAAAAACAATGCGCACATAACTAACAACTTAATACGTGTAAACAAGTAGCCACATGCAACTTATTCGATAAAACCCTATTAATAATCAATGTCTAGGTTAAATAATGTATATATTAATTAGGGTTTTCACTCTCTCAATTGAAAGTGAGCCACATACATCGATGAATCGATTGCGTAAACCCATAATTAATAATATACCACATTGCACATAATTGATTCATTAATATATATAATTGGAGTCTTCCCCAATTCAAGATTTATCGTAAATAAACATGTGATAAATATATCTTAACAATTAAACAATATACAAGCAACTATCCATGAAAAACATGCATGTATTATCATGGATATATCATAACAATTATACAAATAGTCACAAGATCGCATATTAAAATTCCATGTCACATAACATATTATTCATGAATTAATCACGTAACATATATATTAATTCTAGGTTTCGATAAGGTTAACAAACAATTTTAAAACCCTAAAAAAAAAATTTGGTATGACTAAAAAATTTAAGGGGTACGCCCCATAAAAAAAATTGACCCATAAAAAAAAATTAAACCAAAACCCTAGATTAACCATATCAAACAACATACAATTATTCGTTTTTAACGCGTTTAGTAATTAATTACTCATTAAAACCAATGACTCGTGATGCCACTGTTGGAATTATATAACATGACTAATCATAAATATAAACAATAAACATCAAGTACACATCGCGAGGCGTATAGGAAAGATTATTAATGAATAATTAATTAACATAAACAAGAATATGCGTACCTTTCTTGATTCTAGCGAAACAAGAATCAAATCCACAAAACTAGCAATTGGATGAACCCTAATTAGGGTTGATAGGATTATGTGAATTACCCCTTACCGTTTTGTAATTCAATCCAAGAATACTAACAATAATGTGTTAGTACCACTTTCTTGTACACACGTACTATACCAAATTAAAGGAATGCTAGTTTTAATCAAACAAATAACTTTGTATGGAAAAAGATGTAGATCGACACCTATGAGAGGGTGTACGATCGTTTGGAAAAAACACACACAAAACAATTTTAGGTTTAACTTAATGAGTACAAGAGATGCAAAACACAAGACCCCTAGCCTTGTATATATACTAAACTAAACTTGGTGAACAAGTTTGAGTTTGATATGGGTTGGGTTTGGTCCTCCCTTGGCCGATCGGTTACAACATCCCAAGGGGATTCCGGAACCTTCCCAATATTTGCAATCTAGTCCTTTTCCAATTCCATTTAACGACCGTTAGTCCATTACAACTAATTACTTAACGTCCGTTATAGTTATTTCGTTTAATTAATAAATAAATATAACTATTACATTTAATTATTAACTTTAATTCTCATACGCAAAGTGTGCAATCCCGTGGTCTCGAGTTCGATCCTAACACACGTCTATTAATTTATTGTCCATTAAACCAATAGTAACACCTCCTTACCAACTCTGCTAGGCAGAAGTTGGCTTTTTTATTTTAGAAACTACATTAAAAAAATTGTCAAAATTTGTTATGCTTATTTTTAAAGTTTTCGGTGGGTACATTGTCGGTGTAACTATCTATATTATATATTGTGACAAATCGTAATTTCAGGTCATTTATCAAGCTTTGAAAATTTCACTATTCATCTCGGGAAATTACTATTCATCGATTACTATTCATCATTTTTGAATTCCGTTTGAGACTTTGAGAGGTTATTTTAAAATTTTACTATTCACGAAACACTATTCATTCCCGGAGAAAAATTTCTATTCATGATTATTATTCATCAATTTTTTGTAAACTAGGTTTACGAGTATCGAATTCGTATAACCGTGAGGGTTAAGTTGCGTATTCATGGAACATCATTGAAAACATTTCATATAGACTAGAGTTAGTCTACATATCATCAGTAACATCATTTTCATATTAGTTTATGCATGGGTTTGCATATTCCATTAACGTATATTTATTTATTAAATAGCTATCATGTACGATCATTTATTTTGATCAATTGATCCGACACTTCCAACAATTGTCCAGATATATTTTTTTATACTCATTTTAATGCTATAAAAATTATATTATTAGTTTACTCGATGATTTGGATTTATTTTGTATATATATTGTTATATATATATATATATATATATATATATATTTACGACGGTTTACATAATTCCGACACGATAATTATTTAATCACCCGATACTTGCGAGAATTGTAATTTTATAATTTTTATGACTTCGATATATTTCATTTTGTTCCGTTAAAATCGATTTCTAGCTAACGCTATACATAATAACTAAATATCTAAACTAAATTTAATAAATGTTAAGTTATAAATACATTTTTATATCAAAACCATACCAATCTTGCCTTGTCATCCTCATTTCCACGCCCCCCCCTGTCACAAGAGAAATCAATTTTGATTTGTCTACTTAAATGACCATAGTACCCTTTTTATCTAGATATTTAGTTTACTACTCTTTTATTTTCCAAAAGAAATACATACATGATCATTTTTTGAAGTGAAAAACTAGAAACACTCTCTTCTTCATCATCCTTGTGGTTCGACCAAGCTTAGAGCAAGAAGAAGAATCCATCATTTTTTTCAAGATCAAGTGTTTTCAAGATCAATCTAGTGTTCTAGTATAGGTTTTGAAATAAAAACCTTTAAGTAATTAGGTACCTTGTTACCTGTTGAAACTTTAGACCTTGATAGATCTTGAGCACTCGCAGATCGTTAGTATTACTTATGTAATCACAAGCAAACTAATTAGACAATCTCTACGACTTATATTCTTTAGAGGAAAATCAAATATAAGCACAAACACAATAACTAAGAACACGTTGATCCTCTATGGATCTTTATATTACTAAAACTTGGTTTTTCAATTCGATACATTAATCATTCTATTGTGTTCCTTTTATAAGCAAGGAACCCTAACTTGTTTCCTAAGAAACGTATAATCATAAAACTAAATAAGATATACATTATCACTTCCTAATAAAGCTCATGCATATCCTAACTAAATATATAAAACACGGAATAACTATTTCCGCATAAACAAACTAGTACTATACTACTTGGCGAGATTACTGTTCTTCAGCAGAAACATTGTACTTCAGCAGAATCTCTTCGGCATATCACATGAGAGTAGTAACTCTAACTTAGCGAGAATTCTTAACAATCCTCCCTAAGCTGGAATTTGACTTGGTTAAGTTCGAGTTTCTTGATAGATCTTCAACGCTTCAGAGGATTGTACTCGAACATCAGCAACAAAAACACCAAATAATGACACCTCAATGATGACAAATCTTGAAAGTACTAAGTCTTTGCAGCAACAAATGACAGAATGTACATCAAAACATATTAGTTTCATACTATTCTCATCACATCCAGGTGTGTTAACTCCTGTGAGAGGTGAATCATTGAAAATAATGGATTTGATGTCTCTTTACCAATAGCCATCACTCTTGGAGTAGCAAAATGTTTAGTTCAAAAACTATGGTACAGATAACCATCTGATTTATTAGCAAATCAAGCAACCATAAACGGATTTGATATGTCTTTACCGTAGCAGGTTGCTCGGGACTAGTCAATTCTTAGGTGAACTGAGTACCAAATATGGTATTCCACTGCCTTTACCACAAGCCATATACATGTGGGCTAGTCAATTCTTGGATTCCAAAAAGGAATAAACCATGGTGAATTGATGACCATACAACACTCAGCAATTAAACATGGGTGGTTGCATACCCTATGATTTTGAGCAAACCATTACAGCTTATCAACGATTTGATGTGTCTTTCCCAAAGCTGTACCCTTTGGACTAGCCAACTCTTTGACATACACAAGGTACATCTGGTGAGTTAATAACCATCAATAATATACAACAAACCTGCAAGAAAAGTTAGGTAAACAAATAATATACAAATGTTTTTTTTTTTTTTTTTTTTTTAACTAAGAGGCAAACAAATAAACAAAAATTACAAACCATACAAAGTACCATAATCAAGATGAGTTTCTATGTTGCATAAGCTGATTTTTAATAACGACAACACATTGTTCAGCATCCAACTTATCATTTCCAACTGGATCCGGAGGAACTTCCAACTTCTGGATAAGCATTCTTTCCATAAGCCTCGTAGACAATGGATAAGTTCTCGACAAACATACAGACAGTAATACCACCCTTTGTCTCCACCACATGTACACGAGGCAGAGGATAAAATCGCCAAGACTCAACCCTCCACAGATGAGAGTTCTTCCAAATAAAATGTCCTTTACCATTGGGAGATTGAGAATCAAACAAAACATGAAGATCTCCCAATAAGAATATCCCAGAACCTTGTGGTGCATGATAATGGTAATGCTTAGTGACAAGAGTATATAGAGTAAGTAAATCTGCCCGATCCACCAAATGCAATATCTCCTTCAAAAAGTTAAACTGCATAGTGGATTGATCCAATCGATGAATGATGTTAAGCTCATTATCTTTCAAAGACCAATTAATCAACACATCATGAGATCCTCTGAAAATCAAGCAGATCCTTCTTTGATAAATGTTGACTCGGCCGGACCGTTAAATCCACATGAATCTGCTTGTGAGATGTCTCAACCTTAATATTCTTGCGAGATGACTGAATCCTAGCTGATCTCACAGATCTCCTTAAAGAAGAGAATCTTCTTTTAGCCATCCTCTTCTTCTGCCTACAAGGTATATAGATATCCAAAGAAGGAACATCTTCAGATTCTTCATGAGCTTCTCTAGAAACACCACCACGTAATGCATTCATTCAAGTACCTTTCTGCTGTGTAGATTTGGTTGTTGTTTCAACTTCCTTAACCATATTACCTCCTTCTGTATCGCCAGATGCCACAAATGGAGTTGAAACGGCACATCAGAGTTTCGAAGAAACCACGAAGGTTCACAGAAGAAACCTTGTCAGTTGAACTATTAACTTCAGTAGTTGCTTCAGTAGTTGCTTCAGTAGAAACAATAGAAGGTTCAGCAGAAGAAACCCTGGGAGGTGAATGAATAGCTTCAGTAGTAACCACATGATACATCACCTTAGGTGAAATATCATCAAAATTCTCCACAATCTCAACAAATTTAGGTCTTTTGGCCTTTGGAGCAACTGTATTTCCAGCAATCATTTTCAAATTGGAAGAAGGTGTTGAAGAAGATGAAGAAAACTTCATGATCTGATTATACTTATGAATCAGAACATGATCAGGCAAAGCCAAGACTTGCTTCATTGTTAAACCTGAGTTATACACCGAGGAACTCTGATTTTTCACCACCAATCTCATATTTGCTTTCTTTTGAGCTTCAGTTAGTGGTTTCTCTCTCTTAGCTTTGTTCTTTTGAGCAGTGATAGCTTTCTTCTTTGCAGCTACTTCTTCCTTTCTTTGTTGTCCACGAGCCACCATTTGAGCCACAAAATTCTCACTATCAAAATCTGCACCTAAGATACTCTGAGCCAGTGTAGGATTAGATATAGCTGTGAGTATAAGCATCCCGTGTGCATCGGGAATCGAGTAGCCATTGCATCCAATTCTTTTTCTTCTTCGAGGCAATTTAGAAATAAACTCAGCTTCAATCTGTTTAGCCAATTCAGCACTTTTCTTCAAATTTTCACAGTCACTAACGGTGTCTTGTGCTAACCTTTCCCTGTTCACTAACCGATCCGGACCAAGCTCGGTGTCAACCATTACTCCTTTCTCTTTATCGGTAGATTCAAAACAACATCGGTGAAGGAGTATCATTAAAGGTACTTGAAGATTCATCGGATGTGCATCGAAGAAACATGTTGAGATAAATCTTCAGCGTGTTGAAAATACATCGACTTGGATTCAAATTAAAATTCCTTCCGAAGGAAAACTTGAAGTATCGGTGAAGGTATAGAAGCAGATTGTGCTTGCACAGATGAAGCTTGACCAACTTCAATAGCAATGTCCATCAAAGGTGTATCAGCAACAACATGTTCTTCAGTAGTTGAAATATCCTCACTTTGCAATGTATCCTTGTGCAAAGATTGCTTTCTCCTCCTTCTAGTAAACAAAATTGGCTCCTTTTGCTGTACAGATGTAGCAACCATTGGAGTAGAAACATTAGATTCTTGAGCCACATTAGCCAACATATCGAGTGACTTAAACTGTCTGTCCACTTCCTCCTCATCAGAAGAAACATCCAATCTCCTTTTTCTACTATGACCCAGTTGCACTTCCAAATCCTGAACCTTTCTTTTCAATTCTACAATCTCACCACCAAGATTAGATTTAGTATCTGCAAGCTCCTTCTTGAGATCGGTAACTGACTACATACCGTTCACTAGAGCATACAAAGATGTAAGTGTAATAGGGTCCTCGGCTCCACGGCAGATGCTCGTGGTAATGATAGCATCATTGGGCCTTTCAGAAGAAATATCAACATGCTCAAAGAATGGAACACTATCATCAACTGAATCTCTAACAGACTAGGAGTGGTCGACCTATTAATCTCATCTCATCCTCATCATGAGGAATCTGTGTAGGTGGTGGACTAGAACTAGGTCTAGGTGAAGGTGTGGGTGAAGGTTGTTCAGGAGAAACATGAGGTGCTTGCTGACATTAGAAGGGCCTTCATCCATTGTAGCGATGGATTCCCATCGTGACAACGATAGTAGAATGTGGAGAACCAACAACATTCCTTCATCGGCAGACCTCATTGCCTTGAGGCAACATAGCAGCTAGCAAAGGATGATGTGCCCCCCTCATACTTAGTTCTCATTAAAGCAAATAGTTTAGAAGTTAAAACTCCTATGGGACAAAAAGCTTGGGCTTGTGTGGTAATGTCTAAAATCATCTGAAGAAACCTAGGGTACATCAAAAACTTATGCTTTTTCCTATCTATATTTTCAACCATATTATCAAAAATAAATTTAGAAAAATTATAAGTCAAACCCTGAGAAAGACACACAATACCACATCCAGCATAGTTCGTAGAAAATTGGTCCCATCCTCCCGATTTATTGCTTATACACTGAAGCAATGTGTGAACCAAAAACCTCCACATTGGACACAATTGATTCTTTAACCACATATCGGTCCTAGTGCCACGATATCCAAAAGCTCTTAACCGAGCAAGAATATCCACAGCATTAGAATGATAAACCCCATTCTCATCATCCAAATGAAGCTTACTTCTAATCAACTCCTCTGTCACAACATACTCTATTCCGTCAACCATAGCTACGATCTCTGTATCATTCCTCTTTTCATGATCGTCCAAAATTGTGTAACCAATGATTCATAAACAACTTCCGGAGAATGCGTTAAAGCATAATGAATCTTTGATCTCTTCAAGAATTCCACCATTGGCTTATACAGATCATCACCTTTTGCTTCTCCTAAAAACGCAACTTTGTTATGATCCCTTTTTAATTGAAGCGCCATGAGTGAAATTGTGAGTTAGGGTTATGATTCTTGTAAATGGAAGGGTTGTGAACTTAAGTGAAGAGGGAATCGTTTATTTTGAAGCGAAGATATGAGTGTAATGGGTTGGTAGAAGTTACCCAAAATATAGTCAAAAATATCAGAACTTACGTTGACCACATCTTACATGTATTTTAACTTTACCCACGAGGTAACCCTTCAACAGTCAATCTGGCAGTAGTACACTTCAGCGAAACAACTCAAGATAAAAGATTATCCTCATTAAATATCTAGAAGCGTTCTTGTGCCACCAAACTCACATTAAATTACATTAAACCTCGAATCCGTCTATATAATGATCCCAATACACACTTCACATACATCATTTATCCCCAATTCTCATCTCAAAACCCTAATTTCATCACAAAACACAATCAACCACAATCAACCTGAATACCAAACGAGGTTATAGATCCAACCTCTTCTTCATCATCATCATCATCAAGTGATGATACTAACCTTTGGCGACTCTATATTCCTCCACAAACATCACGACCAAGAAAATCACCCTTTCTCCCTTCTTACGAAGATGATAGTGTGGTGGATCCAAGTGAGTCTTCGATGACTCGAGGAACCCACTCTTGAGATAACTTCTTACTCCCAACCTCGGCACCTCCACCTAAACAGGTGGTGTTCGCTCTTCCTGCGCCATGGTTTGGTGCTTCATCACATATCGTACAAGGGAAGGGTAAAAGGAAGATGGATTGATTGCTTTTTAGTGAAACCAGCAGATGAAGCACAAAGGACAAAGTCATATCACACATCCATCTGCTGTATTCATCTTCATCATCTTCGGTTTCCTTAATCCTTGCTTCCCATTTTGATCGTTAGCTCGTCATACTGGTCATGCATATCCTGGTCATGCATATCCAGCAGTCGGAATAGAAGATATGAGCTAGTAGATGATAGGAACATAGTATAGGTTCAATAGATCATGTAGTTATGAATCTTGTATTTCCATATGAAGTTGATTGTATGCAATGTAAGCTATAAGCTGTAATTTGAATGAATGAGCATCTTTAACTTTAGTACTTGTCTTCAGTAGATACCATGTGCTCTCTTCAGGACTTTGCTTTCAGTAGAAACAAACTTTTAAGCTTACATGTCCATCTACAAACTTAATAAACTCCAACTTATATAAGCAAACTGCAAAACAGACACAGAGAAACACACAAACCTAACCAAAACAAACTAAAAGAACATCAGATGGTTAGTGTTAGCAAATATATAAACTAATATACAAAATAATATACAAAGTTTACATCCAAAATCCTCCCCTGAGGCATATGCCTCCCCTGAGGCCTATGCCTCCCCTTAAACTTTGTAGTCAAGGGTTAAGCATACCAATATGAACCACAAGGTATTGAAACCTTGGTCCATCAAACGCCTTAGTTAACAGATCTGCCACATTGTCATCAGTGTGAATTTTAGACCACTTTTATCAAATGTTTATCATATGCATTTCTTATAAAGTGGTGACTGATTTCAATATGCTTAGTTCTACTGTGAAAGACTGGATTTTTAACAATGCATATGGTACTTTGATTATCAATAAAAATTGTTGTGTTCATGAAGTTATACCCATAATCCAACAATTGATTTTGTATCCAAAGAACACGTCCACGACAATTGGCGTGACAACATACTCCGCTTCAATAGATGAGGTATCCACAATTGTTTGTTTCTTGCACTGCCAAGAAATCAATCTCTTTCCGAGGAATTGGCAACCTCAGGTTGTGGATCTCCTATCCGATTTGCACCAAAGGCATAATCACTATCAATATATGCTTCCAGCTTAAAAGGAGACTCTCTTGGGTACCAAAGGCCTAAATGAGGTTGACCTTTCAAATACTTAAAATCTTCTTCACTGCATTTAGATAGGAAGCAACTGGAGTGACTTGATGTCTAGAGCAAGCACTCACGCAAAAGTGATGTCGGGCCTAGAAGTTTAGATACATCAATGAAACAATCATAGATCTGTATAAATGAACATTTACAGGTAGATCTGGTTCATTGTTTGTCTTTGACTTTGGAGCTTCATAAGGTGTTGTGGCGTCCCGACACTCTCCATTTCAAACTTTTTCAAAATGTCCTCACATATTTGTCTGACCGATAAAGATACCATCGGTTTCTGCGAACTTGAAGACCCAAAAGAAAGTAAGCTCTCCCATTGCACTCATCTGAAACTCTCCTTCATCGCTCCTCAAACTCCCTGCACCAAGCTTCTTTAGTGGACCCAAATATGATATCGCCCACATAAACTTGCACAAGTATAATGTCTGTGGAATTCTTCTTTAGGAAAAGTGTTTTATCAATGGCACCTCTTCTATAGCCATGCTTTAGCAGAAATGAGGAAAGCCTAGCATACCATGCTCTGGGTGCCTGATGTAGTCCATAGAGAGCTTTAACTACTTTGTAAACATGATGTGGATGATCTGGATCTTCAAATCCTTTAGGTTGAGTGACATAAACCTCCTCTTCTATTTCACCATACAGAAATGCACCTTTAACATCCATTTGATATACCATAAAACCCATGTAAGATGCATAAGCCAAGAATATCCGTATCGCCTCTACTCTAGCAACAGGTGCAAACACTTCATCATAATCAATCCCCTCCTCTTGTCGATACCCCTGAGCTACTAATCTTGCTTTGTTTTTAATGACAACACCCCTTGCATCTCTCTTATTTTTCAAGATCCATTTTGTCCCAATAGCATATTTCCCTTCAGGTAGTGGGACCAATATCCAAACCTGCTGATTTTGGAACTGTTGCATCTCTTCTTGCATAGCTTCAAGCCAACTTGAATCTTCCAAGGCTTGAGTAACACTGGTTGGTTCCACTTGAGAGAAAGCGAGCAAGCAGACAATGATCATACTCTGTGTGATTGTCTCTTTGTTGATTGAAGACATAAGAGATAAAAGCCACTTGACCATATTTAGAACTTGTTACCGTGCCTCTAGTTCTAACAGGTGCATGAGGATCACCAATAATATTTGACTGTGGATGAGCAATGTTGATCCTTTTAGTAGCAATGGTGTTTACATCAATGGAGGTATCAAGATTAGTCACAGTTGGTTCAAAATCAGTATCATAGGAAGGTGAGGTGAAGACTCCAGCTTTGGGTTGATGATTACCAAGATCTGAGGTTCTTGGAAAACGTGTATAAGGATCTCCAAAGTCTGTGGACACTCTAGTAGAAATGGGAGTAGTATCGATCACCTTCGAGATTTGGTGATGATAGGAGAAACAAGATCACTTTCAGAATTGTGATTTCCAACGATGGCTTCTCTTGCAATCTCCTCAAGATTCCTCTCACTTGAGATTAGCTGCATACTCATGCTTCTTAAGCCTAGCAAGGTCCTCTGCATAATTGGACTCATCTTCACTCTCAGCAGAGAACATTTGGAAGTGTCACATGCAAAATTATTAGGGGAGAAAGAAGGTACAACAATAGGATGCTCATCATCCTCAAACTCACTATCGAACCAAGATTCATGGTAGCGATCGTCCGTGTGGGAGACACTTGTATATCTGCATTTTGGTTAGCCATATGTCTAGAATAACCCAAATAGTCAGTTAAGTAATCAAGGTCAAAAGACCAAACATGACCTTGTCCTTGAACATTAGGCTTGTCTTCTAGATATCTCGTGTTCAAAGTCTTCTCAATCTCCTTAGCATTCAAATTGTATACCCTATATGCTTTACTATGAGCCGAATAACCCACAATGTAACCCTCATCAGCCTTCTCATCAAATTTACCCATTGGATCACTAGTATTCAAAATAGTCACTTGGCAACCAAAAGGTTTAAGGTAATGAATAACAGGAACTTTCCCTTAGAGAAGTTCATAAGGTGTCTTAAAGTGAGGTCTAGTGATAGATACCCTGTTTAGAACATAGCAAGTTGTGCCAACCGCTTGATCCACAACATGGTGGGTAACTTAGAGTCTGCAAGCATATATCTTGTCTGCCTCTATCGTGGTCCTATTCTTTCTTTCAGCCACCCCGTTTTGTTGAGGTGTTCTTGGAGTACTATAGTCCTTTTTGATTCCTTTAGACTTACAGAGTTCTATCAAAACAGCATTCTTGAACTCTGTTCCATTATCACACCGGATACCTTTAACCTTTTTGCTCAGCTGGTTTTCAACAAGAGTAATGTACTCTTTTAAAACTTGAGAGGTTTCATCTTTAGTCCTCAAGAAGAATACCCAACAAAACCTGCTGAAGTCATCAGTAATAACCAAACAAAAATACTTGTGATCTATGCTTCTGACTTGAGTTGGACCAAAAAGATCCATGTAAAGCAACTGAAGAGGTTCTGAAATAAGGCTCACTGCATTAATAGCTTTGTATGAGGCTCTTTGTTGCTTTCCTTTGTTGCAGGCAACACAATTATGTTCATAGGTGAAAACTTTAGAAGGAAGTCCTTCAACAAGACCCAGTTTAGATAACTTGTTTATGGTCTTGAAATCCACATGTGCCATCCTTCTATGCCATTTTGTAGACTCATCCAGGGATGCTTTAGCCACCAAACAAGTTAAATCACCTTCTGGTTGTACATCATTTAAGTTGAATGTGTATAGATTGTAAGTACGAGGAACTCTCAGCAAAATAGATGTTTCTTCTGGAATTTTGAAGTCTTTAGACAGCACAAGACATTCATCCTTAGAGAAGAGTACTTTGTTCTTTGTATCACAGATTTGTGAGACTGAGAACAAGTTAAAGTGTTGTAGTTCCTTGACATAGTACACATTCTCAAAGTCCGGTTGAGGTGTTTTGATGGTCCCTTTCCCAGTGATTCTTCCATCACTTCCACCAGAGGTCACATTGCCTCCTCCTTCAAGGGGTACAAAATCATGCATCATATCTCTGTTTCCTGACATGCTTCTAGAGCAACCACTATCAACAATGCCAACTTCCTTGTGCTTCAGAGGATGATCCTACAACAACAACAAAAAATATACAGAAAAGTTAGTACACTATTGAGGCTCAAGTCATTGCTGACTTGAACCTGCCTTGTGGATCTTTAGATTGAGGCCATGCATATTTATAAGATCCACCATTGTTCTAGGGTTTCCATTGAAATTTAGGTCCCCTTTGTGGCCAAGAACAACCTGCTGAGGGCTTCACAGTAGTATTCCAATAACCTTTCCCATCATTCATTGAGTCAACATATCCAGGCCAATAACCATTTTTAAAATATGAACTAGTTGGTTGCACATATGGTCTAGTACTGATCTTCTCCAAGGAGAATATTTATGAGTAGCTTGTGGAATATAAGGTGGTATAGCATTAACATTAGTCCACATTGGTCTCGATTTCCAAAGACATACACCCATTCTTTTCTCATGAAAATCACAATCCTTAATTAAATGAAATTTACTTCCACACACAAAACATGTCTTCTGTTTAGAAGATTTATTCAAACCAAAAGATGTTCTATTACAAGTAGAAGTATTCAAAACAGAAAAATTAAAGGAATTGTTTTTAACATTTTTATTATGCAATGATTTAAAAGACAAGTCTTCAGAGGAAACTGGCTTGGAAGATGAATCTTCAGCATCAACTCTTAAAGGCTTGTAGGTAGGCTTGGGTGCAGGCATAGGTGAGGTCTTGGGTAGGTCTGACTTATCACTTGAATCACAGCTGGCATAAGAAGTAGACCCTTGATCGAAGATTTGTCACCGTCAGAGCAAGAGACAAAATCATTAGATGAAGAATCGTGGTCCGGTAAGTCTTTAGACTTTTGCCATAAAGATGGTGTGATCCATCAAAGTCAACAAGTAATGGAAAGGTCGACCGGCATAGGTATCCCTCTAATAGATCCACGCATAAAGCATGTAGGTCACCTTCTTTAACATAATTAGCTAAGCCTGCTGGTGTAGTTTTACGCTCATCATGTCTAGCTTCTAATCCTACATACTTTTTAAAACCTAAACCAATAGCGTATGTCTCGATTGACTACCATAGATCTCTCTAGCTAGATTATCACCAAATATTAACCATTGTTTATGTCTAGCTATTTCATCATCTAGTTTTTCTTTCAACACACTTTTTCGACACTACATCACTCTCAATTTCTCAGACCTTTTTAATTCATTTTGTGTACATTCTAGATCACATTCTAGCACCCTAATCTTTTCATCATAAGCAATTTGATTCTTCTGAAACCAAACCTTTTGTCTTTCTAATGTTTTTAAACTATGTTTATAAGCTTCAACTTCAACATAGCATTCATTATATTTAGGTTTCAAAATATCATATGCTTCCTTAAGTTCATTATAACGCTCACTACAACCAAACAAACAATTTTGTACCTGAGAGATGCCCATCAAGGCAATCTGATCATGCCTATCTTCAAGTACGCTTGCTAGCAACCCAATATTATCACCACCAAGACCATCATCATTCTCAGACTCATGTGACTTCCAGTTGACATTGGCATCCAAAGTGACCATAGCAGTTGAGGATCTAGGCTTCAAGTTCCCAGCATCCCTTTGATTCTGCTGATAGGAAAAGTATCTTACCTCATCTCCAGCCTTCCTATCCTTGCACTCTCTGGAGAAGTGACCCATCTGATGACATGTAAAGCACTTAACCTTCTTCTTGTCAAACCTTGCTGGATCTCTTCCCTGGAAACCAAACTTCCTCCCAGCCTTACGTTCAAATTTCTTGATGTCTATAGATAGCATAGCCACTTGCCACTTCAACTTCATCTCTTCCATCTCCAGAGGATCTACCTGATCAAAATCCTCATATGCAAGTTCCTGCTGAGGATCATAATCAGCAAAGAAGGATCCAAGCACATCTTCCATTATACCACTAGTTGTAGATTGAGAACTGGATGGAGAGTTAGTGTAAGATGATGATGAGTACGTAGGACTTGGAACATGAGTCATCTTTGGATGAGAGGCTCCAACAAAAGCTGTATGACTAGCAGTAGTTGATGAACGGAAGGGACTTCGTACATCAGGCTCAAGAGATTTAAGCTTGTTGTACATCTTATCAAATGTAATCATATCAAGCCCACCTTTAGTTTTAAAAGCAATGCTTACTTGTAGCCAGGATTGAGGTAAAGATCGCAAAAACTTGGAATTACAATCATCATTATCTGGCTTTGCCTTAAGCTGATTCAACCGACTTAATATCTTGTGAAACCTGTCATAGCCTTTGTGAATTCCTTCCTCTTCGTGAGATTTGAAAGTCTTCAAACCGTTGTCGCAAAGATCGATTTTCTCATTATTCTAGACTCCTCATTCCCTCCAAACTTGGCCTTGATGGCCAACCAAATATCCTTAGCATCATTCATGAAGTGAAAATCACTCAAGTGATCCTCGGAATAACTTGAAGAAGAATTGTTTTAACTTTGGTTTCTCTCTGAACCGCCAATAATTCTTCACCGATTTGGGAGGAACATGAATAAGTTTTCCATCAGGATCTGTGGTAGTTCTCTTTAAGCTGTTTCCCTTCTTAACAATTTCCCACATATTCCAATCAATGTTGGAAATCCAGTTTTGCATCTTCATTGCCCATAAATCGTATTCCTCCTTCTTTAGATAAGGAAACTTGGCGTTACTGTTCGAGAGACTTAGTTGTTGCATATTGGTGGTGTTCTGGTTGTTGGTGATTTCAATATCATCTTGTGATCCAGGCATGATGAATGATTTGTTGGTTGTATGAGTGTTTATCAAAGATTGTTCTTAGTATCGTAGAGACTCTCTCGAGGCTCTGATACCACTTGTTGAAACTTTAGACCTTGATAGATCTTGAGCACTCGCAGATCGTTAGTATTACTTATGTAATCACAAGCAAACTAATTAGACAATCTCTACGACTTATATTCTTTAGCGGAAAATCAAATATAAGCGCAAACACAATAACTAAGAACACGTTGATCCTCTATGGATCTTTATATTACTAAAACTTGGTTTTTCAATTCGATACATTAATCATTCTATTGTGTTCCTTTTATAAGCAAGGAACCCTAACTTGTTTCCTAAGAAACGTATAATCATAAAACTAAATAAGATATACATTATCACTTCCTAATAAAGCTCATGCATATCCTAACTAAATATATAAAACACGGAATAACTATTTCCGTAGAAACAAACTACGTACTATACTACTTCAGCAGATTCTGTTCTTCAGCAGAAACATTGTACTTCAGCAGAATCTCTTCGGCAGTAACATCAGCAGAATTCTAACTTAGCAGAATTCCCAACATTACCAAAATCTCTTCAATCACTCAAGTAAGCTTCTAATGATTTTCCTAATCTTACATACTCCTACTTGATCTATTTTTATGATTCTATTAGAAAAACATGCAAAAATACTATGATCCATACCACTTTTACATGTTTTTATTTCTTAATATGAGTTTAAATTATCCTATTAGTATTCCTATGAACCCTATCATTTTTGGTAAAGTTTAGGAACCCATGACACCCTAAGAAGGTGTATGGTAGGTTTAGAATAGATTTGGTGTTGATTGGAAGAGATTAGAACAAGTTACAAGCTAGAAAAATCGTTTTCGACACAATATAATGAGAGGCTGTCACGTTTTGTAAAATCTGGAATTTTCAGTAGGTTGTGAGTTATTTTGGATTATATTTTCAGAAAATATACTTAAAAACGAAACCGTGGCCGCTTGAACGGGTTAAAACGGGTTTATAACGAAGAAGATACACTATTTTTAAGTTTAACGACGAAAACTAATTTTCTAAAATAATACAAGCTGTCAAGGGATTTTCAAGGGGCAAAACTGAGTTTTAAACTTAATCTAAATGAGTCGACTTATCAAAAATATATTAGTATACATTAACACGAAACCGAGGATATATAGAACGTAGAAAACGAGCTTATTAAGACCGAGATATAAGTGATACAAAACCGACGTTCACAACAAAAATCCATCAGCTTTTACTAAAAATATTTTCTAAGTGTTAAAACAGTCTTTTCGGGTACCCATGTTTGGAGCCGTTTTTCTCAATGATCGAGTTGGTTTTGGTAAAATAGTATCTTTGAGTAAAATTTATTTCACCTGGCCTATTTTCCAAAATGACCAGCCGTTCCTCAAACGGAGTTGTAACGATGTTAGGAATTGGAAATTCCATAAGTGAAGTGTCGGTCACCCCAAATATTATCTAGCATAAGTTAGCTCGTAGACTTGTCGTTATTTACGTTACTTAGTAGTTTATTAGTTAGTTTGTAGCGTAGATTAGTTTAGTGTAACACCGTGGAGGAAGGACGGGTCTTTACCCACTGCATACCTGATCCACAGGCCATCAGGAGGTCGTTATGCAGAACTATAAATACCCCTTCCATCCTTGGAAGGGGTGGAGCTCCCTCTCATCTCTTTCTCTCTAACTATGGCAAACATGTATTTTCATCATCCAAGACCACCCGAATCATCAACACAATAAATATTACGATCCTACAAATGGTACCAGAGCCAGGTTATTGTGTTGTGTTGATTCGTTGTGGTTTTTTTTTATCTTGTTAAAACTGTTTGGTACTTTTGTGGTCGGAAAAATTTCTTTTCTACTACTGTTATTGATAACAGTTTTAAACATGGTTTATAAGATAGTTTTATTGTCAAGTGTTGTCCAAGTCAAGTTTTGTCCAAGTCTGTTTTGGTTTTTGTCAAGTGTTGTCCAAGTCAAGTTTTGTCCAAGTCTGTTTTGGTTCTCATGTTTTTGACTGATACAAACCTTCATCCGTAATTGTTATGGTCATAAATGGTATATCTTCTTGGTCAAAACAGGTATTAAAGGATGTCCTTTAGCAGTTTTTTTGTGGGTTTTTTCTGGTCAGTTTCAAGAGGTCAAAACAGAAGCAGTTTTTTGCAGTCATTCTTCATAGCGAGTTAGCATGTTCCTAATAGCGACTTGTTGTTTAACAGGTTAGCAACTTGTGTTTTGAAAATCGTATAGCGACTTGTGACATAATAAAACTAGCAACTTGGGTCAAAAATGATGTAGCGACTTGTCTTTACAAGTCGTAGCTACTTGACAATTTCATGTAGCGACTTGTTGACTCTTTCAAAAATTATGTAGTGATTTGTCATGTAAAATGATGTAGCGACTTGTTGTGCTTTAATATAGCGACTTGTGTTCATAAACTAAAGTGGTAGCGACTAAACAAAACTAGTTAGCGACTTGTTGACTTTTTGGACCATATACCAAAAGCTTCTGACCTCAGGTTCACACCATCCTTGGTCCATGTTCATCAACGAAAGTAAATGAAGTAATTATCATAGATCCAACATCAACAAGACTCAAAACCAACAACCAGACTCATCTATCATTGATCAAAGATTTACACAATAAAGAATGTAGAAACCTCAGTCTATATCATCACTGGTTCCATCTACTTATGCATTTTCTTTACCAAGACTTAAACAAACAGATTCTTGTTTTATTTTTCGTGTGCCTTAAAGACTTATCAATTCACAAACAAAATAAAACAAGAATCATTGACATGTTTAACGTGTGATACTATACGATATAAAGTAATGGTTTTAACAATCATGTTAAATCATTACTTCGGCTCGTTTTTTTTACTTCATTCAACAAACAAGATCAATATCACATCAAAACTAATTCGTAACCTACCCATTTGTATTTGGAGATCGTGTGGCCACTTCAAAACCCAAGACCCACACCATCTCTGTGGCGTTGAGGTCCAAGCTCAAGCCATCCCTGTGGCGAGCGTGTTTGATCAATAAAAGAATTGTTGTGCTTGTGCGTTTGATTGAATGATTTTAGGATAAAAGTGATGTAGGGTTAATTTTGGTGACTGCATTTTTGTTAAAAGTTTTATAAGGGTTTGGGTGGCGAGTTGATTGAGAAGGCAGAGATGGGGGCGGATTGTGGAGAATATTTAGGGTTAGCAGATGTTTGTGATATTTGAGAGATTATTTTGGTAGGGGCGGATGATGAAAAGGATTAGGGTTAGTATGTGTGTTGAAAGTATGTTTTTATACCCGTAAGATTAGGGTGTGAATGTGGTTAATGGATCGGGCATTTGTATGTTTGATGGTCCGTGTTTTATTTTTAGAGGTTGGGCTGCGTTTTGTTATATCTCACACTCTACAGATTGTGGCCCGTATACAGGAATTGTTATACACAAATTCGCATATGTTGCTAGGAGTCTTTTTTATGTTGGTTTGTTTGTGGTTAGTGGTATGCATTTTATTAATGTATGTGTGATATTGATTGATGATACGTATGGGCTTTTGATATGTGATTTCTGGATATTGTATCATTCTTTGATGGAACGGATTTTTATATGCGTTGGATTGGACTGGGCTTTTGATCGGGTCTCATGGGTTTAAACGAATGAAACGGGCTTAAGTCAATTGCAAGTTAGATGTTGGGCCTAATATTATTATTATGGACCGGGTCATTTCATGCAAATTGAATTGGGTCGCTTGTGATTTGACAATGAGATTTGTAGGGGTATAAGATTTGATCATGAGGTATGATGATGAGAGTTGGTGTGTTATGAGATTTTATGCTTTGGTGTAGACATTTTCACGAAATATATTATGTCACGGTTTGAAGTGTTTTATTGGTAAATGTTGACTACCGAGGTTGTTTGTGATCGATATTTCCTATCTGAAATTGAAATGAGGTTTTTCGGGGGCACGTTACTTATTTCGTCTTCTTTCTTTCTACCCTTCTGCGAAGATGACTTGTTTGGGCATTTATAGAGGGTGATAAAGACTTGGCTATTTAGTTGCATTTGTGATTCTTTCTCACTTAAACCATAACGTAGCTATCACTTCGGTGTCTCACTCAGTTGAGAATGTCAAGAGGTTTTGTACATTGGGTACACCGTTTCTTGTTCACGAGGATTAGTACAAGTTTAAGTAACAAATCTTAGGAATTTTACGTCATGTTCGAGTCTGATATATCGGGTTTACTTCTCCATGTGGTCACTGCAATAGCCGACAGATTGCGTGAATGATGTGTTTACCAATGTGTTTACTGGATGATTGATGATACTGTTGATGTTGGTTAATGAACCGCTGATGAACCACTGCATGTTCCCCTAAAACAGATATTCACCGAAACCAATATTATCATAATACATTCAAGCTGACATTGTTTACGGTTCTGTCTTGATTTTGTAAAATCCCGCGAAAGAAACTATTTCTCGGTTTAAATCATAGACTTGTAAAATCCCGTAACAATGGAAACATCTTGGTAAAAGTAAAGTGCATTTCCGGATCTATCTTACGGTTTATTCTTGGTTTTGTAAAATCCCGCGAAAGAAACTATTTCTCGGTTTAAACCATAGAGTTGTAAAATCCCCGTAATAATGGAACCATCTTGGAGAAGAGAAAGTGTAATTCTGGATCTTACTTTATGCTGGTGCTACGGTTTCTACTTCGAAGAAGAGATTAAAGGGTGTACTTCATGAATTGGATGTGTGTTTGGATATTCATCATAGCAGTTTGGTTATTGCTTGGTTTTATGGGGTTATGTGCTTTTAACCATGGTCGGGGTGAAACCATTATCAAAATTCACTTTTAATATCAAAGGAGGCTAGATTTGAGCTTTTAACAAGATGTGACAATGGAGTTAATTCACTATTATTTATTTGAGGATGAAATGAAATATCACGGGCAAGTGTACTTAGTATCTGAAGGTATCGGGGATGGATGGATGAAGATTCTTCAAGATCCTTGTTCAAGCTTATTATCAAAAATGAAGACTTAGAAATCTAGTTATTGTTGGGTGACTTTTACCTTTTCTTTTTACCACTTGGGGGAATTGGGCTCTTATCACCACAAAATAACTATCACTTAAAGGAGTTACGTTGTAGTGCTCAGTGTCACATTCAATTGTGGATTTTCAAGAGGTGATATACGTCTAATACTTGATGGTTGGTTGGTTGAAGAGTATAGAGTACTTAGAGATTCAAATGGGCATGAATTCTCGACACCGCTCTTTGTTACACATGTGCAAGTTTAAGTCATGAGTTTGGGTTAGTTTACTTCAGGATCAAATTCATCATATTGAGTTTTCTCCATCAGTTGTCACGACAAAAGGCCTACTGAATGATAATGGGGTTGATTACATGTTTTGCCAAGAGAGCTGAAAAGAGAGAGATTTATGACGTATGAACATAACAGTTCATGCCTCGTTCTCTAAAGAAAAGAAAAGTGTACGTGTCGGTGTGCTTTATCTTCGGAAGAAGAGAAATCTTCTCATTAATGACCATTCTCATCAACATGCTTCATACTTATTTCACGCGCTTTCAATTATCAAGTGAACCGAGCTACTGTTGATTGTTTTCTTATTCCACTTGCTCAACTATAATGACGATGGCGACATCATGTGCTAATTTTGCGGGGGAGAAGTGTGAATAGAATACATTTGGATGATAATCACTTGTTTAATCAAGAATGGCATCTCCGTATGCAATTCTTGAGGGGGAGAAGAAGTGTGAATTTACTGCATGGTTGATTGATTTCTGAGAATAAATGGTCAAACGGCTCCAAACTCATGTAAGAACCGAGCTTCTTCTTATCGGGTCATCTTCACATGAAGTTTTCTTCTAAGAGCCGTTGGTTGACATCTTCACATGGGCTGATATGATTAAATGACAAAGTGCTTCTAGCTACTGGGCTAATTTCTTTGATGAACATCTTTCTGTTCTTGTTTGATTGGGAGGGATTTTAGTTAAAGAGATTTGCTACACATAAGGTAATTGGAACGCATTTGGTAAGATGAAGATGTTAACTTTCTATTCCCCAACTAGACAATCTTGAAGAAGGTCGAGTCTGTTCTACATTTTCTGCTACATGTTAGAAGACTAAAGACGAGTTGCATTTGATTATCTAAAGGCTTCTTCTTAATTTGGGCATTTATCTAAAAGATTGTCGGTTTAGGGGAAAGCACTAATTGGGGGAGGGTGAAATGTTTGATTTAATCCCTAATTAGACTTGCTCACTTACTTCAGCAAGTTGATTCTCACAGATATATTTGTGCTATTGATGTTCTTCTCAAAAGATTTCGAGTATATGGGCTTATAATATATTGCTGATTCTGAAGCATCAAAACCAGAAAGGGGGAAGGAGACACGTATCTAAACGCGAGTAAAATTGATGTACTTAATACTTCTAAGTGATTGAAGATATCCCAGGAAGACTAATGTCATTACCACAGAGAAACTCAAGATTTGTCTCATGGCGTTTAGTATTCTTATTCCAACTATGTGGGGGAAGAGATGGAAGAGTTAGTTTCTGAAGATGAAAGAGGTACACAAGTGTGTGATGATTTTGATGTTATCACAATCATCAGGGGAGAGAGACCGTGTACATTGGGGATGCTCACCGTTTTACTTGAGGGCTTAATCATGATTCGAGATATAATCACTTATTCCGAGTGGACATCCGCAGAGATAATCGTGATTCTGCTGTTTCTTCAATGTTATCGGTTTTCTCTCTTTGGGCATTCGGGTACTTCGGGTTCTTGAGCTTCATACACTTTCTTCAAGGGGAGAGAAAAGTATACATCGGGGTTATTCTTTGGCTATTGGACTTAATCTGCTACTTCGATGGTATAAGTTTCTCTGTCTTCGGGTATATGTGTATTCGGGTTCGTGAGCTCTAGTCTAAGAGACTGACAGCATCAATTCAACTACGTGGGGGAAGTGGTCTCTTGACACCTTTTGGAATGGATTGCTTCTGACTTCAGTGGAATGAAATTTGAGAAGTGATATTCATATGTGGGATGATTCGTTGCTGTTCTTCTATTGGATGGTATAACCTCGAACGGAGAATCTCGATTATCGTTCTTAAAAGGAGCAGTGGGATTTACGATAATGGTGTGCTTCTTCGTGCACCTGGCTAAGGCAAGCTTGAAATAGAGCTTCGAATCTGCTCATCTAATGGATTTTCGATTTGGGGGGGGGAAGCTGCCAAAGTCTCTCTTTCTCACAGGCTCATGTTCTATCTTCTATTCTGGAGCCTCGGAAACTTTGGTGGTGGACGTTTAAGAGATGATGACTTCTATCTTCTACAACGGGGCTGCTCGATATCCTTATCTCGGTACTCGTATCATCATCTTCTTAAATTTTATCATCTACTCTATCTGTAAATATTTTTCAAAAACCAAATACAAAAATATAAAACCAACAAAAAGAAAATAGAAAAATATAAAACCTTCAAAAATCCATAAAAATCAGAAAATTTGAAAAAGAAAAAAAAATATTGTTTTCTCAAGACATGTCTTCTGGTATCGATAACATCTGCGGTCTTATAAATGTCATTCAATAATGGCACGGGACCATAGATGAAGTTCGAGCAGGAGGTCTAAATATTCTTTTTCCAAAACATGTCTAAAAATATGGCTTGCAGTTACTTCAGACTGTAACTCGTGCTAAAACTATGGTTTGCTATTATTTCAGATAGCAACCCGCTCTTTAAAGAAAGGAAAGTGCTGCACTATACAAATTTTCTAAAATATCGTGCACTTATCCTAAAAAAATTTGAGGAAAGTATGTCGAAGGACTGCTATTCCTACACAAATGTTTTTCCGTCTATAAATTCTTCAGAAAAATATTTGTTGTTTTTAACAAAATGGTGGTAAATGAGTTGCTTGAAAATCAATCAGAATCAAGTTTTCGTAATAATTGAAAACTCAATCAATGACTTCAGCGCCTTTAAAGTTTTCAGAAAATGAGTCATTGATTGAGGGGGAGAATGTTTTCAAATTTATATCATCTAACGGACTTTCTTAATTATCCTACGTGCTTAATTTAAAATGATATTTGCCTATGTCGAAGGAATAGAAATTTAGGATATGATTGTTAGGTTTAGATGATTAGAGTTTGATAAACACATAAATCCCATACCTTATATGAACTGATTGTTATGTTGAATTGACTTTTATTAGTCGATTGTTGTTTGGGTGATGTCGACCACCATATATCTGTATGTGTGTTCACTAACGTATGCATGTATATTGGTATATAAGAATGTTCCCGATCCGGATCCCACAAAACATGATGATTGGATGCCGAAAGGAAAGGGTAACTATATCTTGGGTTGACAAATGAAGAAACGGAACTTAATTGGACTTCTATGGAGAGTTGGCATGGAAAAATGCAACGTAAGAGGTCTCACTGCATCAGCAGATGGTTTTCTTCATCAGCAAATAAAGAAAAGGAGCTTAATTTGACCTCAGTTGGCATTAAAATGCAACGTATGAAGTCTCACTGCATCAGCAGATGGTTTTTCTTCCAAGCCCTATAGCAACAACATAAGCTTCTCAACCACCTAAGGTATCTTTGTGCAGGAAATTTGATACCATTTTTTAAAACAATTTTCAAATAATATTATTTTGAAAAATGGAAAAATATTGTTTTGAAAATAAATTGGACTTAATTTTGGAAATCACCGGACTTCATTTTATCAAAACTTAAGTCACTCAATCAACGACTACGCTCATCGATTGAGGGGGAGAGTGATTTATAATAACATATTTTCAAACGATATTTCTTCTTATCAAGTCCGTTTTGTACAACAAAAAGTGGTGATCTAAAGATTTAATGTTATGTCATGGTATGATTTTCTTCAAAGGTCAAAGGTCTTTCAAAATGAATTTTTTTCTGTTCTTGTTTGATTGTGAAATTATTTTATTTTACATAAAAGATCTCTTAAAAAATTATCATACCTGACACTAACAATCTTTTAATGTCTAAATCTGTTCCACTATCAGAATTTAATTAATCTGAACATAGTTTTCTCCCATGTTTTCTAAACCTATTTAAATCACTTGGGATCCAAAATCTCAAAGGATTTGATATTTTTGATCGGGGGGAGAAAATGTGATTTAAATATGACATCTGATAACAAGTGATCGTTTTGACTCAAAGTGCAGCCTCTCCCATATGTGCTAAAAAGCTTTCGAATCTCGAAGCACATATTAAGGGGGAGCATTTCTAAAGAAATTAAACTATCAAGGTACAAAGGTTTCAACGTTTTATCATATGTACCTTGATTGAGTTTGAAATGGTTTTCTTAATGGCTTTTGTGATCGTGGATGTACTTCAAAAGAACTCTTTCCTCTGTGTGATAAAATGATTTCAAATATCCTATGCACATATTGAGGGGGAGAATTTACCAAGAAAATTAAATGGCTTTTTCCTTGGAAATTGTGATCAAGAAGTTATTTCAAAGAACTCTTGCCTCCATGTGCTAAAAAATTTCAAGATCATATGCACATGTTGAGGGGGAGCATTTCTAAATGATCAAAACTATTAAGGTACAAAATGCTTTGATCTCGTATCACAAGTACCTTGATTGTTTTTTCAAATGATTTTTCAATTGGTTTCGAGAAGAAATGAACAATACCAAAATACCGACCAATTTACTTTATGCATGGTGTTATAAGGATGGTTAGGTTAGGTATTCGTTCCCATGATCCGCCAGAGCCGGAGGGATCTACCCAGGGGACAATCCACTAGATAGTGTAGAGTCCTTAGGTATGATGAAAAAAAGAGAAAAATGAGAAATGGGAAGAGTGCGGACTGAGACAGAGCTAGTACTGGAATTAACCCAACAAGGTTCTAGTTATGAAGTCTCGGTAAGCACTGAAGGGGTTGAAGAATGAAAAAGAAATGAATATGAAAAGGGTGAAAAGAAATAGCCCTCTAATAATTCAACCTTAGGGCAGAAACCGGGTTCAATACATATGCAACTGGTGTTTACTAAGGTAACACTAGTATTGAAGACAAGACATCATGGACCTAGTGATGCACTGCACTAAACTTCCCAAGCTACTCAAGTTCCTCTTAAAAGGGCTTGTTTCATTCTCATGGGGAACCAACATAATCTATCGACTTTCTCTTAGAGATTGTTGATATTGAAGAAGGAGACCCCCTCCCTAGTCTCCGGCATAGGAACCAAATGTGCACAATTGAGTCTAGAGCCAAGAGATCATCCACAATATCTCATTAGGACACAAAATTAATGAAGACTCACTGTTTCACACAATGTGGAAAGTGAGAATATATATTAAGAGTCCTACGCATTATCCTTGTGGTATTGCCAGAACATCCGAGTGGTATATAAAAATATTCACGGTGAATATGGAAAGCCTTCTAGAGCCAACATCAAACAAGCTCTTGGTGGGTGACATGTGAGATCTTTCTAAAGATCAAACTTGTGACAACTGGATAGAAACGATAGGGCGATTCACTCGTGAATCAACCTTGGTCCAGGAAATGAATTGACGAATACTTTTGGAAAAACCGTTCGATGTGCAAATCTTCTTTTATCTAGCACATCGAATGTGTATTCATGTTTCAAATTCAAAAAGTATCTTTGATTGAAAAAAATACTTTTGGAAAAACCGTTCGATGTGCAAATTTCTTCTTTTCTCTAGCACATCGAATGTGTACTCTTTTCAAATACAAAAAGTATTTTTGATTGAAAATTGATATTTCTCATAAAACCTTCGTCGTATTGCAAAACTCTTTCTTCAAGCAATACGCGATTGTTTTTCAAATCAATTTTTCATCAATAAGTGAATCTCAATTCACTGGTTCACTCACTCCGTGTTGTCTTCTTTGAGACGTTCCGGTTTGAGAACGGCTAGAACATCTGCAAAACCCTGTCAAGGAGATTCTTCGAATTATACCGATCACAGGCGTACTTGTATCGATCAACGGGAAACCGTGGGCCGTACCTCAATTCAACATAAGTGATCAAAGACACTTTCGTGCGCTTTATTGCTAACTGTCGTATGCAGGTACACCCCGACGATTGCAGCTGATCGGAATTGAGGAGTCAATCCAAAGCCACATGTTCACAGCATTCACACTTAATTGAAGAAATCATGACTTGTGCATATCTACAGAACCTGGCTCTGATATTTTATACTATGATTCCGCTACGCTGCTGCAAATATCATGAGCCAGTAAAGCTTCCGCTACTCTGATGAAAAGATGTCATGATCCAAAAAGTGTGAGCATGTCGGTCCGAAAGTCACAACTTCACATGATGGCAACACAACAAAGGGTGATCCAGAGATTTACTGTAGCTGATGATCTCAATGAAAGCTCGAAGATCATCAAAGGTGTGGATCAGTTGAAGGCCTCCACTAAAAGTACAAAATATGCGGACTATGAAGAGTCACTGCTTAAGCACAAAGATTGCGGAATTGAAGAATTGAAGTCTACGAGCTCAAGAACAAAGTCAAGAATAGAATGCTAGGATTCGAAATGTAAAACATGGGGTGACCTCCCTTAGGGGGAGATTGTTAGGAATTGGAAATTCCATAAGTGAAGTGTCGGTCACCCCAAATATTATCTAGCATAAGTTAGCTCGTAGACTTGTCGTTATTTACGTTACTTAGTAGTTTATTAGTTAGTTTGTAGCGTAGATTAGTTTAGTGTAATACCGTGGAGGAAGGACGGGTCTTTACCCACTGCATACCTGATCCACAGGCCGTCAGGAGGTCGTTATGTCTGTAACTATAAATACCCCTTCCATCCTTGGAAGGGGTGGATCTTTCTCATAATCTAACCTTGCTTTTTGTAAACCAAGTCTCTAGCAAGAAACTCCCTCTCATCTCTTTCTCTCTAACTATGGCAAACATGTATTTTCATCATCCAAGACCACCCGAATCATCAACACAATAAATATAACGATCCTACAAATGAGTAAGATACGACCTCTCAAACTTTCCCGAAATCTACTCATAAACTACAATATTAGCCCAACTACCTCACTTCACCTATATTTCTAAAACCATTGAGTTTGTTTCCTAACACTCGATATTTACCGATTTACGACTAGCTTTACGAAGCTACTTAGTCCCATGAGTTATCAAAGTATATTATTTTTCGACGAAAAACTATAAATGATAAATCACTAAACGATTATCGTAGTATATTGTTTCAACGTAAATACTTGTAAAGTATTTTATAACTTGAAAATATGACACAAACGTATATTTCAACGATACACTTCATTTTCAAAAATGCACAAGTGGTATAGATTACATGTGAATTTGCATGTACGACATTGTTTCATGACTTACATTAGAACATATCATTTATATTAGGTTGCAGATAGGGATTCCACCTCATTTTAGTGTATCCACTTTTGTCATCATAATCATTGCATCAGGTGAGTCATAGCTCCACTTTTCTCATTTTAACTATTTATTAAACTCTTTGGGGGAGATACATGCTCAACTACTTTTATGACAATCATGATTATTTGCAAACTATATGTTTATCTGAACTGAATGTTTAGTCATACGAAGTAACAGTATTGTCATACTTAGAGTTTCTATATCATAGACCATTGAGCTAACTGACTTGGTATGATCACGATCTAACGGACTTGGATAATGTTGAGCTAACGGAGTTGGTATAATGTTGAAGTAACGGACTTGGTACAATCATGAACTAACGGACGTGGAACTATTTGAAGCTATACGAATTATGTGCTATATAAATTGACTATTGATACATTAAGTTATGTACTATTATATGAACTCATTTGACGATGTGTGCTTGAACATAAACTATACATATTTTGGCAGTGGGTTGTGAACACACAAGTTGCAAGTTTTGTATGGGCGGAACTTGGAACTGAGTGGATTTGCAATGCCTTTGCTGCATGAACGTTCTTTAAAGGTTTTTCATGATAACACAAGCTCTATGAACTCACTCAACCATTGTGTTGACACTTTTAAGCATGTTATATCTCAGGTATTTAGCATATCATCGTGGCATGCATGGAGTCGTTGAGTTGACGCGTCTCACATGGATTTTATGCACTTAACTATCGTTTGATTGTAACAAACTCATGTTGGTACTTTTGGAAATCTTTTGGGACCTACGTTTTGTAAACACTGATTATTTTACTTAATCAAACGATATTTTCAAAAAGACACTTTAGGTCGTTTAATATAACTGTAATTGTGATGCTATGGCAGTCATCCCCCAGGTATTCCATTCCGCTGCAAAACAGGTAATTTGGGGGTGTGACAGATTGGCATCAGAGCAAGAGTTATAAAGAACTAGGTTGCATCATTGACCCTAGACTATAACTACATAATCATAGCATCTCATCATTTCATCATAAGTGCATATTCACTGTGCATGCGGTTTCATACGTACATTTTGCAAGTTATTTACTTTCATTTCAAATCGATTGTCACATGGATGTCTTCAGATGTCCATTCCATTATTATTTCTTCACAATCCAATGTGGAGAATATCCTGACATTCTCTACTACAATTTTAACATCAATTGACTCAGTACTAAACACATTACCGATATCATCGGATGTCGAGACGAAGCCTTCAAGGAGGGTGAAGTCACTCTTACTCCTATGTTTCACCATCAAAATGTCGTGTTAGACGCTATTCATACATTAATTCACTAAATCGTCATACATTTGAAGCACTTACGACACTTCATAACCCATCGTCTAGAAACCGTCAATCATTTTGAAAAATAACCTCAAACTTATCATCTCCTATCACATCTCTTTAGAGCGCTTATTCTTAACATAGTACTTTGCTACGTCTCACCCTTCCCCTTATTTTGAAGAGTTACGGCGCCAAAGAAAGCTGCACCTGCTATGACACAAGCTGCGATCCAAAAGTATGTAGAGGATAGTTGAAACGCCGAGATTTTTTTTTTAATTATTTTTTTTATATTTAAAAATCTGTAAACTATATACATTGATAAAACTAGCGGAAGCGTATTTTCTACATCATACGGGCTTATTCCAAACGTCCCATTAAAATACTAAACTTTACAAAAATACATAACGGTGACTCTTTAAACTTGGTAAAGAAGCTGGTTCTTGATTTAGGGGCATTCCAAACTGATAACAAATGATGGAAATGAGAAGCTCGTTACCTAACCCCGCGAGCTACACCATTTTAACCCATTACGCCCCATTTAGCATGTACATGGTCTCATCTTGCATACCTACAAAAATATAAACTGAGAACGGTAAGTCTATAAGACTTAGTGAGATATCGGAACTGTATTAAATCATAATCTGAACATAAACATGATGCTGAATAAGTATATATACAGTACTATTAGGACTACATGAATCATAATATTAACTAACTGCATAAGCATGACACTGACTGATTAAATACATGATACACCATGTTACTGACTGAGTACATAAGTATACTAAGTGCATAACCGATGCATAAATAAGCACATACTTAGTGCATAACCGGAAGTATATAAGATCATAGTGAGTGCGTAAAGCACATACTGACGAAAGTGCATAAGCACATACTGACTGAGTACTTATAGTACTATACTCGCTGAATACATAACTAACGAGCCATATAAGCATGTAATCATCAATATAGGATGTCTAAGTTCCAATTTTGGAACATTCACTATTCTAAGGCTCGATTCTGCACTAAGGAGGTCTAAGTTCCAACTTTGTCTGGAACACATGTGTGATCATATAACTGACTACATACTGATAGTACTAAATACATTAAGTAATGCATAAAGTACCATTCTGACTAATTAAGTGCATAAAGCACTTTTTTTTGGGTAAAGGGGTTTACCCCGGTAAATATATAACCAAAAAATAATGTTAAGTACAAATGGAATGTGGCTGAAGTACCACATTAACCTCAAGCAAAGAGCTTGATAAAACTAGTGTTTATGACATGCCATAAACACAAATAACCTAGCTATATTACATCAACAAACTAGGCATACACAAGTAACAAAACTTATAGCAAGCGAGCATCCCGCATCCAGCCACTCCACGAAGGAAGCAAGTTAACCCAGGAAGTTTGCCTCCTTAAAAACCCTTTCCAAGAAAAACCCAAAGGGAAAAACCTTGGAGTAGGGAAAAAGAGTACAACCCTTACCCGGCACTCCCTTCGTGAGAAATACATATACTTGGAATCTTCCGTTTATCCAGAATCAATCGAGACCTCGAGGTTAGCTTCTTGACCTCGAGGTGCGCCTTAAAAACTGCATAAGCATATACCTAATAGAATTTGACATACATATATATAAACGCATCGCATGCCAGAAGTGCATAAAGCATTTGCACACATTACTAAACACATATAACATTCATATATAGATTAAGGTTAAACTAAATACTTACGCTTGAATATAACATGATACTAAGCTGGAACTGAGACTAAGCTAAATATAGAAACTAAGCAATAATATGGTTACGAAGTCAAACTAAGATATAATATTAGATTGTACTATAACATAAACCAAGGCTGAGTTATAACTTGATACTACAGCTGAACTATAATATAAAGCAGAACTACTATAAACATAATGTTGAGGCCAACTATAACATATAACTGAGTCTGCTTTATGAATAATATTAGGGTTGACCACGACATATTACTTAGTAAAAACAATCGGGTCTACTTAATACTAAATATTGCTAAACAGGTCAGCATGACGATGAATATGACCAAACAAGTCAACATGATGATGAATATGACCAAACATGTCAACATGATAGTTAATATGACCAAATTGGTCAACATGATACTTAATATGACAAAACTGGTCAATTTGATACTTAATATGACCAAACACGTCAACATGATAGTTAATATTACCCAACGGGTCAACATGATACTAATATGACCACACGGGTCAACATGATACTAATATGACCAAACATGTCAACATAATACTTAATATGACCCAACGGGTCAACATGATACTAATATGACCAAACATGTCAACATACTACTTAATATGACCCAACGGGTCAACATGATACTAATATGACCACACGGGTCAACATGATACTAATATGACCAAACATGTCAACGTAATACTTAATATGACCCAACGGGTCAACATGATACTAATATGACCACACGGGTCAACATGATACTAATATGACCAAACATGTCAACATAATACTTAATATGACCCAACGGGTCAACATGATACAAATATGACCACACGGGTCAACATGATACTAATATGACCCAACATGTTAACTTGATGCTAAATATGACCACACGGGTCAACATGATAGTAATATGACCCAACAGATCAACTTGATACTTTATATGACCAAAGTGGTCAACATGATACTTTATATGACCCAACGGGTCGAACTGATACATAACTTGCATCATACTGGAGATATAGCAAGGTATTATATACTAAACACGCTTAATCTACAAAACATGTTAACTGAAAATCCATTACTCACCTGGGCCGTATAATGCAAGATGAATGATTCTGAATATGCCTCGAACACCTATATCACGATAGATGTACACGTATAATGTGAACACATAACAACTATGCATGAATATAACATGATGATGCAAATATAAGTGCAACTAAGTACACATAAACTAACTATAATGCATAAACTCATAAACTAGTTATGGCATAAATCTTGCCAAACATGCACTACTATGTTCGCGAACTCGAGCTAAGCTAACCAAGCCTTGTCACTTGGTTCTATACTTTCATAACATGGATTATAACCATATGGGCTGAGAATATAAGTTATCATAGCATATAATCACACGGGACTTGTAAAAAGATCTTATTATGTCATAATTATCAAAACATTTAAGAAAGTGTTTGCTGATTTTTCTGTAGCAGCCTATAAATGCATCTTTTTGATGCACTTAATTACTTATACAGGTCATGATACTATTTTTCCATGAAGATATAATATTTTCCCTTTTCGAAAAGGTATGGAACGCTCCAAACGGAGCTACGGTCTATTCGGTATGAATTTTTAAAGTTCGGTTTGCTGCACATTTCAGGATCAGCCCTTGTTGTACCAAATTACATTTTAGACCAACTTGACTACTAAATGAGCAAAAACTTTATAAATAACAGCTGATGTAGAAACCTTAGGCTTTCCGGAAAGTCCGGCTATGATTCAATCCGAGCTTCTATCAATTTTATATGATTTTTCAAACATGACTAATCATTGCTGAAAATTTCAGCAACTTGTTTAACATCATATATCACATAAAGGGGTGTTTGGTTCAACTTAATAATCAACATAAACACCTCCTAAACATCATAAATTGATCATTAAAATAATCCCATCATAAACCCTAATCATTATACGCAAGGTCAATGATCCATAATTCTTGAATTCATGTAATAACTATGTAAAACACTTATATAACGTGACCCCATATCTCCTTTGATTCGAATACAAGATATAACACATAATTTGACATACCTTGAATTTTAGGGATGAACACAATAACCACTTGAAGCTCTTAATTCATCATAATCATATTAACCCTTGATTTCCCTTAATTAGTCCTTCCTTCTCTTGATGGAATTAGCTAAGATTCTTCAAAGTGAAGAAAATGTCTCCTGCCCTTTTCTTTTTGTGAAGCGTAAATGAGAGAGTGGGAGGGATAATTATCCCTGTAAACCACTTCTAATATATCTGGAATTTTTTTTTATAATTTTTATAGTTTGGCTAATTGTCACATTTAGCCCTCGTAGTAAAATTGTGTTACAAACTGAATCCGAACTATATAACTCATATTAGTTGCTAAGTCCCGACTACTTATATTATTAATTCCGCCAATAGTGGGACTTTTCTATTTATTCCACTAAAATACTAGATGTAACCAATAGGAATTTAAGATAAATCCGCTATCATTTTCTATAAAAATGGGGATGTTACAACTCTCCCCCGCTTGGACTGTTCGTGTCCTCACGAACTAATGTTGTTGTAACTAAAATTATCCTCTACATTACTCAGGGTCACATGTAAGTACTCCCCCACTTAGGCTGATATCATGTTTGTATTTGATTCGTTTATTTTTGTAGCGAAGGGCAGTTTTAAAATTTGTATTCCCGATTAAGAATCAATCACTACTTGAGGACAAGTAATAATCAACCTTCCGGATGTCGTATTCCTAGGAGAGAGATGAATTGAATTTTATGTTTTGTTTGTTCGCTTTTAAATGATGCTTGATTATCGCTTGGTTTTGTAGGCTAATTTTAAAAACTTTTTATACTAATAAATAAAGAAACTATTTTAAGTGAGATAAAAATTAAACTAATAGCAAATAATACCGACTAACAATATATGATAAAAAGCTATGCTTGTCAAGTGTGGTGAAAAGTTCATTAAGTGTGGATTTTTCCTTAAAAGCACTTATGTAATTAATACCCCTCGAAACAAATTATTTCCTCACAACATTGGCTTATATTGAAAACAATTATTTTTCGAGTAAAAATTAGTAGACTTTAAATAATTAATTATACCAACGCTTTTGCCCGTTAAAATAACCATACTCAAATCATCGATTATCCGAAATTATTAATTAACAACCTTTAATTATCCGTTTAAAAAGTAGATTTTCTCACAACGTTGGTTTATATTGAAAATCCTACTTTTTATCTAGATAAAATCTACTTGGTTAAATAGTTAAAATCCTTAAGCTTTTGCCCGTTAAAGTTTCTAAAAATCGAACCAAGTAAACCAAAGGCTACCAATTAATAATCTCTAATATTCCACACTTAATTTCACAATTCACCAATCACTTAACAAGCATAATAAAAATCTACTCACTAATAGTCATAAGTAAACCAACAAAGATAATAATAATAAGCTCAACAAACATCATTTTTCCACAAGCTAAAAGAGAAAGTAAGGAAAATAGAACCCCATCTACAATAAAGACTAATAAACCACGATTTTATAAACTTATCAAACCCTAAAGTTTACTTTTTATAAGCTTTAATAAAAAATATTTAATAAAGTTTGGACTTTATTAACTATTAGCTTATTAAGACTAAAAAGCTTTAAACTTTAGTTAATAAGCAAGCTTATAAAACCCTTAAGCTCCTCGCTTTAGGATGAAAATGATGAGAAACTAAGCAAGATCACAACTTTATCAAAGGTTAGAGAATAAGCAATATTATGGATCAAATAAGCTATGGAAAAGCTTATTGATCTAAAAGTACTAAAATTTAAACAAAATAAGCAAAGAAAAAGCTTAAAGATTAGATCAAATATCCACCCAAAACTAAGTGGTTCAAATCCGAATATTAAACGTGAGTTGGGTATATTTAAAGACAGAAAATAAATAAGCTAGAGATAAGTTAAAAAGATTAATACTTTTTATAAAAGAAGTTGTAAAAGAAAATAAATCTAAGTAAATAAAAGAGTTTTTGAAAAGAAACTAAAAATAAAAGTGCTTATTGAATAAGCTATATGAAAAGCTTACTTAGTCTTTTATATCTAAAAATAAGCTATAAGGAAGAGCTTATTTAAGATAAAAGATATGTAAAAAAGCTTAAAGTGAAAAAGCTATAAGAGAGCTTATCACTAAAAAGCCAATCTAATAAGCTACAATAAGCTAATAAGCTAATATAGATTATTAGATAAGAAAAAGAAAAGGAAAAGAAAGAGATGAAAAGGAAATAAGCACTTAAGTAAACTCCATAAAATTCATTATCATTAATAAGCTAAAAAGGTTTGGTACAATAAGATCTTGAAAATAAGCTACTACAATAAGCACTAAAAATATTAAGCTAAAGACTAAATAAAAATAAAGAGTGTGTGTGTAAATTAATGTGTGAAAAATTTTTATGCTCTGTCTCGGATCTGCTGCAACATTTATATCCCATAATAATTTCTCGATCCTTCCTAGAGTCACCTCGTATACCTTCCCGACCAAGGTGACACGTGGCTGCATTTGATTGGCTGAAGGAAAGAATTGCGTGAACGGTGAGAATGGCTGGATCATAAGGTGGAGCAGCGAGAGTGGGTGAGGAGGAAGTACAAGAATAATACACGCGCCCCATTGATTTTATTAAAGCGTCTGAGGATCACGTGCTAGGAATAGGACATGAATTTGCAATTTTCTTTTCTCAATCAAAAAGTGGTTGCCACGTGTAGCATCATTCTTTCTTTATTCTTGTGGGAATAATTTGCATGGGACTAATTTGCATGTGTGAACTTGTGATCACTGATGAGCATGTACCAAAAATAAATGTTGACATGAGTGGGATTAGAACCCAAGACCTCTTGCTTGATAAACATGTACCCAACCACTAGACCAAGAGCTCTTTTATGTCAAGTCTTTTGCATTTAATCCTTTTTAGCCCTCTTTTCCTTGATCCAATTTTAGCCATTATCTTTAAAAATAATTTCGCTCGAAGCCGCTTTGATCTTTCAATATTTTTTCTCTTCCCGATACTCCAAATAAAATAACCACTTGACTCGATATTTCGTGATCTTTCCAATGGTGTGCTCGGATAAATTTTACGACTTCGCTTGAACTGAAAAACATGGAAATATGAAACTCATCCGAAAGTCACCGTTTTTGCTTTGTTTTCAAACCCTTGTACCTGCAAGACATAATAACACATATACAACATTTTTGCAATATAATATGACATATTTAATGGTTATTAGTCCGATTTATCATATTTTTTAGATATAAAATGATGTGTGTTTTAGCACTCATCAGTATTCTAGCAATAAAACTGATAATCCACTAATAAGGATCAAACTAGAATTCATTTCCTCTATATATGTATCAAATTTATCAACAGGTTTATAGGTACTTGTTATCCATGTTGAAATCCTTTCACCTGATCATTTGAACTCTGAGATTTTCTTGATTATTCTCTAAAAATAACTCGATAGGTTCATAATCATTTGTATTCTTGATGTTCATCTCGACTATTTTAGAAAGATCTCAAAATTTCATGTCGGGCGCAAAGGAAGGATTTATTTACCTGAATTCGCATAATTTTTGCTAAAATGTCACATCCTGAAATTCTGTTTCATAACTCTGATAGGGAATATCTCTTATTGAATGATCCGTATCCGCTCGACACGCCATTTTAATTCTTTTACCTTTTCTTTAAACCGCTAAACATAGGAATACAAACCTATTTTCATATCTATTCACATATTCTAGCATTTCTAAATCATAATCTTTTTCTTTACATAGTAGAGTATGTAAATTATGCCCTTTATAATGACCATGTCTGAAACTACTATACATGATCTAATGCAATATTCATGATGCATTTAACACATAACCGTTTAGCGAGCTTCCCGAGGTATCTCATGATCTCGATAAGTTCATGCCATATCATGTGAATATTATCACGTGATCAGCCATAATAGTCACACCTTATAATCATGAATTCATCGCTATCACAATCTACCCCAAGTCACTGAAGCAAAACATATCATCTACGCAAATAATCCATGAACTGATATATACTGCTATCTAGTAATGCATACTCATTCTATATGCTTTCTATATCATATCTGATTCACAGGTCTGCAACTTTATCTGATATCTGAAAATGTATTATGAATTACACGACTATATCTGTAAATTCATATAATCTTATATATGCTACTAATCACATAAACTGGCATGCATCGCTAAACATGTACTGATTATCTAATAAACATGAACTATATACTGATAAACATGACTGAATAACTGATAAACGTATATACAGGCGATGCAATTTAACTCTCAATGCAATTACCGAGCAAAGGTTCAAGTATAAGCATCCCTCACTAATGGCGGATACTTAAATCTCTCAAACCATCGCTCTAATACCAACTTGAAACGCCCAGATTTTTTTTTATATATTTAAAAATCCGTAAACTATATACATTGATAAAACTAGCGGAAGCGTATTTTCTACATCATACGGGCTTATTCCAAACGTCCCATTAAAATATTAAACTTTACAAAAATACATAACGGTGACTCTTTAAACTTGGTAAAGAAGCTGGTTCTTGATTTAGGGGCATTCCAAACGGATAACAAATGATGGAAATGAGAAGCTCGTTACCTAACCCCGCGAGCTACACCATTTTAACCCATTACGCCCCATTTAGCATGTACATGGTCTCATCTTGCATACCTACAAAAATATAAACTGAGAACGGTAAGTCTATAAGACTTAGTGAGATAACGGAACTGTATTAAATCATAATCTGAACATAAACATGATGCTGAATAAGTATATATACAGTACTATTATGACTATTTGAATCATAATATTAACTAACTGCATAAGCATGACACTGACTGATTAAATACATGATACACCATGTTACTGACCGAGTACATAAGTATACTGTTAAATCCAAGATCCAGACTCAACTAGAGTATATAATAACAATGATTGAACATGCACAGCGGAATAATAAGAACACAATCAAAGTTACCAACAAGGTTTTTCTAATAGAACTATGATCCTCTATGGATCTTTTCACTCTCTCTAAAGAGGTTTTTCTTGAATGTTTTTGTCAAGGCCTCCCTAATACAAAATACTTAAGCTCCTTTTATACACAAGGAACACTAATCACTTTCTAGGGAAACGTACAAGCATGCAAGCATGCAACTAAATATTGTTTTAACCCATACATAGAATAGTTATGGGAAAACTCTAAACAAGCCCAAGCTAACCTTGGGCAGTACAATAATAAAGATGGGCTAACATATAAATGATTAAACTCATGCACGCTCTACACTGCGTTTCACTGCTTCAGCAGATTCCACAGCTCACTGCTTCAGCAGAATCCACGGCTTCACTACTTCAGCAGAATCACTGCTTCAGTACTTCAGCAGATACCAACACTGCTTCATCAGAATCCGTTGTTTCTCGATCAGCAGAATCACAGTTTCACAGAATTCCCAACAATCCTCCCCTAAACTGGAATTTAACTATGTTAAGTTCCAGTTTCCAGATCTTTAAAAATTTCAGAATTAGAGGATTGTAGTAACAAATGACAAAACTTCCCAACAATCCTTCCCAGCAATCTTTAACACTTCAGAACTTGAGGATTGTACTCGAACATCAGTAGCAAAGAACCAGAAACAATTTCATCTCTATGATGACACAACTTTGAAACACCGATCTTTGCAAACAACAAATGACATAATGTACATCAATACATATCAGTTTCAAACTATTCTCATCACATCCAGGTGTGTTAACTCCTGTGAGAGGTGAATCATTGAAAATAATGTATTTGATGTCTCTTTACCAATAGCCATCACTACCGGAGTAGCCATATGTTTAAGTTCGAAAACTATGGTACATTGATAACCATCTGATTTATTAGCAAATCAGCAACTATATAAACGGATTTGATATGTCTTTACGTGTAGCCGTTTGCTCAGGACTAGTCAATTCTTAGAATTGGTGAATTGATAACCAAATATGGATTCAGTTGCCTTTACCACAAGCCATATACTTGTGGGCTAGCCAATTCTTGGATTCCAAAAAGGAATATACCATGGTGAATCGATGACCATACAACTCTCAGCAATTAAGCATGGGTGGTTGCAGACCCTATGATTTTGAGCAAATCATTACAGCTATCAGCAGATTTGATGTGTCTTTACCAAAGCTGTACCCTTTGGACTAGCCAACTCTTTGATGGAATGTCGTCATCATCATGGTGAGTTGATTACCATTTATGGATTTCCGCAGCCTTTACCACAAGCCATAATCTTGTGGGCTAGCCAACTCTTGTGTCAGAGAGACATGGTGAGATGAAAACCATGAGTGGTGTAGTAATGAACCAACACCAAAACATGCAAGCAAGAGAGAGTAGAAACTGAACACAGACAGGTTTAGAGTTTTTTTTAATCACTAAACACAAGAAATAACACGATTTTTTTTTAAAATATAAATTTAAGAAAGAATAAAAATAACCAAAACATGTAAAATATACCATCAAGCAGCAGCAGAAACCAAAGACAGTTGTAGTGTCAGCAGAAACACTAAGCCTCCCCTTAGGCGTATGAGGATCCAACAGCTGCAAAAATGGTTAGAAAACAAAATTACAACAATAAGCCTCCCCTTAGGCTTATGCCTCCCCTCAATCAATGCACCTGACAAAGACTATTGTTCTTGGGTACCCAGAATGAACCTTTCCTTTGAGTTTTCCAAGAATAACATGTTGAGGGCTTAACAACAGTTGCCACACTAACTCCACCATGTGCCTTAGTCATATGAGATACATATGGTGTATATGACTTAAAATAAGAACTTTTTGGTTTATAGGGCATAAGCCTAGCATTACTGTTCCACCAACCAGCAGTAACTGGTGAAGAATATCCTCCACCAGAGGGAACTGGTAAGGGCTTATTAAGCCTGTCAGCAGAAACAGATGAAGACACCTTTGTCTTACCAGTAGGAACTGGTTTACCTGCTCTCACATGTGCAACTTTGGGAACAGATGGGGGAATACTAGCAACATTAGTCCATGTAGGTCTAGAAGTCTTATGGCCAGAGGAAACATCCATCTTTTTCTCATGGTAATCACAGTCTATAATAAGATGGAGTTTACTACCACACACAAAACAAGATTTCTTCTTAAAAGGTTTATTCTTAACACAACTTTGTTTATCACATTTAAACTTATCAGAAACAGAACTAGAAGCAAAATTGTGTTTAACAGAATAAGTAACTGGCTTTGATTTGGGCTCATCATCAACTACTTTGGACTTGGGTGTAGTCTTGGGTGTGTGCCTAGGTGAGTCAGACTTTTCACTTGAATCACATGAGGCATAGACAGTGGACTTTAGGTCTGACGACTTGTCACTTTTAGAGCAAGAGACAGAGTCATTAGTTTGGCCACTAAGGTCTGGCAAGTCACTTGACTTTTTGCCATATAAATGGTGTGATCCATCAAAGTCAACTGGAATGGACAGGTCAATGGGCATGAATTCACCTCTAATAGGTCCACGAACAGCATGTAAATCACCTTCTTTAACAAAATTAGCTAATCCTGCTGGTGTAGATTTACGAGTGTCATCCCTAGCTTCTATTCCTACATACTTCTTAAAGCCTAAACCTATAGGAGAATTAGGATTTTGACTAGCATAGATGTGACTAGCTAACTTATTTCCATTCAATAACCATTCCTTATGCCTAGCAATTTCCTCATCTAGTTTCTCTTTTAGCACTTTGTTTTCGGACACTCAAGTAGCTTTTTCTTTCTCGGTGCGCTTTAAATCAATTCTAGCAAATTCTAGATCACTTTCTAGCACCATAATCTTTTCATCATAAGCCACTTGATTCTTTTGAAACCAAACTTTTTGTCTTTCTAATGTTTTAAAAGCATGTTTATAAGCTTCATTGTCAACATAGCATGCATTATATTTAGGTTTCATTTCATCATAGGCTTCCTTAAGTTCATTATATGTCTCCTTACAACCAAAACACAAGTATGTACTGAGAGATGCCTATGAGAGCAATTGGCGGACTGGCAAATTCTTCAGCATAATCTTTAGCATTATCTTCCTTGCTCATCTTCTTGAATTCACCCTTTCCACAATACCTTGTTTTGAGAGCATTCCGTATAAGACTTGCATCATCCATATAGCGAAAATCTGCTACATGATCAGCAGGAATAGATTTAAGCAAGATAGTTCTGGCCTTTGACTCTCTTTGTACAACAATCTGTTCATCTGCAGTCGTTGGAGGAAGAATAATGATGTTTCCATCACGATCACTTTTAATCCTTTTCAAACTATTGCCATTTTGGATCACCTTCCAGATATTCATATCATTATTCATGATCCAGTGTTCCATCTTCTTAGCCCAGACCTCGTACTCATCATTCATCAAATAAGGAAGCATAACTTCATCCCTATTATTATCAAATTCTGCCATTCTAAAAGTACTGAGATAGAAACCAAACAACAGTAAAGTTATGTGATAGTACAAACCAAAATGAATGTCAGCAGTAACCCACGTGATCAACACTTAGACCTACTCAAATGTAATATTATACCCACACTTGAACTTCAGCAGGAACGAAATGATCAGTGGAAACAAAACACGTGATTGTCAAAAAGTATATCAAATAACATGATCACGTTAGCCAATCAAATGTGATGACCTATACACCTTACCACACTTAATCCTTACTCGTTAAAATAGACTAATTAGAATTCAAGCCGCATGACTGATCATAGAACTAATTCGTGACCAATAAAAGTGTTAACTTCAAAGTGACCAATCAGCAGAAATAAACTAGTATACCTATCCGATTTGACTAGGTGGGACAAGTAATAGCCTTGGTTCAATGAAATTGCTTGAATCAACCAATCCCACGTGATGACTCACTTAACGAGGGGGACCACAAGCACTCCGAGACCCACAATTGCCAATCAGAGATCCAAAGTGGAGAACAATATTCAATCAAAAGACCAATCAATAATACATGTTACTTCACGTGCAAATTAGTACATATATTTGACCAATCACAATGAATCTTTAATATATCAATGATATAGAACTAGCATTATATTACTAGCCCCACATGACAAATTAAATAAGTATGATCAAATGAAAGACTAGTATACCACGTGATATGATAGCATGTGTCAAGACACAACCAATAAAACTAGCCCCACTTAGAATAGAGTACCATTCAACATACCTCATGCGCATGCAGTGTCAAATGGAAAAAAATAATGAGGCTCAACAACCGAAACTAGTCTTCATCAACCTGCTTCACGCCAATAAGCTGATCCAAATTGTAGCTCGATCCAACGGTTCAAGAAAAAGTTATCTCTGTTTTAAAACAGCCCAGCAGAAACATTACGAAAATTATTAACAGCTTCGAATTTTGTATCTTTTCTTCGAAAAACCTTGTAAACTCAAGATCGAGAGCCACCCGCTCTGATACCAATTGTTAAATCCAAGATCCGGACTCAACTAGAGTAAATAATAACAATGATTGAACATGCACAGCGGAATAATAAGAACACAATCAAAGTTACCAACAAGGTTTTTCTAATAGAACTATGATCCTCTATGGATCTTTTCACTCTCTCTAAAGAGGTTTTTCTTGAATGTTTTTGTCAAGTCCTCCCTAATACAAAAGACCTAAGCTCCTTTTATACACAAGGAACACTAATCACTTTCTAGGAAGCGCACAAGCATGCAAGCATGCAACTAAATATTGTTTTAACCCATACATAGAATAGTTATGGGAAAACTCTAAACAAGCCCAAGCTAACCTTGGGCGATACAATAATAAAGATGGGCTAACATATAAATGATTAAACTCATGCACGCTCTACACTGCGTTTCACGCTTAGATTCCCGCTCCGCCAGAATCCACGGCTTCACTACTTCAAAGAATCACGCCCAAGATTTCAGCAGATACCAACACTGCTTCATCAGAATCCGTTGTTTCTCGATCAGCAGAATCACAGTTTCACAGAATTCCCAACATATACTAAGTACATAACTGACTACATAAATAAGCACATACTTAGTGCATAACTGACTGAGTACATAAGCTCATAGTGAGTGCGTAAAGCACATACTGACTAAGTGCATAAGCACATACTGACTAAGTGCATAAGCACATACTGACTGAGTACTTATAGTACTATACTCATGAATACATAACCGACGAGCCATATAAGCATGTAATCATCCATATAGGATGTCTAAGTTCCAATTTTGGAACATTTACTATTCTAAGGCTCGATTCTCCACTAAGGAGGTCTAAGTTCCAACTTTGTCAGGAACACATGTGTGATCACATAATGACTACATACTTGATAGTACTAAATACATTTGAGTAATGCATAAAGTACCATTCTGACTAATTAAGTGCATAAAGCACTTGGCGTTTAAAAAGCATAAGCATATACCTAATAGAATTTGACATACATATATATAAACGCATCGCATGCCAGAAGTGCATAAAGCATTTGCACACATTACTAAACACATATAACATTCATATATAATTTAAGGTTAAAGTAAATACTTACGCTTGACTATAACATGATACTAAGCTGGGCTGGAACTGAGACTAAGCTAAATATAGAAACTAAGCAATAATATGGTTACGAGGTCAAACTAAGATATAATATTATATTGTACTATAACATAAACCAAGGCTGAGTTATAACTTGATACTACAGCTGAACTATAATATAAAGCTAAACTATAATATAAAACAGAATTACTATAAACATAATGTTGAGGCCAACTATAACATATAACTGAGTCTACTCTATAAATAATATTAGGGTTCACCACGACATATTACTTAGTAAAAACAATCGGGTCTACTTAATACTGAATATTGCTAAACAGGTCAGCATGACGATGAATATGACCAAACAAGTCAACATGATGATGAATATAACCAAACATGTCAACATGATAGTTAATATGACCAAACGGGTCAACATGATACTTAATATGACAAAACTGGTCAATATGATACTTAATATGACCAAACACGTTAACATGATAGTTAATATGACCCAACGGGTCAACATGATACTAATATGACCACACGGGTCAACATGATACTAATATGACCAAACATGTAAACATAATATTTAATATGACCCAACGGGTCAACATGATACTAATATGACCACACGGGTCAACATGATACTAATATGACTAAACATGTCAACATACTACTTAATATGACTCAACGGGTCAACATGATACTAATATGACCACACGGGTCAACATGATACTAATATGACCAAACATGTCAACATAATACTTAATATGACCCAACGGGTCAACATGATACTAATATGACTACACGGGTCAACATGATACTAATATGACCAAACATGTCAACATACTACTTAATATGACCCAATGGGTCAACATGATACTAATATGACAACACGGGTCAACATGATACTAATATGACCAAACATGTCAACATAATACTTAATATGACCCAACGGGTCAACATGATACTAATATGACCACACGGGTCAACATGATACTAATATGACCCAACAGGTTAACTTGATGCTAAATATGACCACACGGGTCAACATGATAGTAATATGACCCAACAGGTCAACTTGATACTTTATATGACCAAAGTGGTCAACATGATACTTTATATGACCCAACGGGTCAAACTGATACATAACTTGCATCATACTGGAGATATAGCAAGGTATTATATACTAAACACGCTTAATCTACAAAACATGTTAACTGAAAATCCGTTACTCACCTGGGCCGTATAATGCAATATGAATGATTCTGAATATGCCTCGAACACCTATATCACGATAGATGTACACGTATAATGTTAACACATAACAACTAGGCATGAATATAACATGATGATGCAAATATAAGTGCAACTAAGTACACATAAACTAACTATAATGCATAAATTCATAAACTAGTTATGGCATAAATCTCGCTAAACATGCACTACTATGCTCGCGAACTCGAGCTAAGCTAACCAAGCCTTGTCACTTGGTTCTATACTTTCATAACATGGATTATAACCATATGGGCTGAGAATATAAGTTATCATAGTATATAATCACACGGGACTTGTAAAAAGATCTTATTATGTCATAATTATCAAAACACTTAAGAAAGTGTTTGCTGATTTTTCTGTAGCAGCCTATAAATGCATCTTTTTGATGCACTTAATTACTTATACAGGTCATGATACTATTTTTCCATGAAAATATAATATTTTCCCTTTTCGAAAAGGTATGGAACGCTCCAAACGGAGCTACGGTCTATTCGGTATGAATTTTTTAAGTTCGGTTTGCTGCACATTTCAGGATCAGCCCTTGTTGTACCAAATTACGTTTTAGACCAACTTGACTACTAAATGAGCAAAAACTTTATAAATAACAGCTGAAGTAGACACCTTAGGCTTTCCGGAAAGTCCAGCTATGATTCAATCCGAGCTTCTATCAATTTTATATGATTTTTCAAACATGACTAATCATTGCTGAAAATTTCAGCAACTTGTTTAATATCATATATCACATAAAGGGGTGTTTGGTTCAACTTAATAATCAACATAAACACCTCCTAAACATCATAAATTGATCATTAAAATAATCCCATCATAAACCCTAATCATTATACGCAAGGTCAATGATCCATAATTCTTGAATTCATGTAATAACTATGTAAAACACTTATATAACGTGACCCCATATCTCCTTTGATTCGAATACAAGATATAACACATAATTTGACATACCTTGAATTTTAGGGATGAACACAATAACCACTTGAAGCTCTTAATTCATCGTAATCATATTAACCCTTGATTTCCCTTAATTAGTCCTTGCTTCTCTTGATGGAATTAGCTAAGAATTGGAGGATTCTTCAAAGTGAAGAAAATGTCTCCTGCTCTTTTCTTTTTGTGAAGCGTAAATGAGAGAGAGGGAGGGATAATTATCCCTGTAAACCACTTCTAATATATCTGGAATTTTTTTTTATAATTTTTATAGTTTGGCTAATTGTCACATTTAGCCCTCGTAGTAAAATTGTGTTACAAACTGAATCCGAACTATATAACTCATATTAGTTGCTAAGTCCCGACTACTTATATTATTAATTCCGCTAATAGTGGTACTTTTCTATTTATTCCACTAAAATACTAGATGTAACCAATAGGAATTTAAGATAAATCCGCTATCATTTTCTATAAAAGTGGGGATGTTACAATAGTATAGCCGAGGCACTAAGGAAAGAACGAGCAACGGTAGCTGCTGCTGAGGTCTTGCTATACTTGCTGCTGCTACAGGAGCTGCAGGAGGGTCTGGAGTTCGAAATTGTACATACAAGGACTTTAAGAGCGGTGATCCCACAAAGTTTAAAGGCACAAAAGGAGCCACTGCTATGATCCGTTGGTTTGAGAAGATAGAGTATGTATTTCTTCTATGCAATTGCCCAGATGACTGCAAGGTGAAGTTTGCCACTGGTACACTCTTAGATGGCGCAATGTCATGGTCGAATTCATATGCGCAGCCTATTAGTATGAAAAATGCTTACAAGCTCACATGGGATCAATTCAAGAGGCTGATGACTAAGAAGTATTGTCCACGCACAGAAGTGAAGAAACTAGAAACATAATTTTATGAGTTAGTGACTATTGGTTATGACATCGAGACTTACATCAGAAGGTTTCAAGAGTTGGCTGCTCTTTGTCCATCGATGGTTTCGGACAATGAGAAATTACTGGAAAATTTCATTGGAGGACTTCCACAATGTATTCAAGTAGATGTAACTTCTTTCGATCCACATGTCAATAAATATAATGATCCTACAAACGAGTAAGATACGACCTCTCAAACTTTCCAGAAATCTACTCATAAACTACAATATTAGCCCAACTACCTCACTTCACCTATATTTTTATCTATGATCGAGACTCCTATGAACAAACTTTCAGTGTTATGACTTTTAGATAATGTTACAAGATTTCTAAAACCATTGAGTTTGTTTCCTAACACTCGATATTTACCGATTTACGACTAGCTTTACGAGGCTACTTAGTCATTTCCATGAGTTATCAAAGTATATTATTTTTCGACGAAAAACTATAAATTCTTGATAAATCACTAAACGGTTATCGTAGTATATTGTATCAACGTAAATACTTGTAAAGTATTTTATAACTTGACAATATGACACAAACGTATATTTCAACGATACACTTCATTTTCAAAAATGCACAAGTGGTATAGATTACATGTGAATTTGCATGTACGACATTGTTTCATGACTTACATTAGAACATATCATTCATATTAGGTTGCAGATAGAGATTGCACCTCATTTCAGTGTATCCACTTTTTTCATCATAATCATTGCATCAGGTGAGTCATAGCCCCACTTTTCTCGTTTTAACTATTTATTAAACTCTTTGGGGGGAGATACATGCTCAACTACTTTTATGACAATCATGATTATTTGCAAACTATATGTTTATCTTAACTGAATGTTTAGTCATACGAAGTAACAATATTGCCATACTTAGAGTTTCTATATCATAGACCATTGAGCTAACTGACTTGGTATGATCACGATCTAACGGACTTGGATAATGCTGAGCTAACGGACTTGGTATAATGTTGAAGTAACGGACTTGGTACAATCATGAACTAACGGACGTGGAACTATTTGAAGCTATACGAATTATGTGCTATATCAATTGACTATTGATACATTAAGTTATGTACTATTATGTGAACTCATTTGAGGATGTGTGCTTGAACATAAACTATACATATTTTGGCAGTGGGTTGTGAACACACAAGTTGCAAGTTTTATATGGGCGGAACTTGGAACTGAGTGGATTTGCAATGCCTTTGCTGCATGAACGTTCTTTAAAGGTTTTTCATGATAACACAAGCTCTATGAACTCACTCAACCATTGTGTTGACACTTTTAAGCATGTTATATCTCAGGTATTTAGCATATCATCGTGGCATGCATGGAGTCGTTGAGTTGACGCGTCTCACATGGATTTTATGCACTTAACTATCGTTTGATTGTAACAAACTCATGTTGGTACTTTTGGAAATCTTTTGGGACCTATGTTTTGTAAACTCTGATTATTTTACTTAATCAAACGATATTTTCAAAACGACACTTTAGGTCGTTCAATATAACTGTAATTGTGATGCTATGGTAGTCATCCCCGTGTATTCCATTCCGCTGCAAAACAGGTAATTTGGGGTTGTGACATATATAAAGGGTTTACACCTATTTCTTGAATTCTTTTGGGTAAAGGGGAATTCCCTGGTAAAATATATAGGCTTGAGCATCGGGCTAAAACCGACCCGAACCGACAAAACCGAAAACCAAAATTCATGAAAAACCTAAACCGAAACCGAACCGACGGGCCGTCGGGTCGGTTCTGTTTTGTGTCGGGTTTGGTTCGGTTTAGTTATATTTAGGTATGTTTTTGTCGGTTTTGGTCCGAACCGAACCGACCCGAAACCGAAAATATGTAAAACATGAAACCGAAACCGAACCGACGGGCTGTCGGGTCAGCTCGGTTTTTGTCGGTTCGGTCGGTTTTGTCGGTCCGGTTCGGTTTGGACCGTTGATGCTCAGCCATAAAAATATATTACTTCAAAAAAATATTTAAATAAAACAGATGAGAGTGAAGTCTCTCAACTTGGGCCGTTACATAGGCAAAATTAAGCACCTATAGTGCTACAAATCTACACACAACATAGTAGTAAGACACGCCAATCTTATAAAAAATCAATGAAAGAACAACTACTTCCTAACACGAGTCACGACTACTAAGCCGGATATCACACTGATCACAAAAAGCATCCATTTGCCCAGGTAACTCATAGACTTGAGCCTCGTATCTGTCAGAAAAATCAAAATCATCAGCCTCTAGCTGCTGACCTCCTCCAGAAGAGGACATATACCTAGCCATATCACCATCAGGTTTTAATACTTCATCCTCATCTGACTCACCAAGCTCACCAAACTCAAAACCCCTAAGAGACGAATCAGGTTTGCTAGACCAAATATGAGTCTTCCTTGATATCTTCTTGGAAGGATCTTCCACCTTCTTCCGAGCATCATCAACCAAGTCATTCACATTTTCAAGCACTTCATCATCACTTTCATGATTATGACCTCTGCTATCCTTCTTATTATTCGTTCTAGATACATTTTCACTATCTTACTTATAACTTCCAATGACATCATTAGATGTCCCAAGAGTTTTACCAACATCAAAAATATTATCTTAATACATTAAAACATTAAAGGAATTCCTTAAGGACACAAGATTAATGTCATCTTGTTGTTGTACCTTGCTTCGATCAGAAGGCTGTTTTTTCTTCTCCTTATTATTATGTGAAGTTGAGGCCTTAGACGAAGAAGGGTCCATTTGCTCCTTATAATTCGATGTAGAAGTAATACCATTCCCTTTTGTCGGTTTGGTAATAGGGCGGTAGTAGTAGGTCACATTAGGTTTATTCAACTGGATCCCATCAATATGTTTAGCTTTAGACGGTTGTTTAGCTTTAGGGATGAGCATGGTACCAGTCCCGTACCTATTCCGTACCGAATTAGTGGTACCGATTTTTTCCCGAGTATAAATTAGTGGAACTGGTACCGTACCGAAAGGGATTCGGATACAGGTACCGGGAAATCGGGTTTTCCAGTTTTTTTCGGGGAATTTCCCGATTTAGTATCGGTCCCGTACCGAATTAGTGGTCCCGAAATTTTTTCACCTTATTTCGTAGTCCCGTTACCGTGTCGTATATTGGGGATCGGTACGGTTCCGGTACGGTTTTGGGATTCGGGTCGAAATTCTCATCCCTATTTAGCTTTCTCATTTTTACTTGTAACCTCATCAAATCCTTCATCATTGACAACCTTCTGCTCCTTAACCTTCTTTCGAATCGATCCTTAATGTGATCAAAAATATTGTAAGCATCACATCGAGGAGGCTGCCATTCATATTCAACCCTTACATATTCCAAAGAATGTCCCGACCCATTTTATGGGATAGCCACAAACAGATTCCATAAGTGCCTTAGAAGCAAAAATCTAAATAAGTGCCCTAGCATACGAAATATGCCCCCAAGGATTAAGACACATGGTGCTCGTAAAAGCATCAAGCATTATAGGACGACCAATCTGAGTAGTGATTAAACTAAGCCCAATTTCAGAAAAAGCAACAATAGGAACATTGTGTAGCTTGGCCCAAACAAGAACCATAGTGATTTCATCCTTTATAAGTCTAGAATTAGGAGTCCAAATGTTTAGGATTATTGGAACTAAACGAATAAGCCAATGGCCATGTTAGGATCCATTATTATGTTGTTAGATGATTCGGGTGGTCTAGGATTGTGATTAAACAAGAAAGCCATTTTAGATAGATGAAGAGAGTTGAGAGGAGGTTCTTGAAAGAGAGTTGCTTAAACAAATGTAAGGTTAGATTCAAAGAAGCCACACCCCTTCCATGGATGGAAGGGGTATTTATAATTACGCAATACACGACCTCCTATCGGCCTGTGGATCAGGAATACAGTGGGTAAAGACCCGTCCTTCCTCCACGGTGTTGCACTAAACTAAACTACGCTACAAACTAACTAATAATATGCTAAATAACGTAACTAATAACAAGTCTACGAGCTAACTTATGCTAGATAATATTTGGGGTGACCGACTCTTTACTTATGGAATTTCTAATTCCTAACAATCTCCCCCTAAGGGAGGTCACCCCATGTTTTACATTTTGAATCCTAGCATTCTATTCTTGACTTTGTTCTTGAGCTCATAGACTTCGATTCTTCAATTCTGCAATCTTTGTGCTTAAGCAGTGATTCTTTAAAGTCCGCATAGTTTGTACTTTAGTGGAGGCCTTTCAACTGATCCACATCTTTGATGATCTTCGAGCTTTCATTGAGATCATCAGCCACAATAAATCTATGGATCACCCTTTATTGTGTTGCCATCATGTGAAGTTGTGACTTTTGGACCGACATGCTCACCCTTTTGAATCATGACATCTTTCCATCAGAGTAGCGGAAGCCTTACTGGTTCAAGATATTTGCAGCAAATAAGCGAAGCATAGTATGAAATATCAGAGCCAGGTTATGTAGATATGCACCAGCCATGATTTCTTCAAATTAAGTGTGGATGCTGTGAGCATGCGGCTTTGGATTGACCGCTCAATTCGATCAGCAACCGCCCAAATGTACCTAAAAACAACAGTTAGCAATAAAACACACGAAAGTGTCTTTGATCACTTTCGTCGAATTGAGGTACACGCCCACGGTTCCCGCTGATCAGTACAAGTATTGCTTGTGATCAGGTAGGATTCCTAAGAATCTCCTTGACAGGGTTTCGCAGCTGTTCTAGCTGTTCTCAAACCGGAACGTCTCAAAGAAGACAACACGGAGTGAGTGAACCAGTGAATTGAGATTCACTGATTGATGAAAAATGAATCGAAAACAATCGCGTATTTCTTAAGATAAAGAGTTTTGCAATACGACGAAGGTTTTATGAGAAAGATCAATTTTCAATCAAAATACTTTTTGTATTTGAAAAGAGTACACATTTTTTTCAAAAGTATTTTTTTCAATCAGATATACTTTTTGAATTTGAAACATGAATACACATTCGATGCGCTAGAGAAAAGAAGATTTGCACATCGAACGGTTTTTCCAAAAGCATTCGTCAATTCCATTCCTGGACCAAGGTTGATTCACGTGTGAATCGCCCGATCATTTGTATCCAGTTGTCACAAGTTTGATTTTTTGCTAGATCTCACATGTCACCCACCAAGAGCTTGTTTGATGTTGGCTCTAGAAGGATTTCCATCTTCATCGTGAATATTTACATATCACTCGGATGTTCTGGCAATACCACAAGGATAATGCGTAGGACTCTTAATATATTCTTACTTTCCACATTGTGTGAAACAGCAAGTCTTCAAGAATAGTGTCCTAATGAGATATTGTGGATGATCTCTTGGCTCTAGACTCAAATGTGCACATTTTGTTCCTATGCCGGAGACTAAGGAGAGGGTCTCCTTCTTCAATATCAACAAACTCTAAGAGAAAGTCGATAGATAATGTCGGTTCCCCGTGAGAATGAAACAAGTCCTTTTAAGAGGAACTTGAGTAGTTTGGGAAGTTTAGTGCAGTGCGTCACTGGGTCCATGACGTCTTGTCTTCAATACCGTGTTACCTTAGTAACAACCAAGAGCATATGTATTGAACCCGGTTTCGCCTCTAAGGTTGAATTGATGGAGGGCTTTTTCTTTTCACCCTTTTCACATTCAGTTCTTTTACATTCTTCAACCCCTTCAGTGCTTACCGAGACTTCATAACTAGAACCTTGTTGGGTTTATTCCAGTACTAGCTTTGTCTCAGTCCGCACTCTTCCCATATTCTCATTTTTCTCCTTTTTTTCAATATTCCAAAGGACTCTACACTATCTAGTGGATTGTCCCTGGGAAGATCCCTCCGGTTCTGGCGGATCGTGGGAACAAATACCTAACCTCACCATCCTTATAACTCCATGCATAAAGTAAAATGGTCGGTCTTTTGGTACAGTTTATTCTTCCTTGAAACCAATTGAAAAATCATTTGGAAAAACAATCAAGGTACTTGTGATACGAGATCAAAGCATTTTGTACCCTAATAGTTTTGATTATTTAGAAAACCTCCCCCTCAACATGTGCGTATGATTTAGAAATTGTTTAGCACAAGGAGGCAAGAGGACTTTGAAAATATTTTCTTTGATCACAATATTCATACGAAAAAGCCATTTGATTTTCATGGTAAAATTCTCCCCCTCAATATGTGCATAGGCTATTTGAAAACATTTTATCACATAGAGGAAAGAGTTCTTTTGAAGCACATTCACGATCACAAAAGCCATTAAGAAACCATATAAAACTCAATCAAGGTACTTTATGTTAAAACATAAAAGCATTTGCACCTCGATAGTTTATTTTCATTTAAAATGCACACCCTCAATATATGCTTCGAGATTCGAAAGCGTTTAGCACATATGAGAGAGAAGCCTGCACAATTGAATCAAAACGATCACCTTTTATCAAATTTCATTATTAAATCACAAATTCTCCCCCGATCAAAAATATCAAACCCTTTGAGATTTTGGATCCCAAGTGATTTAATAAGGTTTATAAAACATGGGAGAAAATGTGCCTGATTTAAAAACTCATATAGTTTTTGGATAAATGCTCCCCCTCAACATGTGCATTATGTATATTGAAATCGTTTGGCACATGGAGGCAGGAGTGCCTTTGAAGTACTAAAACCAATTCCATTAAAACAGATTTGAGATTTAAATCACGATCTCTCAACCGATCAAAGATTTCAAACCATTTGAGATTAGTGATCCCAAAAGATTTAAATAATTTAGAAAATTTTAGGAAAAGACGTGGCAAGATTTGATTTTGAAAAATGACAGATAAGGACCATTTTGAGACATTAAAGATTGTTAGTGTCAGGTATGATTGTTTTAAGAGATCTTTAAGTAAAATAAAACAGTTTCACAATCAAACAAGAACAGAAAAAATTTCATTTTGAAAGACCTTGATTCTAAAGAAAAATCATACCATGACATAACATTAAATCTTTAGATCACCACATTTTAACGTACAAACCGGAACTTTTATGAAGAAATATTGTTTGAAAATATTATATTTTAAATCACTCTCCCCCTCAATCGATGACCGAAGTCGATAATTGAGTGACATAGGTTTTAATAAAAAGAAGTCCGATGATTTTCAAAATTTAGTCCAATTTATTTTCAAAACAATATTTTTCCATTTTCAAAAACAATATTATTCAAAGTTTTAGAAAAATGGTATCATCACTATTATCCCTGCACAAAGATACGTTAGGTGGATGAGAAACTTCCGTTTTTGTTGCTGTAGGGTTTGGAAGAAAAACCATCTGCTGATGCAGTGAGACTTCTTCTTACGTTGCATTTTGAATACCAACTGAGGTCAAATTAAGCTCCGTTTCTTCAATCACTTAGAAGAAAACCATCTGCTGATGCAGTGAGACCTCTTACGTTGCATTTATGCCAACTCTCCATAGAAGTCCAATTAAGCTCCGTTTCTTCATTTGTCAACCCAAGATATAGTTACCCTTTCCTTTCGGCATCCAATCATCTTCAATTGTGTGATCCGGATCGGGAACATTCTTTTATACCTATATACCTGCATACGTTAGTGAACACACATACAAATATATGGTGGTCGACATCACCCAAACAACAATCGACTAATAAAAGTCAATGCAACATATCAATCAGAACATATAAATGTATGGGAATAATGTGTTCATCAAACACTAATCATCTAATCCTAGCAATCATATCCTAGAAACCTAGTCCTTCAACATAGGCAATTATATTTTTAATTAAGCACGTAGGATAATTAAGAAAGTCCGTTAGAAGATATAAATTTGAAAACTTTCTCCCCCTCAACCAATGACTCAATTTTTGAAAAGTTTAAAAGCGCTGAAGTCATTGATTGAGTTTGCAACTTTAATAAAAACTCTGAAACTGATTGTTTTTAAAGCAACTCATTTTCCACCATTTTGAAATACAACAAATGAAGAATTTTAGACGGAAAAACATTTGTGTAGGAACAGCAGTCCTTCGACATACTTTCCTCAAATATTTTTTTGGATAAGTGCACGAATTTTGAAAAATGGTTTAGCGCAGCACTTTCCTTTCTTGAAGAGCGGGTTGCTATCGGAAATAATAGCAAGCCATAGTTTTAAGCACGGGTCACAGTCTGAAATAACTGTAAGCCATATTTTGAGACATGTTTAGAAAAGAATATTTACACCTCCTGCTCGAACTTCATCTATGGTCCCGTGCCATTATTGAATGACATTTCTAAGACCGTAGATGTTATCGATACTAGAAGACATGTCTTGAAAAACAATATTTTTGGTATTTTCAAAATTTCTGATTTTTATGGGTTTTTGTTGGTTTTATATTTTTGTATTTAGTTTTTGATAGATATATACAAAGATAGAATAGATGATATAGTTTAAGAAGATGATGATACGAGTACCGAGATAAGGATATCGAGCAGCCCCGTTGTAGAAGATAGAAGTCATCATCCCAAAAACTTTCACCACCAAAGCTTCCGAGGCTCTTGAATTGAAGAAAGAAATGAACCATCTGAAAGTGAGACTTTGGCAGCTTCCCCCCAAACCGAAAATCCATGTGATGAGCAGATTCAAAGCTCTATTTCAAGCTTTCCTTAGCCAGGTGCACAGAGAAGCACACCATTATCATAAATCCCGCTGCTCCTTTTAAGAACGAAAATCGAGATTCTTCGTTCGGGGTTATATCATCCAATAGAAGAACAACAACGTTTCATCCCACACTTAAATAATCTTCTCAAATTCCTTTTCCACTGAAGTCTGAGGCAATCCATTCCAAAAGGTGTCAAGAGAACAAATCCCCCAAGTAGTTGAATTGATGCAGTCAGTCTCTTTGTATAATGCTCAAGAACTCTCCCAAATACACATCATGAGGGGAATGAAAACACCTTCCCATCTTCACATTTTTCTTCCCTGATGATCGTGTATGAAGCTCAAGAACCCGAAGTACACCAATACCCAAGAGCTCTCCCGAATACAAATCATGAGGGGAATGAAAAACACCTCCACAATGTTCACATTTTTCTTCCCTGATGATCGTGTATGAAGCTCAAGAATCCGAAGTACACACATTCCTACCTAAAGAATAACTGATAACACCTCCCTCATGTCATACATTTATCTCCCCTGAATATGTCATACTTGTGTACCTCTTTTATCTTCGAAAACTTTCTCTTACATCACTTCCCCCACATAGTTGGAATAAGAATACTAAACGCCTTGATGAGTAAAACCTTGAGTTTCTCTGCGGTCATGACATTTGTTTTCCGGGATATCTTCAATCACTTAGAAGAATTAAGTTCATCAAGTTTACTCGCCATGAGTCAAACCTTGAGTTTCTCTCATGTAATAACATTTGTCTTCCCGGGATATCTTCAATTACTTAGAAGTATTAAGTTCATCAAGTTTACTCGCGTTTAGATGCTTGTCTCCTTCCCCTTGCTGGTTTTGACACTTCGAGTCGACAAATCATTATAAGCCCGTATACTAGAAATTTGTTGAGAAGAACACTTGAACTCATGTGAGAATCAACTTGCTGAAGACTCTCTCTGACTATTTTTATCAACCCTTATGTAGACAATTTGAAGTGACCACTGAAGAAGAAAACCCGATATACCATACTTGAAACTGAAGTCAACTTCCCCACATTTGTATCTTAAGCTTGCACCTAATGATGGAAGAACGGTGTTGAGAATTTATGCTTCAAGCAAAACTCTAAGTACTCACTACCCAAACAAAGTATGAGACATTAACACCTCTTTGCGATTATCCACACCGTCATATGCGTGTGACACTGAGTAAAACAAAGTAACTCCTAATAGTGATAGTTAACCAGGTCTTCAACCATCCACCTCGACTGCTGGTAACTAGATAAACCAAGTCTTCAACTCAAATTCTTAAGCCCGAGCAAGTTATCAAATAAGAACACGCCTTTCTGAAAGTCAACTTCAATCTCAAATAAGTGATAAATGATTAACTCCAAAGTAATCAACTTGTGTCAAATGTCCAACACGTGAATTAATGTACAACCGGATGTACATTGACCCACTTAATGAACCGGAACAAATGATTCCTCAACATCAATTCCATCTTCCTAAAGATATACATATAGAGATTGATCTGGAAGATTCACCAATAATGTCTTCAAGCGGATGAGGTAGTCATTTTCCTTAATGTTCATGTGGTTGATTTAAAGAGTGCACAATAATCCGTGAAGATTTGGTAAAGGAATACCAAAGAGCGGATCATTTTTCATGAACAATAATCCGTGAAGATTTGGCAAAGGAATACCAAAGAGCGGATTATTATTCAATAGTGCAACTGCAATATTACACTAGTCAATATCAACGTCTCGAGGAGTCACTGCTAAAGAATATGAGCAAGTCTAATTGGGGATTAAATCTGACTTATAACTCTCTCCCAATTAGTGCTCTCCCTAAACCGACAATCTGTTTGATAAATGCCCAGATTAAGAAGAAGTCTTTATATCGTTAAATGCAACTCGTCTTTAGTCTTCTAACATGTAGCAGAAAATGTAGAACGAACTATAGACTCGACCTTCTTCAAGATTGTGCAGTTGGGGAATAGATAGTTAACATCTTCAACTCACACCAAAAAGCATCCCACCAAAAGCATCCCAATTAACTTACATCTTGCAAATCCCCTTAACTAAAATCCTCCCAATCAAACAAGAACAGAAAGATGTTCATCAAGGAAATCAGCAATCAGGCCGCAACGAACACACAAGATGGTAACACCAAACTACCAATCACATCAAACAAGAACGAGAGATTGTTCGGAATCATCATGTTGATGTATACTTGAAGCATTAACCGGAAGCACTTTGTCGATAAACTCATCAATCCGAGTGAAGATGTCAACCAACGGCTCTTAGACGAGAAAAACTCCATGTGAAGATGACCCGATAAGAAGAAGCTCGGTTCTTACATGATTTTAGAGCCGTATGACCATTTATATTCTCAAATATCAATCAACAATGCAAAAAAAAAAAAAAAATTCACACTTCTTCTCCCCCTCAAGAATTGCATACGGAGATGGCATTCTTGACTAAATAAGTGAAATCATCCAAAAGTATTCTATTCACACTTCTCTCCCGCAAAATTAGCACATGATGTCGCCATCGTCATTATAGTTGAGCAAGTGGAATAAGAAAAACAATCAATGGTAGCCCGGTTCACTTGATGACTGAAGCGCATGGAAAAAGTATGAAGCATGTTGATGAGAATGGTCATAATGAGAAGATTTCTCTTCTTCCGAAGATAATGCGCACTGAAGCGTACACATTTCTTTTCTTTAGGGTACGAGGCATGAACTGTTGTGTTCATACGTCATAAGAAGATTTCTCTTCTTTTGAAGATAATGCGCACTGAAACGTACATATTTCTTTTCATTAGAGTACGAGGCATGAACTGATGTGTTCATACGTCATTATCTCTCTCTTTTCATCTACTCATGGCAAACTTATAATCAACCCCATTATCATTCAGTAGGCTCTTTGTCGTGACAGCTGATGGAGAAAACCCAATATGATGAATTTGACCTGAAGTAAACTATCCCGAACTCGTGACTTAAACTTGCACATATGTAACAAAGATCGGTGCCGATTTCCATTAGCATCTCTAAGTACTCTCTATGTACTCTATACTCTTAAACCAACCAACCATCAAGTATGAGACGTACATTACCTCTTGAAAATCCATAATTGAATGTGACACTGAGCACTACAACGTAACTCCTTAAAGTCATAGTTATTTTGTAGTGGTAAGAGCCCAATTCCCCCAAGTGGTAAAAGACACCCAACAATAACTAGATTTCCAAATCTTCGTTTTTGATAATAAGCTCGAACAAGGATCTTGAAGAATCTTCATCCATCCATCCCCGATACCTTCAGATACTAAGTACACTCGCCCGTGATATTTCACTTCAACCTCAAATAAATAATACTGAATTAACGCCGTTGTCACATCTTCTTGATTAAAAGCTCAAATCTAGCCTCCTTTGACATTTTAAGTGAACTATGATAATGGTTTCCATCCCGACCATGGTTAAAAGCACATAACCCCGTAAAACCAAGTAATAACCAAACTGCCATGACGAATATCCAAACACACATCCAATTCATGAAGTACACCCTTTTATCCCTTCTTCGAAGTAGAAATCGTAGCACCAGCATCAGAAGATCCCGAAATACGCTTTCCTTCCTCCAGGATGGTTCCATCATCACGGGATTTTACAACTCTATGGTTTAAACCGAGAAATAGTTTCTTTCGCGGGATTTTACAAAACCAAGAATAAACCGTAAGATAGATCCGGAAATGCACTTTACAATTACCAGGATGTTTCCATTGTCACGGGATTTTACAAGACTATTATTTAAACCGAGAAATAGGTTCTTTCGCGGGATTTTACAAAATCAAGACAGAACCGTAAACAATGTCAGCTTGAATGTGTTATGACAACTTTGGTTTCAGTGAATATCTGTTTTAGGGGAACATGCAGCGGTTCATCAACGGTTCATAATCCAACATCATCAACATTATCAACCATCCAATAAATACTTTGGTAAACACATCATTCACGCATTCTGTCGGCTATTGTTGTGACAACATGGTGAAGTAAACCCGATATGCCAAACTTGATCATGAAATGAAATTCCCCAGATTCGTTACTTAAACTTGTACTAATCCTTGTGAAGAAGAAACGGTGTACCCAATGTACAAAACCTCTTGACGTATCCTCAACTGCGTGAGACACCGAAGTGATAGCTATGTTGTGGGTTAAGCGAGAACGAATCACAACAGTAACTAGATAGCCAAGTCTTTATCACTCTCTATAAATTCCCAAACAAGTCATCTTAAGAAAGAAGACGAAATAAGTAAACACGCCCGGAAATCTTCACTTCAAACCCAAATAAGAAATATCGTACAACCAAATCCGTAGTCAACTTTAATCAATTCAAGCCCAGTCGTGACATATTAATCGTCGTGAAAATGTATACATCAAAGCATCAACCCTTATACCCATATCTCATCATCTCAACAAATCTCAATATCAAGTCTCAATCCTTTTAGCCAAATGAAATATCAACATTAGCCGTAAACAAATGTATTATTCGTTGAAAGTTAGTGACCAAACATTGTTTCATTTGTCCACAAAATCTCAATTGGAGAATAAGTTCGGTTCAACCACAACACATATACCCGAGCCGCTAATATTTCATGGGTCAAAGACTATCACACATTATCAACGATTTATAAAAAAAATCTTATTCATCCAAGAATAAATTACGCATGACAGGTGTTGATAAACCATGTATGTATATTGTGACTCGACCCCAGCTCCATAAGTTGCCACAGCCATTGTCAAATAACTTAACTGTTAAAATTCAAGCCCAACACCCATTCAGCAAAAATCAGCCCATGAATACTAGAGAAACGCTGAACCTCAAGCGACTTATAATATGGCACAACTAATATCTTTCATACGAATGAAGCCCATGTTAAATCACAAATACACAATCCAGTAAAATGATAAAACATCTCAACCCTAATATTTAGGGGAGTATAAAAGAACACATAAACTCACTTCATACCCTAATTTTTCTCACAACAAAACCGCCCCCATCAACACAAGTCACAGTCACTCTCCAAACCCTAAATCTAATATTACTCAAAGTACTCTCCGCCCCTCTCCTCTCATATCCAGAAAATCAGCTTCTCTTAACCCTAATCAAAAGCTTAACCGCCCCCATTTCAAACGTAATAACGTCAATCCCTAACTCTTCTCATAATCACCCGTCCCCTTTTTATCAAAATATTCTCACATAACCAAAGAGAACAACACCATCAAGTCTGCCATAAAGTCCGAACCCTACACTTCTCCAATCTCATATCATGATAGCTCGAATGGTTCTTAAAATATTGCCACAGGGATGGCCTTTGGGTATCTAGATGCCACAGGGATGGTAGATGCTTGAAGAGGTTTCAAGATTGACTAAGAGGTCACAGGTAGGTCGATTTAATTGTTTTCGAATAGTTGGTTTTCTCGTCCATGTGACAAACAAAGAAACGAATCAAGAAAAAGAGAATAGCAAACATGTTATATCTCTGATTCTATGCGTTCGGATATCAACAACAAAGAAAAAACAAATTTAGATCCATGAGGCACTAGGTTTTTTGTGTATAGATCCTAAAAGATCTAAGAGTTTGATGAACCACACACAAAAGACACAAGCTGAGATCATTTACTTTTGAACGAACCAAAGTTTAAGAGATTAACACTATTGTTATTCGTCTTACTTTATGTTCGAAGAGAGATTGAGGCCATGCTTCATATAATGATCGGTGAGGATATGAGTTTCTTTCGAGTACTAGACCTAGAAAGAGTCTTGATGTTACATTGAAAGCCTCGAAGGAAACCAACATCTGAGATCTTGTTTGATTGATTAGTTTACAATGTGTGAATCGAGTCTTGATGTAGGCAGTAGTTGAGATTAATAGTTGTTGACGGTTGATGTTAATTGCTTCTTCATCTTGTTATTCAGTCAGTCCATGTTTAGTATTACAGAGTCAAAATGTTTTAGAAGTATGGTCAAAACTCACACCCAAGTCGCATCTTTACACAACAAGCATCTTTAGCAACTCGCTTCTTTAGCAACACGCGTCTTTAACAACTGCTTCATTAACAACTCGCTTGTACACAAAGACCATTTAGCAACTCGCATTCAATAATGCAAGCAAGCAACTCGCATTCAAAAATGCGAGTTAAAGATTGACACAACTCGCTTATGTTACAGTTTAGGCAACACGCATCAGGCTCACTGACTATGGACATAATATTTGACAACTCGCTCAAAAGCAAGTGTAAGTAGCATCTAACTCAACTCGCATCATTGCCAGCTCTCATCTTATCCAACTCGCAACCCCAACTCGCATCATACCTTAAGTTAATCAACTCGCATTCCAGCCATTGAAACTGGACATTATAACAGCTCGCAACCAAGAATACAATGAGTCAGGACAGTCAATACTGTCAACTCGCTTTGATGAATAAGACCAACTCGCATCTTTGAATCAATGCAACTCGCATATATGAATTTGACCAGTAATAGACCCAGAAATAGTCATAACTTGCTACTGCAGCAACTTGCTCAAAAGCAAATGCAACTCGCATTCAGGAGAATGCACCAACACGCATCGAAGAAGATCATGATGTGTTCACAAACAGCAACAAAAAACGTTATTTCCAGACTCTTCGAAACGTTTAGAACATCAGACACATAAAACCAGTTATAAAACCAAAATCAGCACCATTAAAAACTTGTTAAAAAATCAGTGAACCAACAACGACATACTGTTAAGATGATACGACATAAAATCAGTATTAAACAACATTAAACCATGTACAAAAACCATTTAACATCAGCCCATAACATATTCATCAACAAACCGCATACATGAACCACATCAAAAACCATGCAAATCAACAAAACCTTGGCTCTGGTACCAATTGTTAGGATCCATTATTATGTTGTTAGATGATTCGGGTGGTCTAGGATTGTGATTAAACAAGAAAGCCATTTTAGATAGATGAAGAGAGTTGAGAGGAGGTTCTTGAAAGAGAGTTGCTTAAACAAATGTAAGGTTAGATTCAAAGAAGCCACACCCCTTCCATGGATGGAAGGGGTATTTATACTTACACAATACACGACCTCCTATCGGCCTGTGGATCAGGCATATAGTGGGTAAAGACCCGTCCTTCCTCCACGGTGTTGCACTAAACTAAACTACGCTACAAACTAACTAATAAACTGCTAAATAACGTAACTAATAACAAGTCTATGAGCTAACTTATGCTAGATAATATTTGGGGTGACCGACTCTTTACTTATGGAATTTCTAATTCCTAACAGGCCATTTTCAATAACTTGTTCCATACCATCCTTTGTCGCAAACTAGAATAAAAAGAACCAAATTTTTAGCATAACTCGTTCAAGACCAAACTTCTTCCAAGTGTTTTTAACATAATTCTCAACAATAGGAAACGTAAGCCGTTTTTCAACAAAGTACCCATATAATGTATTACCAAAACGATTACGAACCTCATTTACAGCGTCCAAAGGAAGAGTCACATTCACACTATCTACATTCTCCCCATTACGTAATTCAGATATTCATATTTTTTTTATTTTATTATTTTTTTAGAGGAAGTAGTTGCTTTAAACATGGAAGCATTGGATGTGGTCTGAATACATTTGTTACTCGATTTGGCAACCTCGTTATCCATGCAAGTTTCATTATTAACTACATTTTCCACCATATCTTCATTACTCAATTTGGCATCAACGTAATCCAAGCCCTCTACCACTTTCGTTACAACCTCAACAGTAGGTTTATCCATCCCTGAATCGTCACTAATGTGTTCCTTACCAGCTTCGCTATTAACTGCATTTTCCAACACATTTGTAGCAATCTCGTTAACACTATTCACATCAACCTGATTACCACAAATTGGTTTTCGTTGCTTACCATCAGCACCTCCAAATCTAGACTCCTTCTTACGAACATGAGAATCAAGGTCGCTAAGAGAATGGAATTGCGATTCCATAGACGAAGAATCAAAACCCCCACCAGTCAAATTAACCCTTTTCTTTTTTCCACTACCTCCACCTAAATCCAAAAACCCCGATTTCATCTTACCACAAACACAAACTAGTAAAACAAAAATCGTCTAATCTACAATAACGCATAAAACCCCAAACAAATTAGGGTTTTGAAACGAAGCGCACAAAACCATCGCATGATTCAGATCGTTAAAGAATTAACGAAACGAAATCCAATACCCCATTTCTTGAATTCTTGAAAAATTAAGAAAACTTAAGTAATTAAAATTATGTACTAAATGATGAATAATTGTACTCCTTACGTGTGTATGATATAGTTGACTAAGTATTTTAGCCTACAAGCATTCTAGTTGGAAGAAAGGAGGTAAGGTTTTCCTTACAAATGTACAGTTGTACATGTATGTATGAGTGTACTTGTAAAATTCCTTGAAACGAAATAATACATAATTTTATAAAAAAAATAGTCGAGTACTCATTCATAGCAAAAGGATTTTATAGCGGCAACTGGTTATAGTGATATTTTGATTACACAAATAGTATTTTGGTTAAGTGTTTTGTGTAAATAAATGATTACTATAACTATCCGTCACTTTAAAATCCCGTTGTTATATACGGGTACTCGTGTAGTTTGATTGAAGGAGCATTGTTTGAATTTTCGGGTATGAAAGTAAAAAATAAATATAAAATTTAAGTTTTAAAAAGGTTTTTTAAAGGTCTAAACATTACTTATTTTAATTTTTAAATATTTTTGTTTGTGTTATACAATAGTTGATGAAAATTATACCAATAAAAATACATTTAAAACTCAATCCATACATATATTTTGAATCAAGTGTTATATAACACAAACAAAATTACGTAAGGTCAAAGTGTTTTAAGAAACACATTTTTGCATAGTAAAGATATGGTGAAATGAGTAGGTCACTGTTAATTGATTAAAAAAATTCCCAAGCTTCTGGATTAAAATCGGATTCCAATTCGAAATGTGGTTAATTGATAAATAGATGAATGAAATCAGTATGTGACAATCTCTTCATAAGTTATCCAACATGTGTTGTCTCCCGAGTATATAATTTCGACTCTACAACTTTTATCATTTAGTTGAAGAAAATATACTAAAGAAGTAAAGATCATGATTCTTATAAATCGCGTATAGAGAAAAGTTCAATATAGAACCCATATTTGTCATAAAACCATTTAACCAATCATAGCCACTCATTTTTTTAATTAAAATATAAAGAATAAACTTTCACCATTTTTTTAAAAATTAAATATCTCACAAACCGTTAATCGTTACACCAAAAAAATCATACCGTCTCGACGAGAATTAAATTATCTTTCTATAGATATGCATTGTTATATACTTTCGACAAACTTTTTTTTTAAAAAATTTCGTCCAGAAACACGTGATTTGTAAAAATCACATGTGATTTCTTAAAATCATATGTGATTTGATTTTTACGAATCATATGTGATTTTTCTGGACGAACTTTAAAAAAAAAGTTCGTCGAAAGTATATAACAATGCATATCTATAGAAAGATAATTTAATTCTCGTCACGATGGTGTATTTTTTGTAGCTTGAAGTTTTACCGTTTGCAAGATATGTTGTTTTAAACAAAAGGTGGAAAATAATTTTTTATTAATTTAGATAAAAAAATGAATGGATGTGATTGGTTAATTGGTTTTATGACAAATTTGAGTTCTATATGAATCTCAACTCATAGAGTATATAATATATTCTTTAATAAACGTTACGCAAAACACACCGTCAAATTCTGAATAAAATTATAGTCAGGTAAAGAAGGTGTGAAATGCACCTATACCAGCACCAGATTCATGAGTGTGTGCATATATTGCTTAAAATATTGGGATTGTCTAACCAATGAAGGGACTTAATGTCCCTCCTCACGTTTCGAATGTGCAATTGACTAATATTAATCGTCCACGAACGTTGAATCATAACAAATAAGGGCATTTACATACATCCTCATATTTCAACAAATATTTATATATTTCTCCAAATCTTGCTTTAGGAGCATTGTACATCATGCATTAAAAACTTGTGTTTGAGGAAATATGTAAATATTAGTTGAGATATGGGGATGTATGTAAATCCCCCTAACAAATATATAGTACTGTAGTATTTTAAACTTTTAAAGCCTGTCTTGCAAGAAAATTTTCTTGAATATTAAGTTCAACTTGTCATGAATTTGAATATTGCTAACCCATATAAATACTACAGTATTATACTAGAAACAAACAAAATCAAAGAAGTTGGGATATAACTTTTAGGTCAAATTTAGCCATTTCAAGAATAAAAAATTATTAAACTATTACAAATGGCATAGCGAATCGTCTTTTATTGAAAGTATGCTGTGATTTCCGACCAATGAGTGGTCCATTGGTCTAAATTGCATCATAAAATTGAAAGTATACATTAGTATTATCCGGAAATGAAATCAAATTCATTTCTTACCATTATAACTCCTGTAAAATAGTTTACATTTTTAACACATTCAAAATTGATTATTACACACTGCCTAGCTAATGTCTCAATGTATTTTTGTATAGTATATTTCTCTAAGACAATCTTGATACACAAATCACCCAAATTCTTATCCTCTTAATCTTATATAACTAACTCCAATTCATTCAGATAAATAGCATCATGGTGGATAAGCACAAATCTTAAACATGTTCCCTAAGTATGGTATGATTTAAATTAATACGAGTAACTCACAAACATTACCAAATACCAATTGAGATTTGGGGTGTTTTGCAAAAATAGTATTAACATTAAGTAGTAGCAGTAGCAATATTTTATTTTTATTATTATTATTTTTTTTATTCTTTTAAACGTTTGATAACTTAATTGCAGGTGTAATCATAATGTGTAAGGGGTACCCATTTTTTCGTATTTACCTCGTTACAACACTAAGGGTGTCTAACAATTTCTAAAATTTTCTGGACTTGGCAAAATTTTAGAAATTGTTTGACACCCTTAGTGTTGTAACGAGGTAAATACGAAAAAATGAGTACTCATTTTTTCGTATTTACCTCGTTACAGCACTAATGGTGTCCAACAATTTCTAAAATTTTCTGAACCTGGCAAAATTTTAGAAATTGATGGACACCCTTAGTGCTGTAACGAGGTAAATACGAAAAAAAAAATAGGTACCTCCTGAGTCACTCTTAGATGTTCAACGCTTTTAAATGTCACTTTATAAAGCGTTAAAAAATAAGTATTCTAAAAAAAAATTACTTGCTGCCTACCAAACTAACATTAAAGATTACAACACTTAATGTTCATCGCTCCTAAATGTCCCACGCCAAACACACTCTAGAAGGACAATGCTATGACATTTCCATAAACCAAGAGAGATAAGAACCAAAGGTCAAGAAAGGGTAATCCATACTCAACTAGAGGAATTTTAAACACGTAGAAATCAGTAATAAAAAAGAAACGGAATATGCGGATAAATTAGAGGGATAATGTTATAACAAAAGACTTTCCAAGTTAATATTGGATATTGGAATATCCCTAAGCACAAAGGCATAACACATTACCACGCGTTTTCAAAAGAAAAAAGAAAAAAAAAAGTTAGGATAGATGGTATCTAATTCGAGAATGAATTACGAATATTCTGATAGAAGATCCAATCTTTCAATTCCAAGCAAATGGTGATATATTCCTATTACATTGCTTAAATACCACTCCCAAACCCTTTTTTTCTCACTTGTATCCTAACACTTTCCCTTATTTCCTATACTTTCAACATCTTGTACATTAAAATGGCTGCTACTAAGGCTGTCCATGTTTCCGACGTGCCTAATCATCTTGATCAAGTGCCCGAAAACGCCACGCCATTGTCGATTTACGCCACTCGCCTTCCTACCGGTATGATAAACATTTTTTTACGTAGCTTAATTAAGTTCTTTTTCTAGTTGTAAAGAATATTTGTACACTTTTGTACGTAATATTTTTTTTGCAAAATGTTGATAACTGACAATGTTGTATTTTCTTGTTGATGAAATATATAGGTGTGGATGTGAGTAAAGGTGGAAATAAATCGTCGAAATTTTTGGTGATTGGTCATAGAGGACATGGTATGAATATATTGCAATCGGTTGATCGGAGAATGAAGGCCTTTAAAGAGAACTCTATTCTCTCGTTTAATAATGCTGCCAAGCATCCTATCGATTTTATCGAGTTTGATGTTCAGGTATCGTGTTCTGGCCCACCCTTTTTATTCCCAAATGAATTTTATCACGTAGGTTCGTACATGCATGTATAGTTTATATGAGTTTATGAGTTGGCTTAGGGAAACCGACCATTTTTTGGTCCGGTCCTCATCTTCATATTTGGTCTTCGGCTCGGTTCGGTCTTACAAAAAACTGACGTTATACTTTGTTGGACTAGACCGACCCACGAACTGGACCGGACTGACCCAGACATAGACGAACATTTCGATCCGGCTCTTGGTCCGGTGTTTTGGGCCAAATCAGTTTTCGGTCTGGTCGTTTTTGGCTGATCTGGACCGGGTTTTGGACCGTGATCGGCCCTAATTGGCTATATGTGACCATCTTTTAGTGCATACACAGATCTTAGTTAGAGTTCTTGACTAAAATTTACATAGATTAGTGGTATAACTTTTAAGAAATGATATGATTAATTTAAGAGTTACTACAATTCTTGACTAAAATTTGAACGAAAGAGTACCTAAATACTCTGAATGAACTAGTACTTAGTTTTTTAATACGTGTTGATAAAAACTTGTATCATCTACATGGGCCAGGAAATGTATGGGAGACGAAACTTGTAGTTTGGGTTAAACTTTTTCTGCACAACATTTAAATGATAACTTGATTAGGAAAGTTTTTTGACTTATCTTTGGTTAGAGCATAAACAACCTTTTCGATAAATCATAAATGGAATGGTTTTTGACATTAGCCTTCTATGTGTTTTTAAAAAGCAAAGATAAGACCTTACAGCTTTGTACTAAGATCCTATCATTGGATCTTAACATGTTTATGGTATACAAAACTATACACTAAACCGAATCTGTATTGTTATTGTGTAAGATGTATGGATTTTGATATGCAACAGAAAACATAACAATAATAACTAACTGTCCTTAGAGCTTAGCGGGTATCATGTAGCTGTTTTTATATAATGTTTGAATGTATTGACAAAATATTCCAATACTGAATGTGATGGTTTGTATTACAGGTAACAAAAGATGATGTAGCTATTATTTTCCACGACGACGTTATCCTCTCTCAAGAACATGTAAGTTGCTTGATTATGGCTTAATTTGTTCACGTTATTAAGTATTCTTGTACTAATTGTTGATCAAATCTTCTTTTAGGACATTGTGGTTGAGAAGAGAGTGACTGATTTGACGCTTAATGAATTCTTTAGCTACGGCCCCCAAAGGGATGACGGCAAGGTGGGAAAATCTTTAGCTAGGAAAGTAAGTGGTAGTGTTGTCGGGTGGCAAGTTGAATCTGATGATCATTCGTGTACCCTACAAGAAGCATTTGAGAAAGTAAACCCTCGCGTTGGGTTTAACATCGAGTTAAAGTTTGATGACAACATAAATTATGATCAGAACCATCTGATCCATGTTCTTCAAGTAGTCTTGAAGGTATGTATAAATATATGTTGATTAAATATGACATGTGTTATTCGGGTTGTGATATTAATCTTGTCGTTTATTTTTCAGGTCGTTTATGAGTATGCTAAAGATAGACCTATAATATTTTCGAGCTTTCAACCTGATGCGGCGTTACTTATGAAGAAGCTTCAAAAAAGATACCATGTGAGTACTAATTGTTTTCAAGACTGTATATCTTAAAAGGGGTTTGTTTTTGTGCACGGTTAACTGAATTAGAAATGATACATAACAGGTTTACTTCTTGACAAATGGAGGAACTGAAACATATGCTGATGTACGAAGGAATTCGTTAGAGGAAGCAAGAAAGCTAGCGTTAGAGGGCGGACTGGATGGAATAGTTTCTGAAGTAAAGGGTATTTTTAGAAATCCGTCTGCCGTAAGAGAGATCAAAGAGTCAAATCTATCTCTTCTCACGTATGGCAAATTGAAGTAAGTGCTTAAGCGAACTTTCTTTCCTTTGTGTCATTCAATTCAATCAGTTACATATGAGAAAAAGTGTGCTAAGCGGTTGTTTTGTACCTATGGAACAGTAATTTTCCAGAAACAGTCCATGTCCAACATCTCATGGGCATAGATGGAGTGATTGTTGATTTGGTTGAAGAAATTACGAGGGCAGTTGATGAATTCAAGCCCAGAAATGGTCGTGGCGATGTTAAAAGTGGGGAGATAGGGGATAGTGGTCGTGGCATCGACTTGTCGTTTCTACTAAACTTGATATCACAAGTGATACAGCATTAATAGAAATGGTTTGTGTCTTTTAGATTGGACCCAGATAGTAGTTTTTTGTACATAGAGTTGAGAATGGAGATTGTGAATTGGGGTCATGTCTATTAAAAGTATGTTCTTGATTGAATAATTGATAACATGATGAAAAAAGAGGCTCTTTAAATCATTTGCTCTGTTCTCGTCTTTTAATTGTGTTTCCATTTTGTTTATATCCCTATGTAATGATGCATAATTAGGTATCTTTTTCATTTTTACAGTAAATTCTAGACCATACCAAGATCTTGTAGACTTTATGAAATGTATGTGCTCTATTTTGTTAGTCGACTAGTATAGAGTATAGTTTGTATTGGGCCAAACCCGTCTATTTTTTTACAGTAAATTCTATACCATAGTAAGAGCACACTGGAAACACTGTACAACTATGTTATGCATCAAATATAGTGTCTCAATCAAATCTTGAGTGTGCAAATCAATTCCTTATAGTATAATACTATTTATATTGTAAACATTCAATCATCAAATAAACTTTACTACTTACATATTGAATAATAAAAGTGTTTACAATATGAATAGCATGCTAAAAGGCTAGATGGGTTTGACCCAATACAAACTATATACTCTATACTAGTCCACTAACATATTTTTCATTTGTTGTATCGTCTTTAGATTCAAAGTTCAAACCATCCAAAGCATATATAAAGTTCAAAGAGTAAAATTCGACGTGCAATGACTCAAATGCACGCTTCCTAATCGAGGTATCGTATGACCGTTTCTGTCATTTTACCTAGATAACACCTAAATATGTACCAAGTGAGGTGTTTTGCTACTAGGCCACTTTGGCGGTAGTTATATGTCTTGTGCCAATTTTCTATCAACCGTTTAAAAACAAGATTTTTTATTTTTTTTATTTTATCATTCTGTTCTATTTGCTCTAATGGAAGCAAATATGATTGTAAGAGAATGTAGGACATCCATAAAACTCGGTAACATCACTCCCTTGTTATGCCATATTCAATCACATAATGTTACCGTCACTCCGGTTCATCATTTACCCATTTTTCTATATCTTTCTATCTTAATCTATGTGACCTTTGTCCTATCGATATCCTTCATCATATCAACAATATCCTCCTCGTTTTCTATCCATGGGTTGTGGTATGTCGAGATCCAACCTTATGGACGAGGGCATGGCTGCATTTGGCGCTCGACTCACCCTACATCATAAACCCAATAGCGAGCCTCCCACATTGCTTAATAACGAAACATCAATCTTGCATGAACCCCCAATGTTGCAAAAAATCAACACGGTTGATGTAAATCATGGTGATCATGACAGTTCGGATGGTGAGCCGCCGATGTGGTTTGGATCTCCTAGCTTTAGAGAGTACGTTCAGTCCGTCCCAGATGATGACCACGTTGGTACCAAAGGTGTCGATATAAATGCAACCATATGCTTATATGTTCTTTTTCTAAAATAATCACCTACATGGCTACATCATTTAAAATATGCAACTCTCGACCTGTATAAAATATGCGATTTTTATTAGCAATTTCAAAGGAATGATTATATGTTTCGTAAATTGACATGGATGCAGGTGCGGAGACTGTAATTGGTATACATGGAGGTGAAAATTTGACATGCAACAGCAAGGTATAACTTTACACATATACAACAACAAGCAATTATTAAGGTTATAATATATGAGTTAATCGACTTTTGTATGATGATAATATAGGATTGCATATGGGAAAATTCAAAGGGGAAGGATCAAGAAGATATAAAGGATACTAGAGGAGGAAGATTTAGAAAGGTGTTTCATGTACAAAGAGTCGCTTTCTGGCCTACTGATGCGTGGCATGTGTGCCACGCAAAAGCTACCAGAAAAGCGGCTTGAGCTTGCATTAACATCGTCCAACCATGATCACATTTTTTGTCACACTATTCATCGATAGTAAGTTGTACACCCTGAACCATAAGACATGAGATTAAAGAAAAGTTGTATACAAGATACACATAACTTGCAGTGGTTTACACATCGTTTCCGTTGGTATAAAAATGTCAAGATGGGCTATAGATATTGGGAAATTCCATGCTACTATTAGTTTAAAAAAAATACCAGAAAACAAACTATGGAATTTGAGTTAGATTATATTGAATAGAACGAGGATGATGATTTATCGATTTTGAAGCAAAACAAATGATTTTAGTCGTCGACTACACGTATTTCAGATGAATATTCAACATGTTTTCAAGGCGGAGATAGGAAGGAGTAGGCTACACATCCATCCCTCTAATAAAAAAACTGTAGTGTAAATTTTTTAAACATTTTAGCTATTTTTGTAATTTGCGTCCAAACAACAAGATTTCTAGTAAAAATTTTAAAAGTTACCAAAGGTTGCACTTTGGACCGTAACTTTCAGGCTCTATGCATGCTTGTTCCAGCTGTTTACTTGTTAAATATTACTGTAAAGTGTAAATTATTACGGTATTTTTTAATTGATTTAAGATCATTTAAGGACAAAAGATTATTTACATATCAAGGGATCAATCTCCACCGTCCATTTTTATTTGATCTAATGGATGAGATTAATCTCAACAATTTAAAAAACCCACTTTCGTCATCTTTTTTTAAATATTAATAACTTTTAAACCATTAATCCTTAAGGGAAAAAGAAAATATCATTGCAACGAGGATTTAATTATCTTTCTATAGATAGGCACTTTGATATACTTTCGACAATTTTTTTTTTCTGTATTTTTCACGTTTTTTTTTTTAAGTTTTTTCGTTTTTTTACGTTACTGAAATTTGCATTAAAATATCATATATGATTTAACACTAATTTGAATACCACATGTGATATTAGTGTTAAATCATATATGATATTTATATCATATGTGATTTATCATATATGATTTAACACTAGTATCACATATGATATTACATATCATATGTGATTTAACACTAATATCACATGTGATCTTCAAGTTAGTGTTAAATCATATATGATATTTCATGTAAATTCCAGTTTCGAAGAAAAACGAAAAAAAAAAAAAGACGAAAAAACGTGAAAAAAACAATTTTTTTTCTTTTTCGAAAGTATATCAAAGTGCCCGTCTATAGAAAGATAGTTAAATGCTCGTCACGATGGTGTAATTATTTTTGCTTAACGATTAACGGTTTAAGAGATATTTAAATTATAAAAAATAGGTGAAATAATAAAATGCTTTTAATCTCAGCAATTGATTTCTTTTTAGATAGATGGTGGAGATGAGTCTCTTTTTATGTAAAAAAAGTTTGATATGTAAAATAACTTTCCTCTTTTTAATTTCCTCTTATAAATTGAAATATCATGTTACTTGGGGCATCAGAAAAGGAAAGGTATTTAATAATTTCAAAGTCTACACGATTGACAATGAGTGAAGGAGAGCTATAGATAATGCAACTTCTGACTTTTGACTCCTGCACACGAAAAAAACACGTCTAAAACTCATCGAGTTAAAAGTTGAATAGTCTAAATTTCATCAAGTTAAAAGTTGAAATATCACACACATATGGGTTAATAGACAAGAAAGTCACTGGGCTTTCTCTTTTTTCACTTGACTCACACTATACTGTTTTTTTTTTCTTTTTTCTTATTTTTTCTTTTTCTTATTGTATTATGAAAAATGTTAATTACTTTTATTTTACTATTGAGATTAATAAATAGTCTTATTCAGATATTATAGTTAGAGAGCTAGGTGCATTATGACACCAATAACTTATTGAATTGTCACCTCAGCACACACTCAATAATACCATAATAACTATAACACCATTCTCAGCTATAAATGTTATAAATGCAAGTGGATCCCATAACACATCATCAAAAATACCCTACTCGTTAAAAAAAAGAAAAGACAAACAACGCTCGCCAACCTACCAACGAATGTCCAATGGCAGGGCAAGCACTGCATTATGGATATGTCATTGTGCGCCAAAAATCCCAAGAGCATTTTATTCGTCCCTTGCATTGTGTGCTCTTTGAAAATGTAGTCAAATATATCCATATGACAAGCTAGCAGACAAAATAAAATCAAGGCCTTATTTTCTTTTTTGAGGACGAGAAGATATAACAATTAACAAATACTTAAAGAAGAAAATTTAATAAAAAGAAGGATAACTAATTTGTTTTCATAAAAGTGAATTAGAAGTGACGTATTGAATGACATGGACACGTGATATGAACACTTTTAAAAGAGTAACCAATTGATATTAGGTACCCAGTTATCGAAATAATCTAAAATTTTCTTTTATAAAAATGTATAAATAGTTTAGTGACTCAAGTGAACAAAAACGCATTGTACGATGACTCAGTTAACATATTTCGATAGTATAATAACTTTAATAGCAAGTTTTAATATTAAAATGACTCAAAAATCCATAAACATAGTTCAGTTACTTAATTAAGCAAAAACACAAAGAATACGATGACTTTTGTGTATATTAACCCACACATGTTTTTTTTGCAACCCGTAAAAATGATATAAAATAAAAAATTACATCTTAAAGATCTGTAAAATTTAAATCAACGTTGCAAATAACCATTCCACATTCTAACATAAGAATGCCTAATATTACATTATTGGATAAACTATCGAACTGCTTTATGGATCACTAGAAAAGCTGGCTTGGTACATGATTGAAATTTTTGACGAACAATATTTTGCTACTATATGTTTACCGTGACAATAGCTTTATAGTAAAAGAAATATTTTTGTTGTAATATCTTTAAGGAATAGCATATTTTTTCATATAAAAATATTAGTGTGATACATAGTTTGTACAATAGGTTTAATAATTTGTATTGTTCACTTAAGGGGTGTTTTAAAAACTACATTAATGGTATTTATTGACCGATCAATTTATGTATGTAGTTTTGCACAAGTTAATGGTACATAATGCTTTAATATGTGTATTTGCTTAAAATCTATATTAGGAAATCTTAAAAATTTAGTAGGAGAGAAGGTCTAATCTCCATTATAAGATAGTAAGATTATGTGAAATCAATTGCCATGTTGATTGGTTCAAGTAAAACTGATAAAGGTTTTTTTTTGTTTTGTTTTTTTTGTTTTTTTTTTTTTGAGGACATCTAATAAGAGCTAAGTCTTTTTGATTTAAATGTATGCGCCTTCAATAAATTAATTCTGAAACACGTTTGCGACCTTCAAATATATACACCTAGCGAGGTTTGAACCTCTTAACTTTTTGTGAATCATTTGATGGTAGTTTAATTGGTTCACGATGCTTTGAAAAGGATTTTGAGATTATACGGTTATTCAACGATATGTTACAAATGTTGTAGTTAGTCAACGAAACACTTGCTTTACTTGCCATCCATCTGGCATGTATATCACAAACATGCGACAACCATGAACCATCATAACTCAATGAGTAAATTGCAAAAATCGTCGCTGTGGTTTGCTCAGATTGCAAAAATCGTCCCTGTGATTCGCTAATTGCAGGCGGCGTCCTTGTGGGAAAACTTTTTCATCATTTTGGTCCCTGGATTTAACTATCATTAAATGAATTCCGTTAGAAGTTACACATTTAGCCCTTTTAGCCAATAATCTTTGCAGCGTCCATCCTTTAAACCACAGGGACGATTTATGCAATTTCACAGTTACTCCTCAATACAAAAACAATTGCACCTTTAGTCCTTAATACATAATTTCAGTTAAAAAATTGCACCGTTAGTCCTTTATAAATGACCTAAGTTAGTCCCACTACCACACCACTTACCACCACCACCACTACTCACCGCCACCCACTGCCACCACCACTACCACTACCACCACCACCACCACCACCACCAATACCCACCGCCATTCACCACCACCACTGCCACTAGTTACCACCACCGTCTCCACCCACGTCTTACCACCACCACACCAATCACCACGCCACCACCACCACCCAACACCACCAATCACCACAAAAAAAATCAAAAAACATTTGCAAAAAAAATCTTCAAAAAAAATTTTGATTTTTTTTTTCAAAATTTTCAATATTTTCGGAATATTTTTTTTCCAAATTTTTTTCAAAAAAAAATTTTCGAAATATTATTTTTCAAAAAAAAAAATTCGAAATAAAATTTTTTTAAAAAAAAAATTCAAAATATTTTTTTTCCAAATTTTTTCAAAAAAAAATTTTCGAAATATTTTTTTTCCAAATTTAAAAAAAAAAAAATCAAAATATTTTTTTTCCAAATTTTTTTCAAAAAAACTTTTTTGAAATATATTTTTTCCCAATTTTTTCGAAAAATTTTTTTCCAAATTTTTTTCAAAAAAACTTTTTCGAAATATATTTTTTCCAAATTTTTTCGAAAAAAAAAATTGAAATAAATTTAAAATTTTTTTTTTGAAATATTTTATTCCGAAAATATTGAAAATTTTGAAAAATAATTCAAAATTTTTTTTTTGATTTTTTTTACAAATTTTTTTTATTTTTATTTTGTGATGATTGGTGGTGTTGGGTGGTGGTGGTTGTAAGTGGTGGTGGTGGTGGTGAGTGGCGGTGGTGATTAGTTGTGGTGGTGGTAGACGTGGGTGGTGACGGTGATTGGTGGTGGTAATTGGTGGCAGTGGTGGTGGTGAATGGCGGTGGGTATTGGTGGTGGTGGTGGTGGTGGTAGTGGTGGTGGCAGTGGGTGGCGGTGAGTAGTGGTGGTGGTGATAAGTGGTGGTTGTGGTGGGACTAACTTAGGTTATGTATAAAGGACTAACGGTGCAATTTTTTTAACTGAAATTATGTATTAAGGACTAAAGGTGCAATTGTTTTTGTACTGAGGACTAACTGTGTAATTGCATAAATCGTCCCTGTGGTTTAAAGGATGGACGCTGCAACGATTATTGGCCAAAAGGGCTAAATGTGTAACTTCTAACGGAATTCATTTAACGATAGTTAAATCCAGGGACCAAAATGATGAAAAAGTTTCCCCACAGGGACGCCGCCTGCAATTAGCGAACCACAGGGACGATTTTTGCAATCTGGGCAAACCACAGGGACGATTTTTGCAATTTACTCTAACTCAATATAGTTAGTTAGCTATACTTGTCTTTCAAAAACGTACTAGAGATTCATGACTTCACATGTAAGTATCAAAATATGACATTTAAACGCGTATGCATAAAAAATCACATGTGATATTTACTTTCATACTATTTGATCTAAGGGTCTACGTTAGTTTTCGTGATTCTCAAATTTCTTTTCATTCTTGTTTGAACCTTTTACGACATAGTTGTTGTTTGTTGAAAGGCAGGACATAGACGTTATTAGTTTTCTTAAGCAAAATCAAAGCCATCAAGGCAGTGTCCCCATCGACCCGAAAGAATAATATTACCTCCATTTTTTCAAACTAGGAAAAAGGACCATAGAAACGAATATGAGAACTTGACTAAGACTATGTGTAGTGGATGTCGGCTCAACGTGTGAAGACCCCCTTTGATGCATCATCCCTTATTACACAACCCTCTTCACAACGCGTTGTCAATCAAATTTTTGTACAACTCTGTCGTGCAGAACGACTAATTTAAAAAAAATATGTGTTTATGAGTGTATTGTGTGGTATACTTGTATTTAAGGGGGGTATTTTTATTTAGTGGAGTTTGTGATCTTATTACACTTGTTTAGTAATTTGACGTTGAGTTGACGGTGATGAATCGAATGAGAGTTACACTTGGCCAAAAAGATATACTCGTAAATGTGAACGAAGAGCTCTTAATCATAAGGGTTCCAAAGTCAAGTGGCCATAATTAGTTGATGAAAAAAAAAGTAACATGACGACTACTTAAAGTTTGAATGAAAAGCAGCTCTAAATGTATAAACTTAAACTTGAAAAAGACAATTTCGTAAAAAGAAAATACTTATGTAGCAAGTTACTTGCAATTTCTTATTGCAATTGGTCACTAAATTGACATGTTTACCTCCTCAATTTCTTTTTTAACAATAAATCACAATAATACTTATTCTTCAACATTTGAATATTATCATTTTAATAAAATTAAAAGCGTTTCACGCTCCTTGCCAAACAAACATGATATTTTAAACACTAGCGCTAAAAGCTAATTGCTTACAGATAAAAATAAAACTCATGGCAAACGTAGCCTAGAGATTTCTTTTTTTTTTTTTTCCGCGAAAGGGTGAATTTTATATTATCTTCCAAAACAAATTACAGTACAATTCTCATAACTGGACTAGACATGCCTATCCAGTAAATACAAACAGACATCAATACAGAGCTGTCTGATATCTGACATCAAACTAATATATCTTCGAGAAAGCTAAGCAGAAATCTGATACAACATAACAAATACACATAAGCTAGTTTGCTCATATCTGTTTGAGGAGCTTAAGACACCCACCATAGCATCTCAAATTCACCCTTTTATGTTGAAGTTAAATGCACCAAAGACCATAACCTCACAATAAATCCCAAGACCATCCCCCAAACTGATCATTCAACCCGCATCCACAATGACCAAACACTACTACAAAACTGGGCAAATGCTACGGAAATTTGTAACGGAAATTTTCCGTTGCAAATATGCAACGGGTTTGCAACATATTTTCAACGGATTAGCAACGACACAGAAACCCGTTGTAAATCCCTTGCAAATCCCTTGCAGAAACTAAAGTAATTTCTTTTATATATATTTATAAATATTCCGTTGCAAATCCGTCAAGTTTATTTGAAATTTGTAACAGATTTGCAACGGAGTATTAAAAAAATATATAAAAGAAACTATTATTGGCTTTCATTGCAAAATTGTTGCAAAATTTTAAATAATTGTTATGGATTTGCAACGGAATAACTATAATAATTTAAGTTAAATTTATATTTAATAATCCGTTGGAAATCCATTGAAAAATCGTTAGGGATTTGAAAAAAAATATTCAAAGTAAATATAAAAGAAAATATTCTTTGTTTCCGTTGCAAAATTGTTGCAACCTTTTGTATAATTGCTATCGTTTTGCAATGAAACATGATCATAATTTATTTTTAATAATTCATTTCAATCCGCTTGCAATTTACAACATAATTGCTACGGATTTGGGACGTTAACCAATAAGATTTTGTTTTCAATATTTCGTTGGTATTTCCTTTGTAAAGTTTGAAATAATTGTTGTGGTCATGTAACATATAATATTATCAGTTTCTTTTTATAATTTCACTGAAAATTTCTTGATAATTTGCTATGGAATTGCACGGGATTTAGAAAGATTAATCATTTCGAACTATTTAGTGTCAATCAGTTTAGTATTGTATTATGTCGCAGTGAGTTGTATTGGTTTTGTATGTGTTGCAATGAGTTAGTATTATGTATTCGTTGGTTGTTAAGTTATATGTTGTAATAAGAGGTTATATTATAACTAGTGTATTGGGTTGTATTGAGCTTGCATCGGTTGAAAATGGGTTGTACTATGTTGCTTAACGTAATGTGATTGGTATTGGTTATATTTAGTCTTTATTTGTTGAAATTGGTGTATTGTTCTCGTGGAAAACTAGAAGGGGGGTTGAATAGTTTTGCCAATTAAAACTTCCTTTTAATCTATTTAGATTGACTTATGTCAATCTATTTGGATGTATGTGTTGGATGTTGATAAACAGGAATATAAAGGTAAGTAATGAAAAGATAAGAGTAAGAAGCACAAAACCACAACACGAGTATTTATAGTGGTTCGGCTACAAGGACACCTTCCTTGCCCTACTCCACTCCCAAATCACCTACTTGAGAGTTCGTAATCACTACACCAATCTCCTTATGGCGGAGAAGCCTTCACAACGTCGCCTACCCTTTTTCCGGTGCTAGGCTAACCACCGGGTTCTTTCACTCCAAGGTGAACCACACCTACACAACGTCGCCTACCCTTTATAAGGTACTAGGCTAAGTACCTAGTTCTTTCACTCCAAGGTGAACTACACCTTCACAACGTCGCCTACCCTTTATTAGGTACTAGGCTAAGCACCTAGTTCCATTGCAATGGATGAACTACTACCACACTACACCAACAACTAATCCCAAAGGAGATCTATTCCTTTACAACATCATCAAGAATATCAATATCCTTGGATCTAATACTAGTCTATCTTGTACATCGAAACACACCATATCGAATGTACATCTAAGGCACCTTTCACTAATGCCTTTGACTAGATCTACAAGACACCTTTCACTAATGTCTTGTGTCTTCACTTCTAAGCACCTTTCACTAATGCTTCTTTGTCTTGACTTCTAAGCACCTACCACAAGTGCTTATCCTATAGACGATAGATACCCTTCACTAATATCTTCGTCTTGATACTTGAGACATCTTTCACTAATGTCTTCAACACTACACTTCTTTGAAGAAAGAAAGGAATCATCAACAAGAAGACTTCAGTAGCCTTGATGATGAGGAAGCATGGCAACTCATGGACTTGAGCTTGCTCGACTTCAAAGGTGGTGATCTTGCCTTTAAGAGGAACCTAAAAGATCACACAAAAACAAAACTACAAACATAGATCTCTTGGATATGAGGTTAGTGAGTTTTTATCTCAGGGAGAAAGTGTGTTAGAAAGAGGTGAGAAATAATGAATAAATGGCTCTCTATTTATAGAGGAAAAATCCTACTGTTCCCCGGATCCCATGGATCCCTACCACAAGGGATCCGGCTAGCACAAAGCTAGGGATTCGTGGAACGCTCCTCTTTGCCCATGGGTATTTTGGTTATGGGTCATGGGTCATGGGTTGAACCATGGATCTTTGGCTAGATACAATGTATCTTTGAGTGCATTGCACTTAGTCACTTGGGTTTGGGTTGATCCATGAGTTATGGGTATTATCCATATGTGATATAAGCATGATGTCATGCAATGGGTTATGGGTCAAGATCCATGGGTTATGGGCTTTGGGTTGTATCCAACTACATTCAATGTATTTGCCCAATGGGTTGTGATACTTGAGTTTCTACCCATTTATATTACCCAATATACTACATACTAGTTATGTGTATATTTTACCCAAATATGTAAACACTAGTTGTTGTACATATGTATTACTAAATCATAAAATCACTTATACTTGTTTTAGTGTTTTATGTGAAAATGTGAATATGTTAGAAACTATTAGTTCAAACCATTTACGTATTTTATTTGTTTCGTTAATATGATTTTACGTTTGTTATCGACAAAACATTAGAAGATCGTAAAATATAAATAAACGTTTTTACGGCTTATTTGTATTAACAGTTCTTAATGTCTAATCGTATAAATGAGGAAGATGGCAAGTCGACTTGTGTTTTGAATACGTCAGAGTGTGATTCTTGTATTGAATATCATCATGCATAGAAGCAGAACAAAGAATGTCATAGAATATATGTTTTGAAAAAAAAGAGAAAATGAACATTTGTTAGGTGGCGAAAATCTTGAATATGATCACATTTGTTCACGAAATCGTTAGACAAACGTACATGTGTGTCTACTAATAGATATAAAACAAACAATATTGAACATACCAACACACGTAGGAAGCCAAATTATGAACCAATTTGATTGTGTACATCCAACACTTGTTCCATGGAGCATTAACGCTACGGTAGGAATCCGTTGCAAATGGTCATTTGCAACAGAATTGCAACAGATTCCTACCGTAGCATTAGCCCAGTTGTGTTGTAGTGAAATGGGGAGAAGGAAAAAGAACCATTGTGTAGGTTATAGCCACCCAAACTCATCCAGTCAAGGGCTATACCAAGATTCTTACATTTTCATCTTTAAAGAATGGCTTCAGAATCATTAGGAACACACACCTTGAGGGAGAATCCAACCTATCCTCTAATGGCAGTGTAAAGCTAGGACCAAGTAGGTTCATCTTTCACTCCTCACTATTCCTAGCTGCATACACTGCCCCACCAAGTCTACTTACCCTTCACAGATGCTAACTCACTTTATGGGTCACTTGAGAGCTTTGAACTTAAATAAAATCCATATCAGTATTCGGTTTTCTAACAAAGAACTACTGAGGACCCAATGGGAAATAATCAAGATAAAGCTTCAAGATACCAAGGTACAAAGCCTTCATCTGTAGTAGACTTAAATCTTCAATTTCCAAGACAGGAGAAAAAGAAGATAATGGAAATTTTCCATAATTCTATAGCAGATCATCTTGAATTCAACATAGCCTAGAGTTACGTTTAGCAAAACTAACATCGGTTGTATCGCCAAACTATTAAGTATTAGATATAGTTTTTGTTTTGTAAATGTGTTGGTACAAGCTGTAACGACAACTATAACTCTTAAAATGTAAAACGAGCATATAATCTAAAAAGCTAAACACTAAATGCTTTTTCCGTTAGTGTTTCATAAGGAGCATTAGAAAAGAAAACTCTGAAACTTGTTGGCAATCAAGTTTCAATTCCAAACACTAAGGCTGAAAAGAATATCCAAAAATATTATCGCCAAACACAATTTAAAGGGTGTTTGTGTAAGCTCATTTTTGTTCTCATAAGCCGAAATGTTTTTTAGTTACGGTTTTAATAAGTTTATTTTATAATTTATGTGTAAAATTGACCTTTTTACTTGTTTTAATACTCATTTTTCATATAACATCTTGAAAATTTTGTAAAATGACCCTCCCCCCCTAAATGGTTACTTTATACTTTGGCCATTCTAATAGAAGTGTTCAAGCTACGTCTTTGATCGTAATAAACTTACAATTAATAAAGTTATGAAATATAACCAAAATTATTTATGTTTAGTTCTTAAGTTTTTTTAGTAAGAAAAAATAAAAAAACATAAAGTAAATATTTACACTCCACTTTTAAGAAAAAAAACATTTTACTTCATAATTAATTAAAAATCATTTTTTCTTTTCAGTCATTTACTTTTTCTTTTTCTCGTCACAACATTTTTTGTTTTATTTTTCTTCCTCAAATGATACAAGAAAATATACTGTTTGAGCCCAAAATTTTGTTGTAACAAACTTTTTTTTTTTTTTTGGAACTGTCTTGAAACAAACTTGAGGAATAGATGATAAAGCAAAGGAAAGCAGATAATGAAAAGAGAGAGAGAAAAATACAAAAGAGCATAGTCTAGTCAAAGTTGTGAACGCCGGAAGTACCAAGTCTAATCTAATAATAAGAAATTTCCATCACCTTCCCTTCCCCTCCTAACGTCCGAATTTATTGACACTGACACACACCAATTCCATTTCCATTTCCATTTCCCCCTTATTATTTCCCCAAACACTCGCCCCAGTTAACCAATTAATTAAATCACCCTAATTATATTCTAATTATATATAAATCACCCTAGGGTTTGTTTGTTTGTTATAGAAAATGAAGTCTTCACTTGAGAAATTTGGGCGTAAGTTAACTATGCATAAGAAGGATCATAGTAATAATACTAATCAGGCTACTAATCAATTAGATGAGCTTCTGCAGGCTTCTAAGGTATGGCTTTGTTAGTTATTTCCACTCGAATTCATTGCGTAAATTAGTTGATAGTTAGTTAGGGTTTTGAATTGCTGTGGAGTGATTATTAGATTATTAAGGCGATTTGTATCTAGTAGAGTTGTGATTTTACGGCTCTCGTTTTGTTCTTTTCGTAGGTGTTTCTGTTTCCTGCGTTATACAAATGCTTTGTTTTGTTCGTACAAGTAAAAGTCAGTTAGGAGATTATAGAAAGACGGTTGGTTATGTTGTCCTTATACAGTGGAATGTGTTCGCACACGTATGAAGATGATTATTTATGATAGCGTGTTTTGTTGGTTTATGGACACCAGAGCGTGGTAGTGAGAGAAGGTTTAGTGTTTGACATTTTGATTGATTTTGTTGTTGCAGGATATGCAAGATCTTAGGAACTGCCATGATGGACTAATAGCTGCTGCTGCTGCAATGACGAATAGTATATTTGGTAAATGTTATATAAATCCTGTATATGATTGCACTCAAGTTTCAAACTCGTAAGTATAATCAATTAGGAGATTTAGAAAGTCACTCACCTTTGTTGGTTGACATTATACAATGGGATGCAATTTAGGACTCATTACTTGTCCCTCGATTAAACTGTATGTATGAGAGTTTCTTTAGAATGCTTCTTTTGTGATTACTGCTAATTCGCCTAATTACCTTAGATTATAATTTTTCGGTTTATTTGCTTATAGCTAGTGGTTGAAAATATTGATTTGATATATTGACGTGTCTTGATGAATCTAAGCAGGTAGTAATTAATTACATTCGTGTGTGTCTGAAACTTCGGTTAGTTTCTTTGGATATCCCCTATCTATACGTATCACAATGCCTGTATGTTACAGAATTTTTGCTGCTGCAACTAGTTTTAAAATTGCTGATTTGTTTAACTGATGCCAATTTAAGATCTAGAGCATGGTAAAACAACATGTAAAACTTATCCTCATATCTTACTCAGTATTGAATACTGAATAAGCTAATACAAGTTATTGATTAGATGCAACCTGTCAATTCTTGCATCCGGTTCTGTTAGAATAGCCAAAAAGAGATGCAGGGGAAATAAGATTTAGGATCTTGTCTCTTTTGCAATGCTGATTGTTTCGATACCATCAGCTGAGTATCGACACTACTGCCCCTCATTAAATTACCAAGACAGAATGTCTTAGCCTCCTTTTGCAAATACTTCGCAACTTAATTTACACCACCATATAATTTGCATTCATGAAATTATGAAGTATGTATGTTTGCTGAACTTAGGTATTCTGCAGTATCATTGATCCTTGTTATTTGACTAGTTATTTCATTCTTACAATTGCGCATACCACATTGTGTACTCATCCTGTTTTGAATATGATATGGACCGGCTTGATAATGAAAATAATAGAAAATAATAAGATAGATCAGCCTATATTATAATGCAGGTCGTATCAGAAGTTAAACTTTCATAATGAGTAAATGACTTATCGATAGCTTGTATTCTTTTCATGTACAAAATGAAGAAGTTTCGTTTGTGTTTTATTTCAGAATTTTCGGAGTCACTACATGAAATGGGGACCTGTTTGACTGACAAAACTACTGTTGATGCCGATGGTGAAAGTGGTAATAAGAACTCTTCGGTTGTTTATATCGTCCTAGTTACTCATGACCAGATTTTTAATATTCAATTCTTTGTCTCTGCAGGAAGAGTGTTATCAACTTTAGGAAATATACAATCAGAACTCCGAAAAATTGCCGATGTTTATGTAAGTATGTTCACATGTTGACGGTGTTATGTCTATGTTAGCCTCTCCTGATAGCAGTGACTTATTCCTCTTTTATATTTTAGCGTTCTTACATGATTGTGACAATTACAAATCCATCAGAGTCTCTGCTCTCCGAGCTGCGGAAAGTTGAGGTTTGTCTTTCTGGATTCTTATGCTATTAAGTATTAACTATTGTTATCCATATGTTATTTTTTTCTCAATATAGTTACTAATTATATTGTCTTTACATTACCGATGCAGGAGATGAAACTTCAATGTGATGAAAAAAGGTATATTTTTTTTTTTTTGATCCATATAAACATTTTTGTGAAAGTAAACCTTATTGACACATAAATTTTAGAGACGCGTACGAGTACATGATGTCACAACACAAAGAGAAAGGAAAGTTGAGAAGTGGAAAAGGTGAAACTTCAGCTGGACAAAAGCTACAAGAAGCTCAAGATGAGTATAATGAAGTGGCTAGACTATGTGTATTTCGGGTAAAATCACTCAAGGAGGGACAATTTCGTAGTCTTTTGACACAGGCTACTCGTCATCACGTTGCACAGGTGCCATTTACATTAATATCAGAGGTGACGAAATGACGGGTCAAATGGGCTAGAGTCCAAACGGGTAATCTTAGTATTGGTTAGAATGGGTCGGGTTGACACAAAATACTTCTTTCCACGATTTTTAAATTGATAGAATTAGTTAAGTGTCTCAAATGTCGAAATATGATTACAAAAGATATGTTATATAAGTAATAATCTAGTTTTTTTAGACCAAGTTTTTGTTTGGTAAAAAGTTTTTTTAGATAAAGCTAAGTGGAGGTCTTTTGCATGAAGACTACCGTTTGCGTGAATTTTGACAAGTTAGACCCATTTGTTCTGTTTTCATTTCACCTCTGACTGTTATCAGTCTATATCTCATTATTTTCTTTAGTTCTTTTTATGAATGCATGACTTTTTATTTTGTTTTTTCAATCAACTCCTTGGAGCAGATGGATTTCTTTCGCAAGGGATTTAAGGCTCTCGAAGCAATTGACCCTGTCATACGCCTCGTTGCAGAGAAACATCGGATTGATTACCAACTCAGTGCACTTGACAGTGGAAATGCTGGTGAGAGTGAAGCTATAAACAGCTACGAGAGGCTAGATGACGGGGAATTGAGTTTCGACTATAGATCTAAGAAGCAAGGTGTTGATAATGTTCCCACGTCATCATACTTAATGGAGGTAACCTTAGCATAAATCAGCAATGATCATCAGTCCTAATTGCAAATGATGTATATTGTAATCATAATGAGTGTTAAAATGCAGGTAGACCGTCCAGATGTACCGCAACTTCAAGTTCCAACATTAGAGGATCGAGAGGTATACAATGAACATTCATTTTTATTTTTTGACATACATTTTTATATACACGTGTTCTGCAGATAATAAATCATTATAAACATCAAGGGGAGCAGTTTTTTAGCAGGCAAAAATCGCACAATCGAGTGAGCAGTTATTCAGCCCCATTATACCCAGATAAAGTAGATTCATCTGAAAAACCAAAAGAAACACAACCCCAACGGAAATATTACTCTTATGTACTACCTTCTCCTATCGATACCAAAAGTCCAATTTCAAAGACACCTACATCTGTTTCACCAACTCCAAATAATCCATTCAGCAAAAATGAAAGAGATTTTGGTGATGACGCTTCTACCTCAAAGGCCCGATCCACAATGAAAGACGGTAATTCGATGGATTATTCAACCCAGTTACCCACTCCACGGAGAGACGGTCATAGTGGATTTGATAGTAAAGTAGCGAAAAGACAAGCTTACTCTGGTCCACTACAACCGACTAAAACGTTTTCTGGTAAAATTGCATCCACTAGTGGGCCAATTTCATCCACCGAGCTTCCTCAGACACGTTCAAATGCAACTCGTAGTGTTTCACCTCCGCCTTTATCTTCACCCAAAATAAGTGAGCTTCATGAGCTTCCTAGGCCTCCTCCGAAACCGGCGGTTTTGGTTTCTTCGGGTAATGGAACCGGTGGTTATTTAAGCTCTTTGTCTTTCAAAAATCCAGAGATATCTGTGTCGAATAAAAGTCCGACCGCGTCTCCTCTACCGCCGCCTCCTTTAGCTGTTTCCAGAAGTTTCTCACTCCACTCTAGCAACAACCCGAGTGGGAAAGGTGGTAGGGTTGAAGAAGTGTCTTCCCCTCCACTCACGCCCATTTTGCTTTCGAGCATGAAGACTACAAGCCGCACCTAAGGTATTATGATATGGATATGTTACTACTTACTAGGAGGGCTCTTTTGAAAAGTGATTATGTCGATTTCTGATTATTTCAACTTCAAACAATTTTTAAGCTAGCATTTGGATGTGCTTTTGTTAGTTGGGGCTGTCATAATCATATAATCAGATGTTTGATTTTAAATTTTGGGCACTGCTAAATTGAAAAAATCTATTATCAAATGACCAAATATTTATTTGAGAAATATGTGATGTGAGAAATGGATTTGAGTATCTATCAAATATTGGGTGACTAGCTCCTTTAGTTTACCTTTAGTTAATCACCTGGTTAAGCTAATTTTTTCACTGAAAGTAGAATACCTAAACATTAAAACTTGTTTCAAAATGTAATTATCATTTATCCATTAATATTATGTAAATATGGACACAGTGGGTTTATTTATTTATTTATTTTATTTTTTATTTTTTAGCTGGTAATCGAAAGAAGCACTGCACATGTAAATGTTTTGATTGAATGGATCTTTGCAGGGGGAGCCGATTTGTGTTGAACTTGAACATATATTTATTTTTCGTCGGTTCGATGGTAACTGTATACGGTTTCTTCATTATCTTGGGTTTCGAGGGATGTATCTGTATATATAATGAAAAGTTTTGCTGTTGTCTTGGTTAATAGACATTTTTAGAGAATTTTGGGTTTTCTTGTTGGTCCAAATTTAGCATTATCTTTTAGTTATTACACTTCAGATGCAATCTGTGTTATTCTATGATTATGGAACTACAATGGGACACTTAAGTCGTATTTTAGACTATTACAAGTGACGGATTCACGTGTATGCTACAATTGATGGATGGTAAACGAAACCAATATGAGGTGGTCAAACTTGTCTTGATGGGTGATGCCTATAAGGTCTGGTTTTGAAATTGTTTTTCTGTTGAATATGCATGTATGATTTCAGTGTCATCTCTTGCATTTTTGATCTATGCATGCATTGCTGAAAACTATGGATTCGAAACAACGGATATGCTTATTTAAAGAAAACAATTACTAACTGGCGGGACAAGTGTTAGACATAATATATTAGGGGTGAGCATCGGGACGAATCCCAACCCGCCCCGACTAATCCCGATACCGACAATGAGGAAAAACCCAAACTGACTCCCGACTCGATAATCGTCCCGAATCGTGATTTTGGCTGCGTTTTCTTGGGATCGTCCCGACTCCCGACCCGTCCCGAATCCCGATTACCAGGAAAACGCAAATCGACTACCGACCCGATTACAGTCGGATCGGTATCGGGAAGGGAGTCGGGTGTCGTTCGGGATTGCTCACCCCTATAATATATTATTGACATCGAGGGACGAAACCAAGACATAAAATGACCAGGTGCATTTGAAATGAACTAAACAATTCAACAAACACAATTTTTAAGCATCGGATGCATTTAAGAAAAAAAGAGAATTACCAAAATCTACTCCCACCAAATCAAATAACCAAAATCGAGACTATTTTTTTACTTTATGAATCTCTAAATAGCGAGCAAATACGTTTGCCCGTCAAAGTCATTTGCTCTCTACTTTATGCGTGTCACAATAAGAATCATAAAAAAGAAAAAGAAAATATGGGACATGATGAGCAAAATGCTTTCTCGCTGATTTATTTGCTCGCCATCTTTAGTTTAATAAAAATATATATATGAGAATGACGAGCAAACTGTCTGCTCGCTAGTGTATTTGCTCGCCATCTTTCTTTCTCTTTTAACTCTTATGATCCTTCACTTTCTAGCATCTATACAATTTCTGGCCCTTAAATTATTATATATAATTGTATTTAGTTATTTATTCATGATCCAATGGCTGAGATTTAGATATGAAATTATAAGGGTATGTTTGGCGCAATGGGCTGGGGCTAGAGCTGGGGCTTGGGCTAAGGCTGGGGCTAGGGCTTTTATTATAAGCCTAAGTTGAAATTTGTATTTTTTTAGACTTGTTTGGCAAATGGGCTGGGGCTGGGGCTTATTATTGCAAAATTACTAAAAATGATATAATTAAATGAGTTTTATTGTATATGTTAGATATTTTTGTAGGTAACTATGTAATTTATGGTTCACAAACCCCGAGCTAAATTTTTTAGCCCCTTTTATGGGGCTAAAGTTTTAAGCCCTTTTTAGGGGCTTATGACCGCATGACAAAGAGACTTATTTTATAAGCCGGCTTATTTTAGAAGCCCAAGCCCCATAAGCCCCTCCCCAAACACACTCCCCAGACACACCCTAACGCCTCGGTTCTCGAGTTTTTTTTTAAAGTAATGGAAGGGGAAAGGAAGAGAAATTAAAAAAAGGTGCGTTCTTGAGTTTTTTTAAGAAGGAAAGGTAGAGGACAGGAAGGTGGGAGGGAGGGAAGGGTTGGGCTTTTTGAGTGATATTTTGTTCCGTCCAATTTTGGACGGATTGGGAAGGGAAATGGGTTTTCAACATTACAGGCTTTAGTTAAATTACAATATTAACCTTAAATATTCATGCACTATCTTTATTTTTGACCTAGTTCTCCTATATCACATCTATGATGCTAAACACACAGGTATAATATATGTTTGGTTGATAATTAGTTTTTTTGTTATGTTGTTAATTAACTGTTTGAATTTAGGACTGTTAATTACAGCTATGAATTCATGTGATAAGTTTGAATGAATTATATCTTAGGAGTTGTTAGATTTGTTAGTTACACTAAAGTGCTACGGTGAGCGTTGCCGAACATGTTTTTCACGATTTATAGTTGAGTGCTACGGTGAGTTGTTAGATTTACATTTCTTGTATATTTGAGTGCTTTTTTTATTAGCTAAATAAACATTCAGGTTTCCAGTTTTAGGTCACATAACTTCTTCAGGTTAGATTTGTTAGATTTACATTTCTTGTATATAGCTAAATAAACCTTCAGGTTTCCAGTTTGAGGTCACATAACTCCTAATTCTCCCACGTGATGTAGGAATTTTTTTAGCAAAAATGCATTCTAGTCAAAATTTAATATTTTGGTAAGGGTACAAGCATGATGATGTCCAGACAGAACACCTTTGTTTGATGATTTTGAAAATGAAACTGGTTGTTTGTTGGTTTCTCTATCTTAATCTGATATCATTAATGGTAAACTCATTTTCAAGTATAATAAAAATCCAACTATCTTTCTTCATATATAAACGAGGGTATATTGGTAATTTGTGTAGCTTCTTTTCCTTTCCATGCTATTTAAAAAAAAAAAAAACCCAAGAACACAAAAATAAATAACCACTTTCTTCCCATCCCATGCCCTACTTTGCCTTTCTCATCTCATCCCCTTCCATTCTTTAAATTTTAAACTTGAGAACAGAGCGTAAGTCTTTCAAGTGGCTCAATGTTGAATATGTTGACCAAGATCCAATGGCTGAGATCTAGTACCACCATCGAACATGTTGATCAAGATTCAATTTCATAGGATTATGGTGCGTGTAAGAATCTGATGGACCACGAGCAAAAATATTTCGAGCAAATCTATTTTGCTCGCTAGGTAGTTTTTGGTAACACACATTTCTTGGGTCGATTATGTTTACACAGGGTTTGATGTGTCTATACTCGAAATTTTCTCTAAGAAAAACAAGTATTTTCAACAAAATTTATATTACGCCACAAAAATTCGTGAGTGTCACTAGAATTTTTGGGACCCACCCTGGTTCCGTTACTGTTGACATATTCTCATGTTGAATTCAAATTTAATAAGTTATTTTGAGAATTGTGTGCGAAAACACTCTTAAGGAAGTGTATTTATTTGTATTCATCTTTTCTATTGTAGGTCAACTTGATCAAGGGATCTTGATCCATTAGACAACAAAATCCTTGAAAAAATGAAATATTTGTTTGGCAACTTATAAGAGATTACTCAAAAAATAATCTTCCATAATCTCTGAAAATAAAAATTCACTTCATGTACTTTATAAAAATAATCTTTTTTTATAATCTTTTTCAGCAATATCAACAGCACCAGCACTAGCATCAGCAACAACACCAACACAATATATTTTTGACAAACATACCCATAATCTTTTAGGCTAAAGGCCTAAAATAAGTGTTGCTATTTTCTTGCAGAAAATAATAATTCTCAACTAATTAACCATGCTAAAGAAACAATATGCAGGGTTAAACCTTTGTGTGTAATAATATGAACCTAGCCAATAAAAGTGCATTAAGCGTTCTATACTTTTAGGGTAAGTGTTGAGTAACAAATTTTTCATGTGTTCAATATATATATATATATATATAAAATATAATATAATGTACTTTAACTTGTAAAACATACTACAACAATAATTTTTTATATAAACGGTTTTTTAAGTTTTGAGTTTGGTTGTGTTTATTTGTTGTGAGGTGATTTTATTAAATGTGTTTATTGTAAAATGTTGAGCAAGGTTAGATGAAGATTACTTTATTAATGCTTGAAAATTTTAAAAAGGTAGATGAAGATGGCTTTATTAATGCTTGAAAATTTTAAAAGGGTAGATTGAGATGATTCGGATGGGTTATGTGAACCTCAAAAAGAAACCAACGGTTGCTTTCATTATTTCAGGTGACCGTTATATATGTAGTACCATCCACAAAAGCTGAATATGATATAGTACCATAGTATGCCTACTAATAATATTATAAAAGAAAATGATAACCCAAAATGAAAAGATTTGATGTAACTATTCATGATAATTATTTTTGTGAGTTTAAAATTTTGAAGTGACTCTCTCCTCACGTTTTCTTAGGCGACTCATTTTGAATTTTGACAAGTATCCTTACTTTTGTAAGGCACAAGTACAAGTCAAGTATTAGTGTGTAAACTACTACTAGTTTATCTAATTTCTTGGGTGAATGGGCTCATTTTACCCGAGACAACTTGTTTTTTTGTTCTTTTTTTCAAAAAAAGTCAAACTTCATATATTACACCGTTAGTCCTTAATACATAAATAATTGCATCGTTGTTCCCCAATATACAACCTCAGTTAGTCTTAAATACATAAACACCGCCGACCACCGCCACCACCACCACCACCACCACCACCGCTCCCACCACCACCACCGCAACTCACCGCCACCAGCCCCTTCACCGGCACCACCACCCACTGCCACCACAACCACCACCTCTACCCACCACCACCTCCACCATCACCCCCACCACCATCGCCACCACCACTCACCACCGCCACCCACCGTGTAGCAACTCGTATTTTTTCAAGTAATTATTTTTCTATAAACTCAAAAATATTTACTTTGGATGTTCATATATTTACTTTAACGTATAATCATTAGGTTAAATCGCGTAAACCAGAAAACGACTTCGTAGATTGCGATATCTCCCCAATTTTTTCTACGGGAGCAACATCGTGATGATGATTCCATATGAATGCATGAAGAAACGTGTTAATACAAATAAGCCGTAAAAACGTTTATTTATATTTTACGATCTTCTAATGTTTTGTCGATAACAAACGTAAAATCATTTTAACGAAACTAATAGAGTACGTAAATAGTTTGAGTTAATAGTTTTCTAACACACTTACGTTTTTACATAAAACACTAAAACAAGCCTAAGTGATTTTATGATTTAGATACATATGTACAACAACTAGTGTTTACATATTGGGTTAAACATATACTTAAACTAAGTATACTAAAATGGGTAAATACTAGCAAATGGTTTTGACCCACAACCCATGGTTTTATATATACCACTTAACCAAGTTCATTGTATCCTTAAGATACATTGTACCTAGAAAGAAAACCATGGATCAACCCATAACCCATGACCCATAACCAAAAATACCCATGGGCAAAGAGGAGCGTACCACGGATTCCTAGCTTTGTGCTAGCCGGATCCCTTGTGGTAGGGATCCATGGGATCCGGGGAATAGTAGGATTTTTCCTCTATAAATAGTGAGCCATTTCTTCATTATTTCTCACCCCTTTTCAATCCCTTTCTAACACACTTTCCCCACTGAGTTAAATCTCACTAATCTTAGATCCAAGAGATCTATGTTTGTAGTTTTTGTTTTTGTGTGATCTTTTAGGTTCCTCTTAAAGGCAAGATCACCACCTTTGAAGTCGAGCAAGCTCAAGTCCATGAGTTGCCATGCTTCCTCATCATCAAGGCTACTGAAGTCTTCTTGTTGACGATTCCTTTCTTTCTTCAAAGAAGTGTAGTGTTGAAGACATTAGTGAAAGATGTCTCAAGAGTCAAGACGAAGATATTAGTGAAGGGTATCTATCGTCTATAGGATAAAGTACTTGTGGTAGGTGCTTGGAAGTCAAGACAAAGAAGCATTAGTGAAAGGTGCTTAGAAGTCAAGACAAAGAAGCATTAGTGAAAGGTGCTTAGAAGTGAAGACACAAGACATTAGTGAAAGGTGTCTTGTAGATCTAGTCAAAGGCATTAGTGAAAGGTGCCTTAGATGTACATTCGATATTGTGTGTTTCGATGTACAAGATAGACTAGTATTAGATCCAAGGATATTGATATCCTTGATGATGTTGTAAAGGAGTAGATCTCATTTGGGATTAGTCGTTGGTGTAGTGTGGTAGTAGTTCCTCCATTGCAATGGAACTAGGTGCTTAGCCTAGTACCTTATAAAGGGTAGGCGACGTTGTGAAGGTGTAGTTCACCTAAGGTGTGAAAGAACTAGGTACTTAGCCTAGTACCTTATAAAGGGTAGACGACGTTGTGTAGGTGTGGTTCACCTTGGAGTGAAAGAACCCGGTGGTTAGCCTAGTACAGGAAAAAGAGTAGGCGACGTTGTGAAGACTTCTCCGCCATAAGGAGATTGGTGTAGTGATTACGAACTCTCGAGTAGGTGACTCGGGGAGTGGAGTAGGGCAAGGAAGGTGACCTTGTAGCCGAACCACTATAAATACTTGCGTTGTGGTTTTGTGCTTCTTACTCTTATCTTTTCATTACTCATCTTTATATGTTTGTTTATCAACATCCAACACGCACATCCAAATAGATTGACATAAGTCGATCTAAATAGATTAAAATGAAGTTTTAATTGGTAAAACTATTCAACCCCCTTCTAGTTTTCCACAATTGGCATCAGAGCTTTGTTACCAAGGTTCTTGAAGTATATTGTACTTTAAAAACTTGATACGATCCATGGTTAATTGAAAACTACAAAGAAAGTTTTTCATAAAAGCATACACCATTTTTTTTAAAACTATATGTTTGGATGTTGAAGTTGATAACAACATTTTTTTTCTTTTTATTTTTTTATTTAATTGCACTAATCTTTTTTGTCATGTTGATTAGTCAAATCTCATACCCACCAAGCTTTAGGAGTAGCTTGGTAACAAGAATACCTTCCTTAAGAAGGTATCTTAATCGCAAAGGAGCGGGAATCGTCTAAGTGACATTTGTTGTGTCATTTGTAAAGACATTCCTAAGTGCGCTAGAGGAAATTGTGAAATATTCTTGATTTCTAACCTTTGTTTTGTAGTTATTCAATTTACATATGAAGACTTTGACATCCTAAAGCTAGGGGGAGCTTTATGTCAAAGCAATACATTGCAAATTACTTGCAATACTAGGTTTACATTTCGTGACATCCCTTTGCAATAATCAAGGGGGAGCACATTCGTCTCGTAGACGATATCTTTTGCAAACTTATTTGCAAACAAACTAGATTAGTATCATTTACTTGACGCCCTTACATAGGGATGGACTCCTCAAGGGGGAGTAAAAGACGAGATCCTTTCCCGTTATTTGCTCTCTATTCCTTTTACTTTTCCTTCACATGTTTTTCTTAAAAACAATGTGTTGCCTTCCTTCAAACACTTTTTGTTTCGACAAAAAGGGGGAGAAGAAAGTAAAAACTACAAATTCAAATTTCTATGAATTTTAGTTTTTTCCTTAAAATAATTTTATGTTTTGTCATCAACAAAAGGGGGAGATTGTTAATACAAATAAGCCGTAAAAACGTTTATTTATATTTTACGATCTTCTAATGTTTTGTCGATAACAACGTAAAATTATTTTAACGAAACTAATAGAGTACGTAAATAGTTTGAGTTAATAGTTTTCTAACACACTTACGTTTTCACATAAAACACTAAAACAAGCCTAAGTGATTTTATGATTTAGATACATATGTACAACAACTAGTGTTTACATATTGGGTTAAACATATACTTAAACTAAGTATACTAAAATGGGTAAATACTAGCAAATGGTTTTTGACCCATAACCCATGGTTTTATATATACCACTTAACCAAGTTCATTGTATCCTTAAGATACATTGTACCTAGAAAGAAAACCATGGATCAACCCATAACCCATGACCCATGACCCATAACCAAAAATACCCATGGGCAAAGAGGAGCGTACCACGGATTCCTAGCTTTGTGCTAGCCGGATCCCTTGTGGTAGGGATCCATGGGATCCGGGGAATAGTAGGATTTTTCCTCTATAAATAGTGAGCCATTTCTTCATTATTTCTCACCCCTTTTCAATCCCTTTCTAACACACTTTCCCCACTGAGTTAAATCTCACTAATCTTAGATCCAAGAGATCTATGTTTGTAGTTTTGTTTTTGTGTGATCTTTTAGGTTCCTCTTAAAGGCAAGATCACCACCTTTGAAGTCGAGCAAGCTCAAGTCCATGAGTTGCCATGCTTCCTCATCATCAAGGATACTGAAGTCTTCTTGTTGATGATTCATTTCTTTCTTCAAAGAAGTGTAGTGTTGAAGACATTAGTGAAAGATGTCTCAAGAGTCAAGACGAAAATATTAGTGAAGGGTATCTATCGTCTATAGGATAAAGCACTTGTGGTAGGTTCTTGGAAGTCAAGACAAAGAAGCATTAGTGGAAGGTGCTTAGAAGTCAAGACAAAGAAGCATTAGTGAAAGGTGCTTAGAAGTGAAGACACAAGACATTAGTGAAAGGTGTCTTGTAGATCTAGTCAAAGGCATTAGTGAAAGGTGCCTTAGATGTACATTCGATATGGTGTGTTTCGATGTACAAGATAGACTAGTATTAGATCCAAGGATATTGATATCCTTGATGATGTTGTAAAGGAGTAGATCTCCTTTAGGATTAGTCGTTGGTGTAGTGTGGTAGTAGTTCCTCCATTGCAATGGAACTAGGTGCTTAGCCTAGTACCTTATAAAGGGTAGGCGACGTTGTGAAGGTGTAGTTCACCTAAGATGTGAAAGAACTAGGTACTTAGCCTAGTACCTTATAAAGGTTAGGCGACGTTGTGTAGGTGTGGTTCACCTTGGAGTGAAAGAACCCGGTGGTTAGCCTAGTACCGGAAAAAGAGTAGGCAACGTTGTGAAGGCTTCTCCGCCATAAGGAGATTGGTGTAGTGATTACGAACTCTCGAGTAAGTGACTCGGGGAGTGGAGTAGGGCAAGGAAGGTGACCTTGTAGCCGAACCACTATAAATACTTGCGTTGTGCTTTTGTGCTTTTTACTCTTATCTTTTCATTACTCATCTTTGTATGTTTGTTTATCAACATCCAACACGCACATCCAAATAGATTGACATAAGTTGATCTAAATAGATTAAAATGAAGTTTTAATTGGTAAAACTATTCAACCCCCCTTCTAGTTTTCCACAAAACTTTAGATGTTAATCGGGAGATACACAACAAAATAGCGCATCTAAGCCTAAAAACCGATTTAATGAAACACATGTGGCATCGTGAAAATCAACACTAACTTTTAGTCATTTTTATTTGAAGTTTTAATTGTAATGTTTTAATTTTATTAGAGTGATTATGGAATGTTTTTTTTATTATTAAAGAATTTTAATTTTGTTGTTAAAAAAGTTTACTTACTTATTTATTTATTTCTTTAAATAGATGTCGGTCGCCCTGTTGTAGCTAAAACTCTAAAAGGTCTGAAGGTCGCCGAAAAGAAAAAAATGATGTGGTAGGAAAATTAAAGGTCGTTGGAGGTCGCTATTGTGGGTAGCCTAATAGCTAAGGTTGATGATCTAAAAAAACAAACATTCAAGATTTTTAAAGATCATATGAAAATTCTCAAAGTCAATATATAGTAAAGGACGTGTTGTTTATAAAAGTTTGGGAGTAGTTTGACTAAAATAGAACAAATTAACTACACGACTTTAAACAATTTGAAGCATCCAAGGATCGCTCTTGAGTAGCATCTAGACACAACAACAACAACAAACCCAATCCCGCCGGGGCAGGGTATGGTGGAGGTAGAATGTAGACAGATCCTATCCCTACCCCAGGATAAACCCGGGAGCCGGGAGTAGGGATACTGCTTCCAACGAGACCTCCGGCTAGTGCAGAAGTGCGGATGAGAGAAAAAAGCAGAGAGAGCAAAAAGGCAGAAGATAACATACAACAAGCAGGCAAAAAGAAGGCAAGATAGCAGGAAAAACACGCGGACAGATCAAAGCAGGCAAACCTAAGGAATCAACACATAGCAGAGCAAAGCAACGCGCGGGGCCCAAGGCGGAGGCAAAGAAAAAACCAAAAACGCAGGGGGCAAGACAAAGCATGCAAACCTAAGGGGAAAACACATGCAAACAAGGAAAAGCTACGCACGGGGCCTAAAAATACCCACTAAACAACCTAAACCCACTAAACATCAAGCCGAAACTACTCGCCGATCCGAAATCTATCTCTCCACGCCTTCTTATCTGAGTCATGTCCCTCTGACAGAGAAGCTCCTTCATGTCAAGCTTAAGTCTATCAAAAGATAGTTGATGCTAAGCCACATGATGAGAAGATCAAAGGAAAAGAAGCTGAGATTCTTGCTCTTTATAATGAAGCTCTTATTGATAAGGAAAAGCTTTTATACCAACAAGCTAAGATTGAATGGATCAATAATGGAGATAGAAACAGTAGATACTTTCATCAAGTTCTGAAAAGTAGGAAGCATTATAACAGAATTGTGAGTGTAAATGATGATAAATGGAACATTTATGAGGGTGATAGAATGACAGAGCAATTTTTTAAGCATTTTGAAGAATTCTTGGGGGAAAATGTTGAGGTGGAGGCTATTTCTGATGCTGTGAGTCTGTTTACCAATACACTTGATAATGATATAGCAACTAATATGGTTAAGGAGGTTACTGGTTTAGAGATTAAGGAAGCTATATATGATATTGGGGATAATAAAGCACCAGGGCCAGATGGATTCACTTCTGTTTTCTTTAAAAAGGCTTGGGAAACTGTGGGGAGTAAGGTATGTTTGGCAATTAAATAATTTTTCAATAAAAAGAAGTTGTTAGGGGAATTAAACGCCACTTTAATTACCCTGGTACCAAAGGTTTCTAATCCAACTAAGGTTAATGAGTTTAGGCCAATTGCATGTTGTAATGTCATTTACAAATGTATAAGCAACATTATATCCAATAGGCTTAAACCAGGTTTGAAGACCCTTGTTAACCTCAACCAAAGTGCATTCATTGAAGGAAGAGTGATTCAGGATAATATCTTACTTACTCAAGAATTGTTGAAGAGATATAATAGAAGTGGTGATGTTAAAAGGTGTTGTTTGAAGATTGATATAGCCAAGGCTTATGATACTATCAATTCGGGTTTTTTTGAAGTAGTGTTTGGAGCATTTTGGGTTGCATAAGACAATGATTGATTGGATAATGGAGTGTGTTACTTCTACAAAGTATTCTGTTTGTGTTAATGGTGAAAGGTGTGGCTATTTTAAGGGTGGTAAAGGCTTAAGACAGGGGGATCCATTGTTCACATATTTGTTCACTCTTGTGATGGAAGTTCTCAATTTAATGATGGCTAGGAATATCCAAAGCAATTCTGGTTTCAAGTACCTTGTGGGTTGTAAGGAATTAAAAATAACCCATATATGCTTTGCAGATGATCTGCTAATGTTGAGTCATGGTAGTGAAAAATCTGTGAAAGTGATTAGAGAAGTGTTGAATGAATTTAGCAGATGCTCAGGGTTAATCCCAAATATGAGCAAAAGTACCATTTTTTTGGGCAATTTGAACATTGATGAGAAACAGAAAATACTCGATATCTTGCCTTTTAAGGTTGGAGTATTGCCAATGAAATCTCTGGGGGTTCTTCTTATCACTAAGAGACTAGGAATCAATGACTGCAGAGAATTGGTGGAAAAAGTGAGGTCAAAAGTTAATGATTGGAAGAACAAATATTTGTCATTTGTTGGAAGACTACAACTGATTGCTTCAGTCCTTGCATCTATGCAAGTGTATTGGGAACAAGTCTTTCTTATTCAAAAAGCTACCACTAAAGAAATAGATAAGGTTCTTAAATCCTTCCTATGGTGTCAAGGGGAGTATGTGAATGGTAAAGCCAAGGTATCCTGGAAAACTGTATGCTTTCCAAAAAAAGAGGGGGGATTAGGTATTAAGCCTCTGAGCCTATGGAATGAAGTGTTACTTATGAAAAGTCATGAGCGATAGCGAAGCCAAGCTGGATAGGAATTTTTATGTCGAAAGCCCCAAAACTAGCTATCTTATAGCATGTTTGGAATATAGCTGCAAAAAAAAAGAATCCTTATGGGTAAAGTGGGTGAACATAGTGAAATTAAAAGGGAAGAGTATTTGGGAAGCAGATTATGAAAGAAATGACAGTTGAATTTGGATGGTGCTCATGGGTCTAAAAGATATAATTAGACCTCATGTGATTCATAAAATTGGTAATGGAAGAAACACTTCTATGTAGGGGTGAGCAAACGGACCGGACCGACAGACAAAACCGACCGGACCGAAGGACCGGCGGTCCGGTCTCGGTCTACCATTTTTGGCAAATTCGGTCTCGGTTCGGTCCGGTCCGGACCACAAACCGAAAATTTAGTCTTGTTGGACCGTACCGACCGAGACCGGACCGGACCGACCACATTCGGTCTCGGTCTCGGTCTAGGTTTTTTGCCGGATTCGGTCTCGGTCCGGTCCGGTTTTTCTCGGTCCGGTCTGGTTTTCGCCCGATGATCAGCCCTACTTCTATGTGGTATGACAGATGGGGAAATCATGAGTTAGTAGGAAACATTGTCCCAACTTGCTACAGGAATTCTGCTAGATTGGGAAATACTATGAAGGTTGCAGATATGACTCATGAGAGGAGATGGCAGTGGCCTAATGGGTGGTGTCAAATGTTTCCTCAACTGCTGAATTTTAAGGTACCAGAGGTAAATGAAAATAATGCTGATATAGTGATGTGGAAAAAAGGAAGTGGGGTTGTCTCAAAGTTTAGCACAAAGACAGTGTGGGAAGACATGAGAGTAAAAGGTCAACATGTGAAATGGTATAATCTGGTATGGTACTCTCAACGTGTCCCTAGACACTCCTTCATTCTCTGGCTTGCTATAAGGGAAAGACTTAAAACTCAAGACAGATTAATGAAATGGAATCAGAATACAAATATGGTGTGTCCCATTTGTTCTACATGCAATGATTCACATAGCCACCTATCCTTCAATTGTGATTACTCTGAGGATATATGGGTAGCTATGAAAGATATGAAGGTCAGTGGTGTGGATAATGAATGGAGAAACATTATTGATAAGCTCAGTGATCTGCCATGTAATAACAATATCAGGAGTGTGGTTAGGAAAATGGTGTTGTCTGCTAGTGTCTACCTTATATGGAGAGAAAGGAATAGTAGATTGTTCTCAAATGAAAAGAAAGACTATGGAGTTATTCTTAAAGAAATTGAAGACAATGTAAAGATCCAACTACTAAGCATCAAAGTTAAAAATTCCATGCAAGTCAGAGTTGTGGCTGCTGAATGGATATTCAACTTAACACTGTCCAATAATAGAGGCTCTGGTGAAGTTGGTTGTATAAAGGTGGGTGATTTTCCAAGTAATAGTTTTGAATAAGGCATTAAGGAGTGTTTGGCTATAGTTTCTAATATGCTGGTACAATAATTTCTCTAGCCTGATCTTACAATTAAAGATGGCTATATCTGAATCCAGGCCATTATAAATGTGAAGTACCTTGTAACTTGGAGTCCTAATTGTGTGACTCTACCTAAATTAGTCTCTTAGTCTTTTCTGTTTGACCTTGGGGAGGGAACTGGTAAGCTTTGTTTGGCTATGTAGGAGGTTTATCTCAGTATGGATGTACCATAAAGTAGGGCTTCCTTTGTGAAGTGTAAATGGTCTTGGAGGAGAGTGTAAGCAGTATGGAAATGAGAGTGGTGAAAGATGACACTTCATGGTCCATACTTTACATTCCCATAGGAGGTAATGATGGTCATCATGGAGGGAGAGTGTTCCCAAACAACTGAAGCCTTCATTTGAGAGGGAAATGTAGATTGCCTTGGCAGAGCCCCCATGGATGGGTTATGGTTCCTAGTGAAGCCATCCTCTATTCTTACTTTGGCTACTGTGGTGGAAGGTTGAGTGGCTTTAGTAGAATGGAGTGATGGGAATGTAGCTAGATTGTAGGTGCTTTTGAGGTGAATTGATGTATGAAATAAGGTTTTGAGTTGATGGAATAGCTGGTATCTGATCTTGTGAAGGCTTTTCAGAGATCATCATCAGACATGTTTTTGGTTGTTGTTGTCTAGTTTTATCAGATTACAGTCTGGATGATTGTATGTTTGTATTTGATTTGGGACTTGTCCAAATCTTTGTTTGTTATCCTTATGATGTAAGTGTTTGAAAAGTTTAATATAATTCACCTTTTGCACAAAAAAAAAAAAAAAAAAAAAGACAAAATAGTAAGAAAACAAATGAAAACGTTTAAAAACAGACGAAACGTATAAAAACGGACGAAAACATATAAAAACGGATGAAAACGTAAGAAAACGGACGAAAACTTATAAAAACGGACGAAAACGTATAAGAATGGATGAAAACATGTGAAAAAAAAGTAAGAAAACGGAATTTGAAGTTATTTACTAACGACCATTAATATAAAAGGCTAGCGATGTAACGCTTAGCCTGACTTGATACATAAAATAACACAAATTCAAAAGTTTTGTGTTGTAATGGAAAAAAAAATAGTTGGCTACACACAATCTTAAAAGTGGTCAACTTTGATGCATTTTTTTAACATTATCCCATTAAAAAAAGTAGTTCTTGACACACTGACAGTCTACGTGTAACACTCGGACACCCTGGCATGGGACACGTTGAAAATCATACATACAATAGCAAAAATTATCAAATTTTGTGTTAAAATGAAAAAGAAAAAATAGTTGGGTATAGACGATGTAAAAGGTGTCAACTTCAACTATTTATTAATAATAATAATAATAATAATAATAATAATAATTGTTGAAAAATAGATAAACCTGTAAAAAGAAAGGATAAAAAAAAAAGAGAAGGATTGGAGGAAATCCGATCCTTGAGGAGAATGGCGATAATTCAAGCACCTGCCTTTTGCTGTATCCATAAATCTTTCTGTTCAATCCTCCCCATTCACAAAAGTACTTGTTCATCACTATCTTTATCCTCTATCAACAACACTCATCTGTCACTCAACAACCGTCGCAAACTATTCACAACCTCCTGCTCACTTCTTGAAGATGGTGTCTCAGGTACCTCACTCCTTTAATACTACTACAAGTTACTCTGAATTAAGTAGTAATACTTTAAGGCTGTTTGGTGCTGGGCGGAGACAGGAGGGGGGCACGGGTGCACATGCCCCCCTAACGAAAAAATTGCAGTGTAAAGTTTCTAAAATATTTGGTTTTTTTTTTTTTTTAGTTTGCCCACCAATTTGTAGGGCAGTTTCTAAAATTTATCAAAGTTACTTAGGTATGCTGGCTGGCTGCTTCTTATTTATGGATGTTCCACTACTTTGTAACCACTTTTATCCCCATTTCCCACCACTAACTATTTTAAAACCAAAAAAGAGACCAAGCTCAATGACGCCGAGGGTGTTTTTTATGCCGTTGCGGGTGCTCTTAGTGTTAAAGAGTGTTTGGGATTTTTTTTTTGCTTGTGCAGTTGTGCTCATAATTAGTACTTATATGTAGAGCCGTATATGAGGGTGTGCGAAGTGTGCTGTTGCACAGGGCCTCCAAATTATAGGGGCCTCAAAATTTTTATAAGATATGTATATATATTCTATAAAAGTGGCTACAAGTATTTGATTTTAGAAGTTACTTTGAAAATGCTAGCTGAAGCACTTTAAAATTGCTTATTTCTCATTTTATCTCTTTAGAAAATTATTTACGGTCTATTTTAGGCCCCGTTTTTGTTATTAAACTGAATTTTGCACAGGGCTTCCATAAACTCAGAGACGCCAGTTATATGCTCCTGAAAATTAAGCGCTTTTGAATATAGTGTTTGGAATTGCTTATTTTGTGGAAAAAAAAAAGAAAAAAAAAAAAGAGGCAATAGTACTTGAAAAATTATAAATTTGTTGAAAAATTTCAATTAAAGTCATATATAAAAGGTCTTAGGTTAAATATCGTGGTACAACACTCTCAAATAATCAGCTCCCTACATGCGTATTTGCATATCACAATCTTGTCATTTTGCCTCAAAGTAAGCAGACAGGAGCAGTTTGGATAACATAAAAATGCTTTTGCTAAAAACTATGCAGATAAAATAAGGAATCCCAAACCACCCGCTAAGTGTGACTTTTAAATATTGGCGACCCAAATGGAAAGTAGAATTTAGGGATAGGCAAACAGACAGTGAGAAAGAAGTGGATTTAGGTTGATTGTATGAAAATCTGCTAATCGACAGTTACGTAAATCGTTGTGTTCTTGTGGTTATTTACTTCTCCACATCCTGCTTTTTGTATAGTTAGGTTACTTTGTGTGTGTGTTTTTCAAATTCGGATGAAGTTGATGGCTTAAAAAGTTAAAAGTGAAACATTGGTATCCGAGGAATTGTACCTTTGTGAGGTTGAATCGAATTTTATGGTCTTGTAGGAGTATGCTGTAATATTGACTCCATAAATGATTCTACATAAGAGCTTTATATGATTGTTAACATCATCCATGCTTTATATTGCTGTATTGAAGGTTCTGCAGTTCAAACTCTTGAGATTGATCCCATGTTAGATGTCAAGGTAATTTTCAACCTCCCCAATGATTATTTGATATTATCTTCGTGATGTATGATAAAAGTTCACATCTTACGATTATGTTAATGGAAAATGATGGAAACAATTAACTTCATTCAGATTCTGTTTTCAGAAGAAGGCAATGGAAATAGCCCCCGGATTGAAAGGAACTTCCATATATCTTGTTGGTAAGTTCTAGTTTCTCTTACCCTTTTGCGGAAATCCTTGTGTGTACTGGAAAACATCTTATTGTTCTTGATTATATAACAGGGATAAACAACACAATGAAAACAAGATTGGGGAAGCTTCTGGCAGATGTACTCCGGTATTACTATTTTGACAGGTAACTTTTGCTCACGTTGATTTGTTTCTGAAAAAAGAGGGAATTTCTAAAGACATGGTAGCTTGTGTGCAGTGATAGTTTGGTTATTGAAGCTGCTGGTGGTGAAGCTGCTGCAAAACAACTTCTAGATATGGATAAATCTGCATTCCGTGAATCAGAGGTAGTTCCAACCTATCATTCAAGCTAGAGGTGACAAAATGTGCGGGTTGAGGGCAGGTCAAAATGGGTAATTTCCGTATGGCCCCAAACGGGTTAGTCAGATTGACCTAAAATGCCTTTGTCCAAATATTTTCACCTTTCTGGTAGATGATTAGTGTGCCAAATATGATTACATATAGTATATATCTTTTCAAACATAAAAATGTTTTCTAGCATTAAATGACTTTGAGAGGTTCTATTCATTAAACATAACTTTGGGCGACTTTTAATTCATTTGACCGATTTCCAATTAGCTGAATCTTCTGATATCTCCAGTTTAGGATAAAATAAAACATAACTCAAATCAAACCATTCAACTAATAAACGTGCTGATATTGCTACCACTACTTGTCTACTTCAAGAGTTCAAGTACTCCTTATATTGGCATATTTCAATGATATTTAATTATTTATAACCATTTGTTCCTTGCAAATGATATATTGTGTAACTGGTCAAACAACTTACAGACTGAAGTATTGAACCAATTATCATCAATGGGTCGCATGGTTGTTTCTGCTGGAGATGGTGCTGTTCAGAGTTCAACCAACCTGTATTTGTTTTGGCTTTTATTTATATCTCACAGTGCTAAAAGTTAAGGTCGTCCCAAATTGTACTTGCCCTATCTGCTTTACTGAAGGCATTGGATGTTACAGGTCATATTTGAGACATGGTATCTCGGTGCATGTAGACGTTCCTTTGGATATGGTAGCCAAGCAAATAGTAGAAGATGGGCTTCGACTATTTGGAACAGAGATTTCGCCATCCTCATCTCATTCCGAGGTATGCCCCAAATTTTACTAGAGGTGACAAAGTTTTCAAAAGGGTCACCCAGTTATAAAAACGTCAAAGGATGTCACCAAACTTTCAAATAGTTGCCATTAAATTTAAAGGTTTGTATTGAATGAGTTGATGTCCTTTATACCCTTAAGTTATGTAAATTTAAAAATACTTAAATGAAATCTCAGGCGCACTTTTACAAAGTTAAAAGATATACATTCTCACATTAATATCAACGCAACAACTACCAAACAACTTATATACATCAGAAGTCAAAAGTAGCAAACCCCCCCTCCATGTGACGTCTTTTTCCCTCCTCCCTACGAGGCTACGACATGGCCACCTCCTTCTCTTTTTCAAGTCACCATACCTCCTTTGTTTTCTACTTCAAACTTTTATTTTTTGTTTTAAGTAGAACAACTATACAATAGGGCATCATTGGTTCAGTAACAATGTTTGAGGACCTAACTCCCTAACCACTCACAAAATAAGATTTTACAGATTTTTTTTGACAATTGCCCTTAATTGTTTGACTACCTAATACTTTGTAATTAGGGGTAATGTATTTATTTGTGCAAGATTTAGTATAAGTGACACTTTTTTGAAAGTGGAGCTGCCTTCTTTGACTGTATATAGTTGAGTGGCATGTTTAGGACTTTAAGCAAAAACTTACATGACCTCCTTGTATATTTAGATTATATTAAAATGACAAAATGTATACCTTGAACAGTATACAAGCAACTAATTTAACTTGCATATGAACAATATTTAGGTGGTAAGCCAGCTAGCTACGTTAAACAAAGAATTGCAAGAAGGATATGCAATGGCAGATGCAACCATTTCACTCGAGAGTATGTCCTAGCAAAACTTGTTATTTTTAATTCTATGAGCACATTATTAGTAATAAGGCAGTCTACGGGTAGTAAAAGGTTTGTTTGTGTAAGCAGAAGTTGCTGGTTTGTTGGGTTATGATGATTTCGATGCTGTTAGCACTGAAGACATGGGTTTGGAGGTGAAAACGATATACATTCATTTACAAATTTACTACAAAAAAAACATAAGAAATATGCCTAACATTATATTTGTCTTGTTATTGTAGTTGCTGACGGAGTTAGAAAAACTTATGAGAGTAAAGAAGATGATGGAAGACGCCGCCAGGCCATTTTAGGTCATTTGTTATGCCAACAAAGGTTCTTGTATGTTGTGGTGATGAATACAATGTAATCTATATAGCATGTGCCCCTGTCTCATTATCAGATCTTTCATCTGTTTAAACTTTAAAGTATAAAAAATTAGTCAATCTTTTAACTTATAATGCCGAATCACAAAATCTGTGAAGTATTAAACATTACCGGACTCTTTGAGGACAAACATTGCTAATGCGACAATGTATTAGTTTTTACTTTTACCCACCCAAATATTGAAACTACTTTTGACAATTTTCGAAACTGTTGTGATGATATAAAATGCGCAAACGAATGAGCGAATGAGGTTTTTCTTGGCGATCTCATGAGATCCAAGTGTGTTACCACTAGGTCATTTGATGATGATTAACTTTGATGATACTTATAATATATCGACACCAATTAAAGTATTTGTATAATCTCATAGTTTTAACCAAAAATCAATATTTACTTGACTTTCACATCTACTGTATGTTCGCCTTTTTTTTTTTTTTTTTTTTTTACTATTTCGGAAGTTTGGCATACCTCTACACTTTTGTTAGAAAGATATTTAAAATGTAAAAGTAATTTGTTAAAGAATTGTTGATATGTTTTGAAGTAGACGTGCCAATGTGGTCATAATAGAGTTATGAAAGAAATCACAAAGAGTGGGTCTTGTTGATCCTTAGCTGTCACCCTCGTGTCGCTGCCAGAAATTCGTGCACCAAACTGTACTAATTTTGGTACACCTTTTCTTTCGATTTAATTTTACATCAGAACTTTCTAAAAAAAAAAAAAAAAAAAAACCTAATTTGACTAGCATGTGATAATTTAATTTAGCATGTGTTTTAACTTGTTGTATGCGATACTATTTTAATTCTTTATTTTCAACTTTGTACGTAAACTATATCAAAAATGTCAATAAGTTGTTACTCCCTCTATTTTAAAATAATAAAAAACATACGATTTAAAAAAAAAACATCATCCTTGTAAGATTTTTTTAACAAAATGACAATTTTACTGTTAACTAATTAATTTAAAATTTTATTTAATGTTTGTAAGAATAATCTCAGTGAAGATAATATAGTAAATTCAAATTAAATTTCTAATACATTTTAAAAATGAATACTCTTTTCGTCTCAAAATTATTGTCAAAAGACAAGATTCACACAGTTTAATAAAAATGGAGCCACTTTAATTTTTAATACTTCAAAAAGAATATTCGACGAAGGGAGTAATTAATTTAAGACGATGTGAAATGAAAAATATGGACAATAAGGGTGCGTTTGGTATCTCACTATGTGAATGAGATTATAACAATAAAAGTGATTAAATGTGTTTGTTTTGTGGGCTCAGTAATAAAATGCGTATATCATAGTCATACATTTATCTATGAAATCCATTCTCGCGAGCCCCTCTTTTTTTCACTATAAAATTGAAATATTTACACACTTTTTTATTCTATATTTTATCAACCAAACATAAACAAAATAACCGGTTTTGAAAACGATAAACATATGTCCCTGTGTACAGTAGCCGGACCGCATGGAAACTGAAATCATCAACAACATCTTTCCTAATCTTCCACTATTAACCCCTCCAAAATCACTAAAACTACATCCACACCCCTGACATCCTTCACGTATAAAAACATTCTTTTCACCCACCATAATTTCCACATTACCCTTTTCCACATTTTTATTTATTTTCCGGTGTTAGTACTGCTCCTCCAAAACCCCAAAATTCAGCCTCAATCGGTGGCGGAGGAGTATCATATATCATATATATATAGATTATATAAAAAAATTTATAACTCGATGATGAAGACTCAACAAATGTATAAATATTTTAACTTATAACCAACCTTTACTACTGTTTAATTTATCTTTTTCACTTTATATGAATTTTATTTGATGCACATTGTCTGTCATATATATATATATATATTTATCAATCTATTTATCATTACCGATAAATATTATTTTCTGACGTACTTGTATTCATCGCCTGTGACGTCACTGTTACGTCACCTCCGATCGTTCATTTGTTCTGTAATGAACTTGTTTTTGATCATCGGGTTCACTAATGTTTGATTCATTCAAACTTGAATCTGATCTAATTTTTGGATTGCGTTTTCTGTAATCTGTATATCTGTTTGGATGCTTGGGGGTGTTTGTTTCGGCTTATATAGCCGGCTTATGGCTTATTTGGTTTTTGGCTTATGTTTCATAAGCTCACTTTTTGTGGCTTATGATGAATCTTTTCAGCTTGCATACATATTTCTTATGTTATAATAAGCTTATATAAACCAAAAAGTTTCAAAATAAGCCAAAAAAGTGAGCTTATGAAACATAAGTTGAAACAAACACCCTTGTCTGTAACTTTTCGGTTTTTGTCGAGTTGATTCATGTTTCCTTCTGCATTGTCGCTACCATGCTTTTGGTTTTGATTCGATTAAAATTATGATTTGAAGTATTGTGAGCCGGAGAGGCTAATTGATGTTTTTTTTTTTTGCTTATTTTTCAGGTATGGACATTGATTCAGCTGAATAGATTAAGTTGACTGCGTAGCGATTTTAGAACAACATCAAGGTCTTGATATTTATTGGTCAAACTATCAATGTCTGGTGTTTGGGGATGCTATGGATTCATTGATTAGGTTCTGCTTTTGGTTATAGGATAGTTGCTTAAGAACAACGTGTTAAGTAGTTTGGTAGAGAAACAAGGTATAGACTGTGGGTGACGTTAAATAATATAAGAGATTGTATAATAAACTTTATCTGGGCGTTTGGCGTTTGGCATTTTCTGTAGAATGGGATTGCCTCAAGATTCATTCATTGGGAGTTGTCCGATTTTAGGGGCATCGAGCACCTTGGACCATAGTTTGCCTCTAATTGATAATGCAGATGCTGTAATTGAAGATGTCAAGGTGGATTCATTGATTAGGTTCTGCTTTTGGTTATAGGATAGTTGCTTAAGAACAACGTGTTAAGTAGTTTGGTAGAGAAACAAGGTATAGACTGTGGGTGACGTTAAATAATATAAGAGATTGTATAATAAACTTTATCTGGGCGTTTGGCGTTTGGCATTTTCTGTAGAATGGGATTGCCTCAAGATTCATTCATTGGGAGTTGTCCGATTTTAGGGGCATCGAGCACCTTGGACCATAGTTTGCCTCTAATTGATAATGCAGATGCTGTAATTGAAGATGTCAAGGTGGATGTTGATGAGTTAGAAGCCGGTCCAAAGAATAGTATTTTGTCAACACCTAAATCTGTCCAAAATTTTAAGACGTCGTTTTCCAGAATTGTGGGATTTGAAAAATCTGACAAAAAGGATATTTCGTCAAATGAAGCTTCAAACAATAATGAAATTAGTAATAGTGTGTCTATGGCTAGGAAGAGAGTTTTATCACCATTAAACAAAATACTTTCTTCTAAACCGTTTGATGGTGATCATATAGATATTGGCTGCAACAATCTTCACGCTAATGGACATCCTAAAACTGATGATCACAATGTGAAGAATTATAAGAAAGCTAATACGGGAATCAATGATTATTCCCCTAGTCTTTTTACAGACGGTCCTGTTCTAGTGAAAGATGAAGTTTTTGCTTCACTTTTTCCACTTGGGTTAAAGGATATTAGAGAATCTAGTAAACCAAAATTTCAGACCAGACCTATACTAATACCTACAGACAAGGTGAATTCAACACGTTCATCGTCTCCCCTTGGTCCTAGATATTTTGCAGCCAATAAAGTAGATTATGGGTCGGCAAGCAAATCAGTTGATGAAATCGGTTGTTTACTTGAAGAGATTGAGTCTGGTTCTCCTAAAATTTACACAGGAAAGAGCTGGCCTTTTAACAAAGATTTGGGATGTAACTCCCGTATACGGAAGTTAAGGGGAAAAACAAGGGGTCCCACTGTTAGGAGGTCGTTAGTTGGTTCTTTCGAAGAATCATTGTTATCTGGTCGCCTTCTATCAGGAGACAGTAAAAAGGTTAGTGTAGTTTTTTTTTTTTTTTTTTTTTTTTTTCAGATTAAGTTCCGTGTGTGTATGCAATTAAGGTCTGCGACTATGTCTAATACACTGCACATTTATGTGCAGAAAATTGATGGTTTTCTTGCTGTACTAAGTGTTAATGGGGGAAACTTCTCACCAAAAGCACGTAAACTTCCGTTTGCAGTTACAAGTGTTGATGGAGATAGCTACTTACTGTATCATGCTTCACTAGATCTTGCAGGGAGTTCCTCATCGATAAGCCAAAATCGAAGACTTGGCTTTCACAACGATGATTCACAAAGTTCTAAGAGCCGTTTGCGTATTCCAATGAAAGGGCGGATACAACTGGTATATGGAATGTTTTATAAAATTTGAGTTACTTAGGTATATGTTCAATAAGACATGGATTAGTTTTTAAGCTAGTACTGTATATATTACAGTTCTTTCGCTAACATCTTTTATGGCTTTACATAAACTGCCACGTACTCGTATACTTTGTCTTTGATCTTCAATGGACTATTTTCTTTTGTAAGCTTTTGTATCCTGTCTAATTCTTACACAGGTTGTAAGCAATCCCGAGAAGACGCCTCTTCATACTTTCTTCTGTAATTATGATTTGAGCGACATGCCAGCTGGCACAAAGGCAAGTGTATATCAAAACAGCCTGATTTTAAACCTTCTAAACATGCCAGAATGGAATATAACAAATTTATCTTGTGATTTCTTAATGTAGACTTTCCTACGGCAAAAGGCCACTCTTGCCTCATCCGCTTCAACTCAAAGTTCAGAAAGTTGTTCCTCTGGTCAAAACATAAAAGAAAATGGACCCGCTGGGTGCAATGGGTATGCTTGCCATGTGGATGGTGACTTGACTTCCGGATGGAAGGATGCTTCGCATCATGGAAGTTCCAATCAATATAAAAGTGTATGTTCACGGGTGAACGGAAACACTGCTGCTGTTGGTGCTCTACGCTACGCTCTCCATGTCCGGTTTCTATGTCCTCATAGGAAACGCTCAACAATGGTTCAGAAGTTTGTATCTGATTCTTTATCTCCTGAAAAAACTAGTTTAGAGAATGAAGGGGAGCGGAAGTTTTTCTTATGCAGTGATTTGAAAGTGGTGTTCCCACAACGCCATTCAGATGATGATGAAGGGAAGGTATGTTCATACTATGTATATGTTACTCTCATTGTTAAATTATGAAGGTTGTAGTTGATTAGCAGGCGTAAAACAAGAACTAACACATATTTATTTGCGGTGGATGACAGTTAAATGTGGAATATCATTTCCCTGAAGATCCAAAGTACTTTGATATCAGCTGCTGACGTTTACTTATTTGATGTTGAAGACATAGTTAAAGGTTATGGAGCATCGGAAAATGTTGTTCTTGAAGAGCATTGGGTTGGTCAATTTTGGTTTCGTAGGTTGTGGTTATTTGATTTGTGAGGAAGCAAGCAAATGCATATATAGGGGTTAGGAAATAAATGTTAAGGGCTGCATGTTATATCCCAATAGCTAAATGGTCATATGAAATGTGATTAACATCTTTATAGGTTAGAAGCTTGATTATTTTGGTTTCCTCTTGTTTTGCCGTTGTGGTACAGGGTTTAGATCACACTGTTCATATGGTTTTTTACATGGTACATGTATACAGCACATTGTACATGATTTTCAAGTTTATAGAGATTTGTTACGTTTCAAATTTCCGATTTTGGTTGTTAAATACTACACGCGTCAACCGAACCTCACAACCTCACACCATTCTAATGGGTACAACAGCTAGATGATTATGCGGATCGAAATTGACATGGTTGTGTGACCCCCTTCCTTTTCTAGTTTTATCTTAACTTTATAAAAATTCATGAATTGACCTAAGATTACAAAAACTATATTTTAGATAACAATTTGTTTTGCAGGTTCATTAAAGAGGTTCAAGTGTTTCGGTTCAGTTCAATTCACTTCCTACTTGTTTCATTTTGATTAAAAAACTACACATCAAACTTAAAACATGCAGCGTTGCATTCTGTCCAGTAGGGTACCACAGATATTCACAAACTACTACTATATGATAAACCGGACTCAAACTTTCAAATTTTAAACTGGTATCATAAACTGTATGATAATCCGTCTCAAACTCTCGCATAAATGTCCCAAGTATAAGTATTGCGCACTCTACCCTAAAGACATGTAATGAAAAATAATAGAAAGCCACTAATTACGTACAATTTTAATTCATAGGCTGTCCAATAATCTCCTGGTCACTAAGGCCCAAAAAGTCCAAATCAAGTATTATAATGACACACTATCACAGGCTCACAAATCGCAGCATGTTATGTATGTTTTGTAACATAGAGATAGAAGTATAAAGCCACATGTGTCACAAGATGGCCATATTATATTAGCAAAAAGCCACATTGGCTGACAATGATTAAGAATTTAAGAGAAAGAGTCTAATCTCATAAAACGAGTACTTCGGAACAAGACTAATCTTCCTGTTATGTGCATTCCTTCATAGAAAATCTTATAAATGCAATTTAACTAACAAAAGTTCTACCAGCAATCAAAATCTTCGTCCACATGTAGTTTCAGTAGCCTGAAGTCTAAATCTTCGCCTGTCAATCACATTATGGATTAGTTAAAACTACTTGGTACAACAAAGGTTATTTCATATTACAATACCAATCATGTATATTAACGATTGAAATCATCACTCCAAGAAGCATTTGCACCAAAAACTAGCTAGACCCTTAAAGGTACAGTAACAAAAAATAGATCATCAGCATATGCAGCAATGCAGCATATCAAGTCCAAACATCTAACTACTGACCAGAGACCAACACAATTGACCAGTTGGTGATAATAGAGTGATAATTAAAGCAAAACAAACTCAAGATGAAATAAGACTACTTATACATGATTCTTGTCACAATATACCAGCCACAACTAGTTAATGAGTGCAATATATGAAAATTACAGTAAGGAGGTGCTTGTCACTACATTCTGAAATATGGCATTCAATCGCAGTTTTAAAGTTGTAAATGAGATAATCAAATGTAGTCATGTACTATAAGTTAAAATTTTACATGTAACTTGACCCCTAGGTAATTACTCCAGATCATAAAGTTACACTACTCCTAAACTAATTATCCAAAACCACACATTTGACCCCTAATTTATCAAATACAGAATCAGTTTCTGTATACACATACATTAGCAACTCATCACTGATCACACAGATCACATATGCATTGTAAATTTGTAATATATCAAATCAAGAAATAATCACCAATAGCACCTCATTTAAATAACTAAATACTAAAACACATTCAGATACATAAACCATCCTTGAGAACTTACATCACGTAAACCATAGTCACATTACCAAAGGTAGCAACCTTGTTCCAAAAGCCCCTCATTTCACCATGTATATTGATACTAAGTAATTAAATAACAAGAATAACTTTTCTTACACTACTCCTAAACCAATTATCCAAAACCGACTAATTAACTCCTACAATATCATATCACTACCCTCCAATTCACACACATACACATAAATTTTGACATATACACTCTTGCCGGAGGTCTTTCTGGAAGCACCTCCTTCACCCTTGGGACAGTCTACATCCTACCTCCCATACCCCGCTCCGGCGGGATTAGGTATTGTTGTCGTGAATATCATATCACTAGAATTAGTTTCACTCTACACATAAATTAAAAACTCCCTACACAAATAATATATGCATTGTAATAATATATCAAATCAACGAATACTCATCAATAACACATTCATTACCATAGACGATCATAAAACTCCGTTATCACATTATGAAAAGTAGCAACATTGTTACAAAACCCCCTAATTTCACCACATATTAAATAAAAAAGCTAATTAGCACCCTAACCTCCATAAACCTCAAGCATCAGCAGAATTATCCTTAACATCACTCGAAATACGCAACCCCGAACTAACTGTACGACCGCGCGTCCTAGACGGCAAAATATTCTCCAAATCAACTTCAGCCAACGGATCATCCTCAAGGTCATCATCATCAGAGTCACCACTCAAATCACCATCATCACTATCATCTGAATCATCACTATCATCATCACTCTCTTCAATCATCTTACCTTTACCTTTATCATCCTTCATTATTCCTTTACCTTTCCTATCAACTGCCACGTCATCATCTTCCACCTCATCATCTGAATCATCTCCTTCATAATCCTCTTCATCTTCTTCCTCGTCTGAGCCTTCATTTTTTGCGCCATTTTCTTCAGTGAGTTTTTCTTCTTCTTCTTCCACGATGGTTTCTGGTCGGGGTTTTTTGACGGCGGCGGCGTCTGCGGCCGCGGCTAGGTCAAGGTTTTCGGCGGGTTGTTTGCGTTTGGGAGGGAGAAGGTTTTGTGGTTCGTCATTGGTGTTGAGTTCTGCCATGGCTTGTTACTCTGTGAACCTCCAAACCCTTTGCTGTAATGTATTTTTAGGGTTTTTAAATTGTGGTGACTTGATTTCGGGTTGTTGTTTGGATAACGGGTTTTATGTATTATCTGGGCCTGGTTGGGACTTTTGGGCCTTAGGCCTTACAAATTATTATTATTATTATTATTATAAGATATATTAAATACGGGCAAAAACGTTGTCGTTTCATTGCAGGCTTTTCCCGCCAAAATTGGTGGGCCACTTCTGGCCGGCTTTTTCAGCCCCAATCCGAGAAAGGCATTATGTTTTAGCCCAAACCGGTTCATTAGTTAGTACAAATGATGTCGCTAGAACATTCTGGTCACACATTCTTAGCAATATCTCTCTGTCAGATTTGCCGCTAGGGCTATATATACATCGCCGTAATTAATCGATCGGAAGTCTACACATCTCCGATCACTTCAACTACTTGTAAGTTACAATCATTTTCACTTGAACACTATAATTCCGTAATCAGGTTATCTTATTCTGTGTTTTGATCGCTGTAATGAGTTAATTGTCAGGATTATATCATTTTGTTAGTTTTCAAATATATTTAATGATTGGATTGAGTATTAATATATGTAGAAAAAATACTAGGTTGTTTAATTACTTTATATAGTTTATTTTTAGGTATAGTTGTGTTCAAAGACGTAAAGGCTTCTTAGGGTTGATTACACTAAATTGCAACATGTTTTTGCCTTACAATTATTTATGTGCGTTTTGATACATAGTTTTATATATTATTTATGTGGAAAGGCTTCTGGCCCCTCTGATACCTCGTAGCCTGTGGTTTCGGGCGCTCAAAATCAAATATACAAATAACTTCAAAGGGTTGCTCTGAAAAAACTGGGTACCTGTTACATGTATCGTTTCCAAATTGTTTGATTACTGAAATATTTGTGCAGAGGTAAAAATACTTGGAAGGGTTGTTTGGTGGCTGAAATTCTAGGTGAAACAACTGGGATTCAGAAGAATGGTGACTATGATCTTCATTCAGGGGTACGGGCCATGTAACAGGTACCTAATCAGAACAATGTTGCCGGAAAACGGACCATGTTGACACATCACCAGCGAAGATGGAACACATACATCGATGCAGTAATCTTCCTTCTCTTTTCTCTCATGATCATTGCGTATATACCTTGAACATCTAATCGTTTATATTTCAACCTACTTATAATAGAAAATCATAAACCAGCTTTAACAACTATCGGTGTAAGTTTGTTTACTTTTAGAAGGATTATGTGTGGAATTGTTGACACACAATTTTTAAAAGAAGATCTTAAGCATGTACACCTTACAGACCTGAATTTTCAACCCAGATGCTGGGAATTTGCAGAACTTGTTGGCTGACAAAGAGTGTGCTTTTTAGGAGCTGTAATGTAAACGTGGTAGGTGAAAATGTTTAATTTTTAACTTTTTAACTTAGCTAACTCCCAATACATTTTCAGAAGAAACATCTATAACTAAAGATCTTCTATAATTTCGGGCTTGCTTATGTTGGGTTCAGACCTGACGGAATCCGTGTATCTTCGTGAGTGATTTACAAATTGCTAGCACAATTAGATTGAACTTTTATGCGTACTTTGATTTCTACGGTTTAAACTTGCTTTTGTCGTGGTATCTCAGTGTCTTGAGAATTTGTTGAATGTAACATAAACGTTTTTGGGCAACACAAGAAAGGAACTATCCTTTTGACACCAACTCATAGCCTAAAAGGTAGCTTCTTATTGGTCAGCCAACATAATGTGATTACCTGATTCAATTCCCATTTGTTCAAATTCCGGAATACTATATACTAATTACTTGATTGTTGTTGCTTTGTTAGGTGCACCTACAAAAAAAGCAGCAATGTTAGGAATTGGAAATTCCATGTTAAAGTGTCGGTCACCCCAATTATAGTCTAGCATATGTTAGCTCGTAGACTTGTCGTTATTTACGTTATTTAGTAGTTTATTTGTTAGTTTGTAGCGTAGTTTAGCGTAGTGTAACACCGTGGAGGAAGGACGGGTCTTTACCCACTGTATACCTGATCCACAGGCCGATAGGAGGTCGTGTATTGTGTAACTATAAATACCCCTTCCATCCATGGAAGGGGTAGAGCTTTTCTTAATCTAACCTTACACTTTTTGTTCTACAAGTCCCTACGAAGAAATCTCCCAACTCTCTACTTTCTCTCTCTAATGGCAAACATGTATTTTGATCATCCAAGGGCACCCGAATCATCAACACAATAATATATCGATCCTACAAATGGTACCAGAGCCAAGGTTGTTGTGTTGTGTTGATTTATTGTGGTTCTTGATTCATGTTTAAGCTGTTTTACACCATTTTTTTGGTTCGGATAATGTTTTTATTTTATTCTGGTACTACAGTTTTAAACAGTTTGTGAGTATCTGGTTTTGGTCAAATATTTAATGTGTCGTTGTGTCATCTTTATGTCCAAAATCTAATATTTGTATTTTCATTGTTTAGACTTTTTGGTACTGTGTATACTAATAGTCTTAAACAGTTTAATACTGGTCATCTGGTGAGGTTTTTTTCTGGGTCAAAACTGTTCTTCTAGGTCTGCTATAAATATTTGGTCGGAAAACTCAGCGGAAAAAGTACAAAATTCTTGCTAGCGACTTGACATTTTTCCATCCAGATCCAATGAATCTAGGTAGCGACTTGCCATGAGTCTTTACTCATGGTAGCGAGTTGAGACATGTATTGAGTTGAGACATGTAGCGAGCTGACTCTTTAGTCAACTCAAGTCAATAGCGACTTGACATAACTCGCTAGCGACTTGGCTCATATCTTAGACCTAGCGACTTGCTTTGAAAAACTGTTAGCAACTTGACTAAACCATTTTGACTATTGAGTCTAGCGACTTGGTGACAAAAATGAAGAAGAAGAGTGACTGAACCATGACTACGACCACAAAAAGACTTGAACCGACTCAACACAAATACCATCATCAAAACCAAAACATTCGTGACCTCAGGTTAAACACACCCTCATCAGTCCATAACAAGAATAACAATCGAGATGCAAATGAAAGATAAATCAGTTTCGTTAACTCAATTTAACATTAATCCTAAACACATCATATTATCATCCGAAAACAACTCATCACAAATCCAAGACCTTTCAACAATTTACATGAGATCTCAGATTTGTTCCACTTTACTTGCAATCTTTTATAGATTTTTTTGTGGAACTTGTATCTTCATCGATCTCTTTCGAAGCAAAGCTTCTTTCTCATATACAAATAATAAAGAACGAGTTATAACAATCGTGTTATACTCATTTCTTTCTTTGATCGCTCCAAAAACCAAACTCAAAACGAAAATAAACATTAAGTGGTACCTACCCGAGACCCATTAAAAGATCTATCAGCCGTTTCCTCTTTGGTTCGAGGGTTTCGTGTATCAGGCATTAGTGATTGGAGAGTCGGTTCCAAGTAAAGAAAGAAATGCATCGTTTCTTATTTTGATTAAGATGCGTTTTTCTTGAAGGCTGGTAACAGATTGGAGAGATAAGGCATGTTTGGTGAGGGAAAACGTTTAGGAGGGGGCGGATAAAGATGTGAGTTGGTGACTGCGTGATAATTGGAGACAAATTAGGGTTGAGTTGTATAAACTCAGTCTTTTATAGTCCTACTAATTAGGGTTGAGTGTTTTGGTACTGTTTGCTAGATCGGGTGTCATATTCTGATAATACAATGGGCTGGATCCGAAACTAATATATATTAGACTATATCTATTGCACTTTGGGCTTAAGTGTTCAACACACAAAGTAATGTGGGCTGATATGAAACTTCTTTGATCCAATAATACGTGAAGTATGAATATGGATCTTGTGCTATGTGTACGGTTTAAACATGTGACAATTCAATCACATATTGCTTGAAATGGGATTAATTGTTATGTGCATTTTATGGTGTTATAATGTGTAATATGGGCCGTGTGATAATGATCGGATGGATTATTAGATTAGGTATTACTTGAGAATAGGTCTCTAAGTATCATTAAAAGGTAATACCAACGTCTCACATTTGATGGTTATGAGGTTACCATGTGTCATTTGATATGAATAATATTGGCCTAAGGTGATGATGTATTATGGGTTGAATTTATTTGGACCGGGCTTGGAATTGAATATGGGAAGCTTGAATTGGGATTATCATGGGCTGTGACTTAGATTTATTAGGATTGATTTTCATGGACCGGGACTTTTCAAGAGATGGGGTGATGATGAGAGTCGATGGGTTATGATGTTTGGTACTTTAGTATATACATTTTCACGAAGAATATTTTGTCATTGCTTGAATTGATACTTGAACAAGGTTGACTACGGGGTGTTTGTTCGGTATTTCTTATTTGGATTTGAAGTGAGGTTTTTCCGGGCATGTTTACTTATTTCGTCTTCTTTCTTTCTACCCTTCCGCGAAGATGACTTGTCTGAGCGTTTATTGAGTGTGATAAAGACTTGGCTATTTAGTTACGGTTGTGATTCTTTCTCGCTTAACCCACAACGTAGCTATCACTTCGGTGTCTCACGCAGTTGAGAATATGTCAAGAGGTTTTGTATTTTGGGTACACCGTTTCTTTTTCACGAGGATTAGTACAAGTTTAAGTAACAAATCTGAGGAATTCTACTTCATGATCAAGTTTGGCATATCGGGTTTACTTCTCCATGTTGTCACTGCAATAGCCGACAAAATGCGTGAATGATGTGTTTACCAAAGTGTTGATTGGATGGTTGATGATGTTGTTGATGTTGGATAATGAACCGTTGATGAACCGCTGCATGTTACCCTAAAACAGATACTCATCGAAACCAAAATTGTCATAACACATTCAAGCTGACATTGTTTACGGTTTTGTCTTGATTTTGTAAAATCCCGCGAAAGAATCTATTTCTCTGTTTAAATCATAGACTTGTAAAATCCCGTGACAATGGAAACATCCTGGTAATAGTAAAGTGCATTTCCAGATCTATCTTATGGTTTATTCTTGGTTTTGTAAAATCCCGCGAAAGAAACTATTTTTCGGTTTAAACCAAAGAGTTGTAAAATCCCGTAATGATGGAACCATCTTGGAGAAGAGAAAGTGTAATTCTGGATCTTACTTGATGCTGGTGCTACGGTATCTGCTTCGAAGAAGGGATAAAAGGGTGTATTTCATGAATTGGATGTGTGTTTGGATATTCGTCATGGTAGTTTGGTTATTACATGGTTTTACGGGTTATGTGCTTTTAACCATGGTCGATGAAACCATTATCATAGTTCACTTTAAACGTCAAAGGAGGCTAGAATTGAGCTTTTAACTAGAAGATGTGACAACGGCGTTAATTCACTATTATTTATTTGAGGTTGAAGTGAAATATCACGGGCGAGTGTACTTAGTATCTGAAGGTATCGGGGATGGATGGATGAAGATTCTTCAAGATCCTTGTTCAAGCTTATCATTAAAAACGAAGACTTGGAAATCTAGTTATTGTTGGGTGTCTTTTACCTTTTCTTTTACCATTTGGGGGAATTGGGCTCTTACCACTACAAAATAACTATCACTTTAAGGAGTTACGTTGTAGTGCTCAGTGTCACATTCAATTGTGGATTTTCAAGAGGTAATGTACGTCTTATACTTGATGGTTGGTTGGTTGAAGAGTATAGAGTACATAGAGATGCTAATGGAAATCGACACCGCTCTTTGTTACATATGTGCAAGTTTAAGTCACGAGTTCGGGATAGTTTACTTCAGGGTCAAATTCATCATATTGGGTTTTCTCCATCAGCTGTCACGACAAAGAGCATACTGAATGATAATGGGGTTGATTACAAGTTTTGCCAAGAGATTGAAAAGAGAGAGATTATGACGTATGGACACAACAATTCATGCCTCGTTCTCTAAAGAAAAGAAAAGTGTACGTCTCAGTGCGCTTTATCTTCGAAAGAAAAGAAATCTTCTAATGACGTATGAACACAACAGTTCATGCCTCGTCCCTAAAGAAAAGAAAAGTGTACGTGTCAGTGCGCTTTATCTTCTGAAGAAGAGAAATCTTCTCACTAATGACCATTCTCATCAACATGCTTCATACTTTTTCCATGCGCTTCAGTCATCAAGTGAACCGGGCTACTGTTGATTGTTTTCTGATTCCACTTTCTCAACTATAAGGACGATGGCGACATCCTGTGCTAATTTTGCGGGGGAGAAGTGTGAATTGACTACATTTGGATGATTTTCACTTGTTTAATCAAGAATGGCATCTCCGTATGCAATTCTTGAGGGGGAGAAGAAGTGTGATAATTCTGCATTTCTGCATGGTTGATTGACATATGAGAATATATGGTCTTACGGCTCCTAACTCATGTAAGAACCGAGCTTCTTCTTATCGGGTCATCGTTACATGGAGTTTCTTCTAAGAGCCGTTAGTTGACATCTTCACAAGCTGATATGAGTTTATTGACAAAGTGCTTCCGGTTAATGCTTCACGTACACATTAACATGATGATTCCGAACAATCTCTCTGTTCTTGTTTGATGTGATTGGTAGTTTGGTGTTACCATCTTTTGTGTTCGTTGCGGCCTGATTGCTGATTTCCTTGATGAACATCTTTCTGTTCTTGTTTGATTGGGAGGGATTTTAGTTAAGGGGATTTGCAAGATGTAAGTTAATTGGGATGCTTTTTGGTGAGATGCTTTTTGGTGTGAGTTGAAGATGATAACTATCTATTCCCCAACTGAACAATCTTGAAGAAGGTTGAGTCTACAAATCGGTTCTACATTCTTTGCTACATGTTAGAAGACTAAAAGACGAGTTGCATTTGATTATCAAAAGACTTCTTCTTAATATGGGCATTTATCAAACAGATTGTCGGTTTAGGGGAGAGCACTAATTGGGGAGAGTGAAATGTCGAATTTAATCCCCAATTAGACTTACTCACATTATTCAGCATGTTGATTCTCACAAAGACTTCAAGCGATCTTCTCAACATATTTCAAGTATTTGGGCTTATAATGTTTTGCTGATTCTGAAGTGTCAAAACCAGCAAGGGGGAAGGAGACAAGCATCTAAACGCGAGTAAACTTGATGAACTTAATTCTTCTAAGTGATTGAAGATAACCCGTGAAGACAAATGTTACTACCGCAGAGAAACTCAAGGTTTGACTCATGGTGAGTAAACTTGATGAACTTAACTCTTCTAAGTGATTGAAGATATCCCGGGAAAACAAATGTCATGACCGCAGAGAAACTCAAGGTTTTACTCATCAAGGCGTTTAGTATTCTTATTCCAACTATGTGGGGGAAGAGATGGAAGAGTTAGTTTCTGAAGATGAAAGAGGTACACAAGTGTGTGATGATTTTGATGTTATCACAATCATCGGGGGAGAGAGATTGTGTACATTGGGGATGCTCAGCTGTTTTACTTGAGGGCTTAATCTGTGATTCAGAGATATAATCACTTATTCCGGTGTTGACATCCGCAGAGATTGTCACCCGCAGAGATAATCGTGGTTCGGCCGCTTCTTCAATGTTATCGGTTATTCTCTCTTTGGGCATTCGGGTACTTCGGTTCTTGAGCTTCATACACTTTCTTCATGGGGAGAGAAAAGTATACATCGGGGTTATTCTTTGGCTATTGGACTTAATCTGCTACTTCGATGGTATAAGTTTCTTTGTCTTCGGGTATGTGTATTCGGGTTCGTGAGCTCTAGTCTAAGAGACTGACTGCATCAATTCAACTACTCGAGGAAAGTGTTCTCTTGACACCTTTTGCAATGGATTGCTTCAGACTTCAGTGGAATGAAATTTGAGAAGAGTTATTTATGTGTGGGATGATACGTTGTTGTTCTTCTATTGGATGATATAACCCCGAACGATGAATCACGGTGATTATTCTTAAAAGGAGCAGATGTTCGATGATAATGGTGTGCTTCTTTGTACACCTGGCTAAGGGAAGCTTGAAAGAAAGCTTTGAATCTGCTCAGCTATAGGATTTTCGGTTTGGGGAAGCCGCCAAAGTCTCACTTTCAGATGGTTCAATTTCTTTTTTCAATGCAAGAGCCTCAGAAGCTTTGGTGGTGAATGTTTAAGAGATGATGATTTCTATCTTCTACAATGGGGCTGCTCGATATCCTTATCTCGGTACTCGTATCATCATCTACTTATACTATATCATCTAAACTATCTTTGTATATATTTATCAAAAACAAAATACAAAATTATAAAACCAACAAAATCAAAATAGAAAATTATAAAATCAACAAAAAGCCATAAAAACCAGAAAATTTGAAAAAGACCAAAAATATTGTTTTTCTAAGACATGTCTTCTGGTATCGATAATATCTACGGTCTTAGAAATGTCATTCAATAATGGCACGGGACTTTAGATGAAGTTCGAGCAGGAGGTGTAAATATTCTTTTTCCAAAACATGTCTCAAATATGGCTTACAGTTATTTCAGACTGTAACCCGTGCTTAAAACTATGGCTTGCTTTTATTTTAGAAAGTAACCCGCTCTTCAAAAGAGAGGAAAGTGCTACGCTAAACCAATTTTCAAATATTTCGTGCACTTATCCTAAAACAAAATGAGGAAAGTATGTCGAAGGACTGCTGTTCCCACACAAATGTTTTTCCGTCTAAAATTCTTCAGAAAAATATTTGTTGTGTTTTCAAAATGGTGGAAAATGAGTTGCTTGAAAATCTATCAGTTTCAGAATTTTCGTAAAAATTGAAAACTCAATCAATGACTTCAGCGCTTTTAACCTTTTCAAAAAATGAGTCATTGATTGAGGGGGAGAATGTTTTCAAATATGTATCATCTAACGAGATTATCTTAATCATCCTACGTGCTTATTTGTAAAATACAATTGCCTATGTTGAAGGACTAGGTTTCTAGGATGTGATTGTTAGGATTAGATGATTAGAGTTTGATGAACACATTATTCCCATACATTTATATGATCTGATTGATATGTTGCATTGACTGTTATTAGTCGATCGCTGTTTGGGTGTTGTCGACCACCATATATCTGTATGTATGTTCACTAACGTATGCAGGTATATTGGTATAAGAATGTTCCCGATCCGGATCCCACAATTGAAGATGATTGGATGCCGAAAGGAAAGGGTAACTATTTCTTGGGTTGACAAATGAAGAAATGGAGCTTAACTGGACTTCTATGGAGAGTTGGCATGGAAAAATGCAACGTAAGAGGTCTCACTGCATCAGCAGATGGTTTTCTTCTAAGTGATTGAAGAAACGGAGCTTAATTTGACCTTAGTTGACATTAAAATGAAACGTAAGAAGTCTCACTGCATCTGCAGACGGTTTTTCTTCCAACCCTCAGCAACAACAACAAAAGCTTCTCAACCACTAACGTATCTTTGTGCAGGATATCATTTTTAAACAATTTTGAAAAAAATTGATTAAATTGTTTTGAAAATGGAAAATATTGTTTTTGAAAATAAATTGGACTAAATTTTGAAAATCACCGGACTTCATTTTTATCAAAATCTAAGTCACTCAATCAACGACTACGGTCATCGATTGAGGGGGAGAGTGATTTAAAATAAATTATTTTCATACAATATTTCTTCATAAAAGTCCGTTTTGTACAATAATTAAGTGGTGATCTAAAGATTTAATGTTATGTCATGGTATGATTTTTCTTTTGAATCAAGGTCTTTCAAAATGAAATTTTTCTCGCTCTTGTTTGATTGTGAAATTGTTTTATTTTACTTAAAGATCTCTTAAAACTATCATACCGGACACTAACAATCTTTAATGTCTTAAAATGGTCCTTATCTGTCAATTTCAAAATTAAATCTTGCCACGTCTTCCCCCAAAATTTTTTAAATGATTTAAATCAATTGGGATCACAAATCTCAAAAGGTTTGAAATTTTTGATCGGGGGAGAGACCGTGATTTAAATCTCAAATATGCTTTAATGGAATCGGTTTTAGTCCTTTATAGGCACTCCTGCCTCCATGTGCCAAACGATTTCAAATACACAATGCACATGTTGAGGAGGAGGATTTATCCAAAAAAAAGATGAGTATTTAAATCTGGCCACATATTCTCCCATGTTTTCTAAACATTATTAAATCACTTAGGATCCAAAATCTCAAAGGGTTTGATATTTTTGATCGGGGGAGAATTTGTGATTTAATAATGAATTTTGATAAAAGGTGATCGATTTGATTCAAATGTGCAGGCTGCTCTCTCATATGTGCTAAACGCTTTCGAATCTCGAAGCACATATTGAGGGGGAGCAAATGGTTTCTTAATGGCTTGTGTGATTGTGAATGTGCTTCAAAAGGACTCTTTCATCTATGTGATAAAATGTTTTCAAATATCCTATGCACATATTGAGGGGGAGAATTTACCAAAGAAAATCAAATGGCTTTTTATATGAAAATTGTGATCAAAGAAAATATTTCAAAGTCCTCTTGCCTCCATGTGCTAAACAATTTCTAAATCATATGCACATGTTGATGGGGAGGTTTTCTAAATGATCAAAACTATTAAGGTACAAAATGCTTTGATCTCGTATCACAAGTACCTTGATTGTTTTTCCAAATGATTTTTCAATTGGTTTCGAGAAGGAATGAACTGTACCAAAAGACCGACCATTTTACTTTATGCATGGAGTTATAAGGATGGTGAGGTTAGGTATTAGTTCCCACGATCTGCCAGAACCGGAGGGATCTACCTAGGGACAATCCACTAGATAGTGTAGAATCCTTAGGTATATTGAAAAAAGGAGAAAAGTGAGAAATGGGAAGAGTAAGGACTGAGATAGAGCTAGTACTGGAATAAACCCAACAAAGTTCTAGTAATGAAGTCTCGGTAAGCACTGAAGGGGTTGAAGAATGAAAAAGAAATAAATGTGAAAATGGTGAAAAGAAATAGCCTCCAATAATTCAACCTTAGGGCAGTAACCGGGTTCAATACATATGCTACTGGTGGTTACCAAGGTAACGCCAGTATTGAAGACAAGACGTCATGGACCCAGTGACGCACTGCACTTAACTTCCCAAACTACTCTAGTTCCTCTTAAAAGGGCTTGTTTCATTCTCACGGGGAACCGACATTATCTATCAACTTTCTCTTAGAGATTGTTGATATTGAAGAAGGAGACCCTCTCCCTAGTCTCCGGCATAGGAACCAAATGTGCACAATTGAGTCTAAAGCCAAGAGATCGTCCACAATATCTCATTAGGACACAAAATTAATGAAGACTTGCTGTTTCACACAATGTGGAAAGTAAGAATATATTAAGAGTCCTACGCATTATCCTTGTGGTATTGCCAGAACATCCGAGTGATATGTAAAAGTATTCACGATGAAGATGGAAATCATTCTAGAGCCAACATCAAACAAGCTCTTGGTGGGTGGCATGTGAGATCTTCTCGTAAGATCAAGCTTGTGACAACTAGATAGAAACTATGGGGAGATTCAATCTTGAATCAACCATGGTCCAGGAATGGAATTGACGAATACTTTTGGAAAAACCGTTCGATGTGCGAATCTCTTCTTTCATCTAGTACATCGAATGTGTACTCTTTTTAAATACAAAAAGTATTTTTGATTGAAAATTGATCTTTTTTATAAAACCTTCGTCGTATTGCAAAACTCTTTCTTCAAGCAATACGCGATTGTTTTTCAAATCATTTTTCATCAATCAGTGAATCTCAATTCGCTGGTTCACTCACTCCGTGTTGTCTTCTTTGAGACGTTCCGGTTTGAGAACGGCTAGAACAACTGCGAAACCCTGTCAAGGAGATTCTTAGGAATCCTACCGATCACAGTAGTACTTGTACTCGATCAACGGGAACCGTGGGACGTGTACCTCAATTCAACGAAAGTGATCAAAGACACTTTCGTGTGTTTTATTGCTAACCGTTGTTTGCGTGTACATTTAGACGGTTGCGGTGATCGGAATTGAGGAGTCAATCCAAAGCCGATGCTCACAAAGATCCACACTTAATTAAAAAAATTATGACCGGTGCATATCTACCGAACCCGCTCGATATTTCTATACTATGTTCCTGTGCCGCCGCAAATATCTTGAACCAGAAAAGCTTCCGCTACTCTGATGAAAAGATGTCATGATCCAGAAAGTGTGAGCATGTCAGTCCAAATGTCACAATATCACATGATGGCAACACAATAAAGGGTGATCCAGAGATTTACTGTGGCTGATGATCTCAAAGAAAGCTCAAAGATCATCAAAGATGTGGATCAGTTAAAGACCTCCACAAAAGTACAAAACTATGCGGACTTTAAAGAATCACTACTAAAGCACAAAGATGCAGAAGTTGAAGAATTCAAGTCTACGAGCTCAAGAACAAAAGTCAAAATTAGAATGCTAGGATTCGAAATGTAAATCATGGGGTGACCTCCCTTAGGGAGAGATTGTTAGGAATTGGAAATTCCATGTGAAAGTGTCGGTCACCCCAATTATAGTCTAGCATATGTTAGCTCGTAGACTTGTCGTTAGTTACGTTATTTAGTAGTTTATTTGTTAGTTTGTAGCGTAGTTTAGTGTAGTGTAACACCGTGGAGGAAGGACGGGTGTTTACCCACTGTATACCTGATCCACAGGACGATAGGAGGTCGTGTATTGTGTAACTATAAATACCCCTTCCATCCATGGAAGGGGTGGAGCTTTTCTTAATCTAACCTTACACTTTTTGTTCTACAAGTCTCTACCAAGAAATCTCCCAACTCTCTACTTTCTCTCTCTAATGGCAAACATGTATTTTGATCATCCAAGGCCACCCGAATCATCAACACAATAATATATCGATCCTACAAGCAACTTCGTCCAATTTACATAAAAAAGATTTGTCGTGACGTTGAGTCACTCGAGGTGATCGGCTAATTAACTTTTTGGAACATTTATTGACCGCAGTATGCAATTTTACTTTTAACTTATGTGTCTAAAAAATGTAACGCGCATGCCACAACTCAATAGCAGAAGCAATGCCTACAGACGGTCCTCTTTGAAACTCTCATTATAGATCACTCGAATGTAAGCTTAAATTCTAAAAACATTGAGAATAGGTGTTGATAAACCATATGGTGTAGCCAAGTTAATGACAGAATTTACAAGGTGGTACTATAAGCCAATAGAGCAGATAATGCCGCTAGGGTGTCCTGGTGCAAAACTTCCATCATCTTTCAACCAAACCGCCATTATGATGCATTTACTCAGCCCCTAAGTTTTGTTTTGCTATCTTGGGAAAATGATTAAGGGGGTGTTTGGGCCCCTAACTTCTGTTTTCTATCTTGGGAATGATTAAGGGGGTGTTTGGATTAGGTTATTTTATCGACTTACGGGGTCATCTATAATTGGAAAAGCTCACGCCGTTACTTTTTAGCACCGAATTTCATTATCCAGAATTGGCTTAAATTTCCACCTTTAGGAACCCGTTTATTTAATATTCAGTTAGACCTTTCAACACATATGACCCGCTTCAGATATAGCAGGACCTAAATTGACCCATTCATGATTAGAAGTGTCAACTTTTAGGTTTTTGCACACCTATCACGAATAATATTTAAAAGGTACAGGAAAACATCACATAAAAAAGCTATTCTACTGAACTCTTTTGATGGTTGGTCATTTAATAGAGTGTATAGCTAATAATCCTATTTTGTGCAGGTCTATTTTCGGCTCCTACCTACTGATTAACGAACGACGGTGCTATAAGAATGGTTGTGGTGAGAATGGTGCGAATTTTTTTTCTATATGTATTTTTTGCAAGGCATCGTGTAAGGCCATATGATGTCGTTTTAGACTGCTACCTGTCCTTTTGGTGAAAAGATAAAGAAGTTGCACGCTTAATAATGTGGTTTAGTCGCATTAGTTTCATGGCTGTTATTTCTATACTGTGGATTTTTTTATATAATTATACAAAATATAGAATATGAATGTAATTTAGGTTTGAGGAGGCAGTATGTGTTTCACTACGAACATTTCAGGTTTATGTTACATTGATGGTGTATGAGTTATTATTTTATTGTGCTGGCATAAGCTACGAAGAAAAAAGCAAACAAATCCAACATACATGTATCAGAGTTGGTTTACGAGGCAATGCTTCATGAAGATGTGCAAAAAGGCAGTGGAAAAAAAGTTTGAAATAGCTTTGTGAGATCGTATTATAGTACAAACTGATTGCAAAAAGAGTGACATGCAAGCTTATGTATATGACTTGAGTATCAAGGTATATTCTATTTTACATACTCTTTAAAAGTATACACATATTTGACATTATGACTTATAACCTCACTTAATCATTTTCTTTAGAATCATGCATTAGTTCAATATAATATGTGCGAGGCGCTAATCCATAGTTAAACATACAAAGTTTTTTGGTTTCAATGATCATTTTGTTAGGTAAAATGGATGCTTCTATGAGTTTAGAAGTTCTTAGGTTTGTTAGTTACAGCTGCGTGCTGTGTCGAGCTATGTGTAGCATTATTTTCGTGGGTTATGGTTATGTGAAGTTATGAACTGATTTGAGGAGTTATAATTTCAAGTTATATGTTATTTTAGTTTATCAACCAATTTTGTTTGTCAATTAACTGTTTGAAATAAGTACATTTATTTTAGTTAGTTAGTTACAGTTAACTGCTTGATAAGCGTTGGCGGTTATGAATGATTTACATGCGAGTTATATTTATGTGTAGGGGCGAAAACTAGCTGAGCCGATCCCGAGCCTGCCAGAGCTCGAGCTCGGATCGCTTATATATATAAAGCTCGAGCTTGGGATCGAGCTCGTTTCCAGCCTCATATTTTTAGCTCGAGCTCGGCTCGTGAAAATTTTCAAAAGCTCGAGCTCGGATCGGGCTTGATTAAATTATATAACATGTTGAATGAAACAAAAGCTCGAAAGCCCGTTAATCACACTAGGCTCGAGCTCGTTTATTTTTTAAGCTCATATATGTATAGAAAATATATATACGAATATATTTTTAGAGCTCGTTTAGGCTCGCGAGCCTAATCGCCTTTATATATAAAGTTCAGGCTCGAGCTCAACTACTAAACGAGCCCAAATTTAGGCTCGAACTCGGGCTCAAGCTCGTTTAGGCTCGGATCGTTCGAGCTTTTTACCGATGTGATCTCGAGCTTTTCAAGAGCGGCTTGGCTCGTTTTCACCCCTAGTTATGTGTAATTATGAGCTAATTTTAGAACTTATTAGTTCGTCTGATGTGGTTGATTTTAGTTAGAAACTGATTTTAGGAGTTTTGGGTTTGTTAATACCAAACGAAAAAACAACTTTCAACTCAGTTTGAGCCGCTGAGATGGGTTCTTGGTTGGCCTAATAAGCGGAAAAAATCACATGATATACAAACGAGCCATCTCCAACAGTCCAAAAAAAACAGTTCTAATAAGCAAATACCTAGCAGCCCCTATATAATTATAAGACCTCTTTGAGATTGCTTTTCAAAATTTCTTAAAAGGATGCTTATTGAAGTTTCCCTTTGCTTATAAATTCTTATGTGGCAGGTTTCTTTTATGTACATGTTTCTCAGCCATGTTAGCTGAATAAAAGCATAGGTATTATGAAGACTCTGTATGTTCTGATCTCTTGCTCATACGTGAGTTGTTTCCCTGTCAGCAAGAAGTCGATGCGTCTTGGGGCTAAAATGGACCTGAAGTGGTTGTGTTTGTGGACTGAAGTAGGGGCTCAAGTGGATCTGTTTGATCAATAAAATGCGCATGATATTTCAAGTTGTAGTGACGATAAAGAGAAGAAACCTTGCTGGTTACTATATCAAATGTCTTGGTGGCGATGAGGTCTTCAATGGTTAGATCCCTATCTCTTTTAATAGTTTGGCTTTTAGTTTTCTTTTCATGTTTCTTTAATTATACAACGCTGGAGAATGTGGGCACAAAGAATTATTTTTTGTCGGTTTGAGTATAAGGTCACTGGTGGTTTCACACTTGATCGTGTTGCCATGTGAGTACTCAATCTTTTGATTTTGCGTAATTGATGTGTTATGAACTGTACAGTAAGAAATAATTGTTAGGTTTCTCTGATATACGAAGGTACTGCAAGTGTGAACTGCCGTACAATCCGGATGATTTAATCGTGCAGTGTCAAGAATGCAAAAACAGGTGCGGATATATTTTTGTAATTATATGTTATTTATTAGTCAAGAGTTACATGTTATATAGCTTTATGTTGAATCGAGCATGTAGTAAATTCATGCTATGGTGAAGGTAAATGTTCATACATAAGTCTTGGATATAAAAATGGTGGTTTACTTTGCATAAATACCATGACTTTGAAATCTGTAACCAATTTAGACGCCCTTTTATTTAGAAATAAAGAAACAAATCTTTTTCTTTTTATTTGTTCTTGGTTGTGAATGATACTCATTTCGAAACATGCGCTGATGGAAATAATCATGACATTAATATAGGTTATGTTTATTTATTTATTTATTTATTTTCTAATTTTGGTATTGTAGATTTAATAATAATCACCTGTTGCAATCGCTGCTTTGATATGCTGTTTGGAACACGATCTCCTGTTCAAACAACTTTAGTAAGTGGTTATTTCAGTTTTAGTAAATTGTTGCAATTCGATGGTGGTTGATTCAACGCAGTTGATCACAACTGATTTTGGGAGAAATACAACTTCAAATAGAGTCAATTAGACCCGCAAGTTTACGAAGACCCCCCGCAACGCGGGGGGCCGTCGCACATCTCGTTATTATTACTTTTCAAAAATATGAATTAATATTAACGAGGAGGGCGTAGCCCGCGCGTTGCCGCGGGGGCGGGTGTGTTTTTCGTTTTATGTGCGTCCTTGTGTAAACTTTGTGCTTGCTTTATTTTTTGGCTTCTTGCTAATTTGATACGATAAATATCTTGCCACTTGATTCTGCATGGGAAGTGTAACCTAAATGGTTACTGTGGTAGTTTGGTTAGAGTGTTTGATGCCTAGCTTTGTCTATACAAGAAGAGTTGGGTAGGGTGTGTTAGTATACCTTTTTTCTTTTTATCATTTCATTAATCAAAATCGGATGGCTGCAACCCCGCTTTTGGATGAACTAAAGGAGGCATCTGGTTCAAATGAGCTCCCAAAAAGCTTCAAGTTCTTTTTCATGCAACAAATGACTGAGGATGAATGGTTTATCCAGAAGATTGGAGAATATTGTGATGATCTGCGTAGGAAGATTGAGATTGGTGAGGAGCAGCTGCGAGAGCTTGAAACTTTTGGGCCTTTTCATGAGGCAGCTCGTGAAATCATGGATTGTGTTGTTGAGACTCTGTAGAGGGAGCGGGATTGATGATGTGCTATTTCATCCTGCTTTTAATATTTATAAAACTTAGATAACTCTGGATAAACACATACTAACGGGTAGAGAACCCGATCAGATGTAGTAAATCCTTAGGTAAATCCGAGTATCATCCCAAGAGAGCTGTGACCTTGAAAGAACTAAGATGATTAGAAATGATATTGATAATATATTGGTATGACAAGATTGTTATAATTCATCGATATGCTATTATTTCACACACATAGACACCAGAAATTTAGGGTAAAGAGATAGAAAAATGAAGCTTAATGAGGAATACAAATATGAATTGATTCTCGATATGATGGTTCAATATAATGGTTAATTATCACCAGACTCCTTTGGTCAATTCGGCATGGCCTATGGTTCTTAGATTCCTCACCAAGATGAACAGGTCACCCGGGATCATTCGGCAACCTAATAGCAGTCATTAAGTACCAAATCTACTAGATCTAGATGGTGGGAACCCGACCGTTAGGAACTTAGATTCCCCCTAACGTCTTAAATACCTCCACTTGATAGGTGATCATTTGGTCAGTTCGCACACGAAGAGTTGTTGTACTATGGTCGATTCCTCCCATACTTCACAATCTATCAGACTGGGGTCAGTTGATCATATCTCCCAGCCCTTTAGATACTACCAAACTTATAATACTACCAAGACTATCGATCTATGAAAAGACTAGCAAATGTTTATAAAGAATTAAAGTGAATATCAATTAACATAAATGCAAACTTCAATTAATAACATAAATTCTTAGTATAACTCCTAGAAAAATATAGAAGGAATTCAAACTCGAATACAATGGAAATCGTAGACGAGAACTTCGTTATTCGATGCTCCTAAGCCATGCTTCTTCTTCTGTGTTTTGATCTCCCCATACCCTAGAAGGTTTGGGAAAGGAGAGATGATTAAATCTGGTGAAACCTTCAACTATTTATAGGCTCCGATACTAGTTACGGCGTAACATTATTAGGAAGTTACGCCATAACTCTTCAATCTTTTATGCTTATCCATGGTTAAGGCGTAACCTTAGTTGGGTTTACGCCGTAGCTTTTGTAAATCATGTGCATTTCTTCATTACGGCGTAACCTGAGCTGAGGGTTACGCGTTACGCCGTAGCCTTCATAATCTTTAGTTACGTCGTAACTTCATCACTTGGTTACGCCGTAGTTAAGAGACAACTCATCCATAGGGCTTGAAAACGTCCAATTATAGCTTCCTTACATAAAATAGGTCTTGAAATGAAATAATAAGGAATAAGGATGTTTTCACTAGCATTTTACTCAAAATGTGATGATAAAGGGGGAAATTAACGCTTAGAAAATCAGGACTATTTGATGTTATCAAATATCCCCCCACTTAAACTCTACTTGCCCTCAATTAGACCAATTTAGACTGCAAAAGATACATCCTCAAAGAATGTGCAGTTTAAGATTTCCATGCTAGAATATTAATAAGAGCCGAACACCTCACGAAATGGGAACGAAAACACTCTCACTCTCACCCTAATCTAAGTGTTAATTTCGGGGTGGTCACTCAATTGCACGGACATAGTAAGTATTTTATCATAAGCTTGGCAATTACACACAACTCCACCACTAGAGCTAAGGTTAAGACAGATTTTTAGAAATCAATGTTGGGTTATAGTGATTCAAAGGCTTTGGGGTAGTGTCATTACTAACGTGTCATGGCGAAGTGGACAAAATCAATGATACATGACCAAATCCATGGCCAAGACATCAAGGATTGCTCGCTGCATCACCTAGACACGCTTCATGACAAAAAGGGTAAGGTAAGGCATGAGATATTTTAATGGGTGAAAAAAAAAAAGAAAAAAAATATTCTTAGCTTAAAACCGAGTTGCCATCGCCCCACCATTAGTTCGAGGTTCATCTTCATACGATCAATATATGTCACTGGAATCTACCATTTTTCTTTCTTGAACTATTCTTCCAACCATCGAATGTGATCGAGAAGTTTAATGCCAATTTCTTTAATTCAAATAGTGCTTATAATTTCCGCACTAATATTAATGTAACACAGGTCCTTTTTTTTTTCTTTTTTTTTAACATTGCACCCCCCACTTGAACTGAGCATAAGGAGATAATTTGGGGGTCTTTGACGATCTTCAGTAAGATGTAGATGATTAGGTACGCCTCTCGAAACTTTTATTCAAACCTCGAACTAGGGCGAACAATGACTTCAAGATAAAAAGGTAAGACTACACGGTAGGCTAAGGTGTAAGGGTGTAATGAAAATAAGGGTTAGAAAATGAAAGGATAGGCTCAAAAGGGGTGTAACTAGGGGTATCTTGCACTAAAGGTGAGTGCAACAAAAAGGGTTAATCACGGAGGTTGAAAAGCCAATGTGACTAATCGATAAACGCACACAAGTAAAAACATATGGGCTATTTGGGTTTAATCCTAAAACATTTACTTTTTTCAAATCGCCTATTCCAAATGCACCAAGCTAACTTGATACACTACTCGTCTATGGTCTTGAAGTGATGTAAAAGCCAAGTTCTAAAGTTTACAATACTATCGACACACTCAATATTTGGTAGATTTGGGTAAAATGGGGAAAACAGAAAGGCTAAATCTCACCAATGGAAATAAGGGTTATAGTGTGCTCGGCTTTATGTAATTCAAGATTGGTTAAAAATGTGACAAATTTTTTTCAAATGAGCTTAAAATTTTGAAAACCTACTAGAAAATTAGGGCAAGTAAGCTAAGTAATTATACACTTCATTTCTATTCCAATCCCCCCAATTGAAGTGTACAAAGTCCCATTTGTACGAAGAAAAAGGAAAAATAAAATAGAAATGAAAAATAAGAAAGAAATAAACTCCCCTCTCAAATGCTTGCCCAAGATGTCTCACGAAAGGTTGAAGGTGGGTCCCGAGGTTGCTAATGCGTATCATTTCCAGAGACTACGCCTTAACTATTATATCGCCGAAAATTTTTTTTCCTACTGCTGCATAGGTTACGGCGTAACTGACCCAAAGGTTACGTCGTAATTCGCATCACATAGCCAGACCTGCACAGAATACAAGGAAAATTTTGTACCCAAGGGTACAATCGATAATCAAGCATACAAGAATCCTAATAATTCAGTTATTACAGACATAAGTTTTAAATTGTTCTAAATTGTTCCAACAAACAGGGGAATCAATCATCCCTGTGAAGATCGTGATCCATGGAGTAAAACTGGGTTGGGTCGAACGGAGTGCTTGTGGTGCTACCAGGAGTGGGCTCGGCCTGCATGAATGCCACTCCTCCTTGGATGCCAATGTTAGGGATGTCGGGCTGGTACACATACCCCGGTCCTTGCCATCTAGGGTGGCTCAAGTGCATGCTCTGGAGCATTTGGCTTGTACGCTCTGCACTCTAGTTAAAGAAATCCAGCTGGAGTTGCTGCACTTGATCCATTGTACCTGCAAAACCCTCAAATTAGTTACTTAGACCATATAAACCTACCCCGAGGCTATCAATTTCCTCGTTGAAGTGGGTAGCCATTCCCTCGATCCGCTCATCGATGATCGGTAACCTCTCCCCTACATTAACGTGTGCCCTTCTTCGACCCCTAGGAACACGTTCCTCAGCATCCTCTTTGGCTCCACCACCAGCACCACTACCTTCCCCGACTTCTCTCCTCGGGGTTGTTCCAGCTAGCTCAATCACTCCATACACGTCTTGGGTGCAAATCCCGAACTCAACTAGCCTACTCAACCCAATCAAGCTAGTCTCCCTACCACAGGACACTCGAGCCATAGCCGCATCGGTCATCAAATCATAGCTCCTAGCCAACCTCCCAATGAAATGAGCCCCCTGAATTGGGCTCCTAGCTGTAAACCCCTTAGCACCATCGCCCATGAACCTCGCCAAATAGTGGGGGACATCGATGTGATTTCCCCCTTCCATCCCTTCCATGAGGTATAAATCATCCATGGTCATTTTCTCCTTGGTAATGCCTTGCCCGAATAGAGCAAGCAAGGAGTCGGTGCACCAAACGGCGAATGGGGTCCCTCACCATTTTGTAGGTTGGTGGTTGCTTAGAATCGTAACCATCCATAATAGCAATCCAGTTGAAATAGGCTGCGGTGTCTTGAGTTTCATCCTTATGCCTCCAATAAGTGTTGTAAAACCTTTGAAAAGCTTCCGTCTCCATCTCTTCGTGAGTATACAAGCCCATTCTTTTAGTAAATTGCCTTAAAGTCAAACTCCTTCTCACACCCCCTAATTGGAAAAACAACGACTCCTCATTATCATCCTCCATCTCATTTTGGAACTCAACACTAGCAAGGAACTCTCGAACATATTCCGGAATGACCGGCTTCGTGATCCTAAAAATCCTTATCCAAGCATTGCATGTGAACTCCCCCACTGAACATGCGAACTTAATCTTGCAGAATTTCCTCAACTTCCTTCCAGCTTTTCCATTGGCCAAACTATTAAACGCCTCAAAATCCAAGGCTTCCGGTTGACTAATGTCTTTCCTCCTCAATTTCTCGTACTCATCAAGGCATAATTGCCTAATTCCTACATCTTGGTATGCCAAAAACCTAACCCATTGAGCGGGGTTGTTTGCGCCTGCAACTAACACATATAACAGTTAAGTGCAGACCTTACTGATGTATAGTTACGGCTTAACCACCATTACAGGTTACACCGTAATTAGATTATTCAAGCAGTTACGGCGTAACATAACACAACGGTTACGCCGTAATTACAAACTCCAGCAGTTACGGCGTAACTTATCCCCAGGTTATGCCGTAACTTTCCCCAGAAACTCAGCACCACATATGGTCTAATTCAGAAATAGATTACGCCGAAACCATCAATTTTTTTCAAGTGGTAAAAGGTGTAAATAATTTTTTAACCTATTAGTGCCGAGGGACCGCACCTAACCCACTAGGTTCGTGGTTGACCCAAAACCCTTTTAATTTAAGTCAAAACATCCTAAACGACCCATAATGAAAGGACACAAATCAAAATAACATGGAGAATTCATCATAATTATCAATCAATCGAACCAATAGCAATAATATAATCAAATAAGCAAGATCCCCAAAATGTTAAAATATAAACCCTAATTGAATAATCGAAAGAAATGAATCAAAAAGAGTAGTAATAGATCTTACCAGCCATGGTGTGGATAACGAGATGAAGAAATCTTGATAGAAAATTTTTGAGAGAAAAAATTACTGTTTTGGTAGGCGGTGAAAAGAGTTTATGTAAAACCTAGTTTTTCATCCGTATAAGGTTTTATACCGCCAGGAGGTTACGGCGTAATTGGGTTAATAGTTACGCCGTAACTAATATTTTCAGATTAATAATTGATGCAAAAAGGGTGACGTCGTAATCCTAAAATAGATTACGCCGTAACTAAATAATTAATAATATTATTTTTAATTTTTAATTAAAGATTTAATTTTTAGAATTAAAATTATTCTAGTGGGTACGCCGTAATCTTTACGTAGTTACGCGTAACTAATAGCTTCAAAAATGTGTAAAATTGCAATACGAGAGATTGAGATAACGCACCTTATGGAAGTGCTCAATTCTCTTAATGAGTTAAATATGATATACCTTAGATATTCCATTAATCGTCACCGCCCAAAAGCTGATGTGCTATTTTATCCTCGCTTAATATTTATAAAACTTAGATAACTCAGATAAACACATACTAACGGCAGAGAACCCGATCAAATGTAGTAAAGCCTTAGGTAAATCCGAGTATCATCCCAAGAGAGCTGTGACCTTGAAAGAACTAAGATGATTAAAAATGATATTGATAATACATTGGCATGACATGATTGTTATAATTCATTGATATGCTATTATTTCACACACAGACACCAGAAATTTAGGGTAAAGAGATAGAAAAATGAAGCTTAACGAAGAATACAAATATGAATTGATTCTCGATATGATGGTTCAATATAGTGGTTAATTATCACTAGACTCCTTTGGTCAATTCGTCATGGCCTATGGTTCTTAGATTCCACACCAAGATGAACAGTCACCGGGATCATTCGCAACCTAATAGCATCATTAAGTACCAAATATACTAGATCTAGATGGTGGAAACCCTTAGGAACTTAGATTCCCCCTAACCTCTTAAATACCTCCACTTGGTAGGTGATTATTTGGTCAGTTCGCACACGAAGAGTGGTTGTACTATGGCCGATTCCTCCCATACTTCGCAATCTATCAGACTGGGGTCAGTTGGTCATATTTCCTAGCCCTTTAGATACTACAAAGCTTATAATACTACCAAGACTAGCGATCTATGAAAAGACAAGCAAATGTCTATAAAGAATTAAAGAGAATATCAATTAACATAAATGCAAACTTCAATTAATAACATAAATTCATAGTATAAGTCCTAGAAAAATATAGAAGGAATTCAAACTCGAATACAATGGAAATCGTAGACGAGAACTTCGTTATTTGATGCTCCTAAGCTATGCTTCTTCTTCTGTGTTTTGATCTCTCCAAACCCTAGAAGGTTTGGGAAAGGAGAGATGATTAAATCTGGTGAAACCTTCGACTATTTATAGGCTCCGATACTAGTTACGGCCTAACATTATTAGGAAGTTACGCCGTAACTCTTCAATCTTTTATGCTTATCCATGGTTACGGCGTAACCTTAGCTGGGGTTACGCCGTAGCTTTTGTAAATCATGTGCATTTATTCATTACGGCATAACCTGAGCTGAGGGTTACGCCGTAGTCTTCATCATCCAGATGTTTATCGTCTGTTACGGCGAACTCGAAGAGGGTTACGCCAGAGTCTTCATAATCTTTAGTTACGTCGTAACTTCATAACTTGGTTACGCCGTAGTTAAGAGACAACTCATCCATAGGGCTTGAAAACGTCCAATTACAACTTCCTTACATAAAATAGGTCCTGAAATTAAATAATAAGGAATAAGGATGTTTTCACTAGCATTTTACTCAAAATATGATGATAAAGGGGGAAATTAACGCTTAGAAAATCAGGACTATTTGATGTTATCAATTGGCTTGTTGTGTTGGTAGGGGTGTTGGTTGAGGCACGTGAAGGAATGACTAAGAAGCGGCACCATGTGAACTTGATGGATTTTGTTGGTTAGGTTGTTTTGGTTGTGTGGTTTATGGTTTGTGTTGTGTTGGTTAGAATAATGTATGATCTTTCAGTTTGTTGGTTTTTAATGGTGTCTGTTGTGTAATGGTGATGGTAATTGTTAATACAAATAAACCATAAAAACGTTTATTTATATTTTACGATCTTATAATGTTTTGTCGATAACAATCGTAAAATCATTTTAACGAAATAAATAAAATACGTAAAAGCTTTGAGCCAATAGTTTACTAACATACTTTTACTAAACATATAAAATCATCAAAACATGTTTAGTTGAATAAGTTATATAAAACCAAAACCATTTTTATAAAACACTTTAACTTTGTTTACTTATATTTTATAAAAATGTATATGTGCTTAATATAACTTGTAATGGGAATATGTTGGGTAAAAACAAAAGTCCATGACCTATACCCATGGAGCATGATCCATAATCCATGATCCATGATCCATTGCATGACATCATGCATGAAATCATGTTGGATATTATCCATGATCGATGACCCATTGACTAGGTACAATGTATCTTGTTGGGTATCCATGATCCAAAATCCATGACCCATGATCCATTGCATGACATCATCCATGAAATCATGTTGGATATTATTCATGATCCATGACCCAAAGTCCATGACCCAAGACCCATGACCCATTGACTATGTATAATGTATCTTGTTGGATATCCATGATCCAAAGTCCATGACCCATGGTCCATAACCCATAACCTATAACCCGGTTTGCAACCCAAAATCTGGACTAGCCTAACCCAGCTGCCAGATCCCTTGGATTGCACTGGCCAGATCCCTTGGGTAAGGGATCCGCCAGATCCAAGTGAACTGTAGGAAAATTGCCTATAAATAGTGAGCCATTTCTCTCTTGCTCACAACCCTTTTTAGACATATCTTCCCTCTATGTTCTAACCTCTCTAACCTCAGATCCAAAAGATCATTCGATGTAGTTTTCTCTTTGTGTGTTTCTCTAGGTTCCTCTTAAAGGTGAAATCACAACCTCTTGAAGACGTGCAAGCTCAAGGTCATGAGTTGCCAAGCTTCGTCATCATCATGACCACTAAAGTGCGTCTTGTTAATATTCTTCTCTCCCTCCATTAGTGTGTCAAGTGGAAGGAATTGGTGTATAGTGCCGAAGGTGTACATTTGATATGGGGCGTCGATGTATATTTGTGTAGTTTAGGTAAAAGGGTATTGATATCCTTTGAAGTGTTGTAAAAAGGAGTTTTTCTCCTTTGGGTTGTAGTGTTAGGTAGTAGTTCCTTCTTTGTAATGGAACTCGGTGTCTAGCCTAGTACCGAATAAAGTGTAGTCGACGTTGTGATAGGTTTGGTTCTACCTCGTGAAAGAACTCGGTGTCTAGCCTTGTATCAGATAACGTGTAGACAAAGTTGTGAAGGCTTCTCCGCCATATTAAGGAGCTTGTGTTGTGTAGTGCTTAGAAACTCTCGAGTTGGGTACTCAGGGAGTGGAGTAGGGCAAGGAAGGAGTCCTTGTAGTCGAACCACTATAAATACTTGTGTCGTGGTTTTGTGTTCTTTTACTCTTTATCTCTTTGTATTATTTATTTTTATGTCTATCTATCAATATCCAACACAAATCTAAATGGATTGACATAAGTTGATCTATATACTTTAAAACAAAGTTTTAATCGACAAAACTATTCAACCCCCCTTCTAGTTTTCTACAATTGGCATCAGAGCTTCGTTACCAAGTTTCTTAGGTATATTGTACTTTAAAAACTTGATACGATCCGTGTATGTTTGAAAACTACAAAGAATGAAATTTCTTAAAACAAAAATCGTGTTTTAGAATATTTTTCTAACTTTTAACAAATATTGGATATTGATAAATCATTCTAACATTTTCTTTTGAGAAATATTCATGCTAGGATTCTTCCAATGACTTCGTTCTATCTAAGGAAAAATGAAGTCAACACCCAAAGAAGAATCTAAAGTGATAACAACTTGCTTTTTTAAAATACGACTAAGTATTTTGAAAGCTCATGAAGTATTTTGCGTCTATGGTTTCTAAAACCATAAAAAGGGAATATAGCAAATGTATGTTCTCTTAGTTACAATTAGTTGGTAAAAAACGTGCTAACTGCTTGTGGATAAAATGATGATATATGCTTCTCTCTTATAATAAGCATCTCCAAAAATACTTTACGTATATTAAATGATATGTGTTTATATACGTGGATTATGTGTTTGACATCAAGTCACAATTTTCTAAAAAGTCTCTCTTCACTACTTTCCATCTCAACGTATCATCAGGAATAGTATTCCTCTTTGTCCTTCCTAGACTTTGTAAGCTAGTCAATCTACTTTTTCATCATGAAAAGAAATATTGCTAGCTAAAGTATTGATCCACCATTCCTCGTTCTATTCTCTTTTAAATATCCTTGTCTCCTTTCAAAACGTCTTCATTAACGCTTACTCAAATAGGATTATGACCAATCTCATCCTCTACAACTTCTTCTCAAAAACTTTAAGTTATTATATAACTTAGTACATGTAGAAGAACACTCCAAACACCCAAAAGTGATATGTAGTCCCGGTTCCCTCAGTTTGTACTAGCCGGATCCCTTATCCAATGGAACTGGCAAAATTGGCCCAACAAACACCAGTTAAGTTGTTTTTAAAATCACAGACATTTCTCCACTTTCCCTCTCCCCAAATCTAAAACGACCAAAACTCAATTCCTCTAATCATAGGGATTTATCTTCCTAAGCATCACATTCCTAAACATCATCGTAAGTGACTATACTTATCCTTCCTATTCTTTGTCATCTTAATTCTAGGGTTTATGATTATAAATTTTTCTTTATCAATTCAATTGGTTTCATGTTTTTTGAAAATTATACCATCAATTGGTAATTGTATCTTATAAACTTGATTTCTAAATCGAAAGCCCCATATGAATAAAGTTTTTCGAAAAGGCATTGTTAATACAAATAAGTTCATAAGATCATAAACCAATTTTTGAGCAAGTCATCTATTAAAACATGTACCTAATAGTAATATTTTTTTTCTAGGATCAAACATGCCTAAATCCACCCAACAAGACCATCATGACACCGTCCACTATATCCCTAGATATTATCGCAAAGAAGGCTTATCATCTAGTGACCGTAAAACTTTCAAAATGCTTCAAAAACGCCTCATCCACCAAGGTCGTGTAATTGAGGAATCCTTCCTTGAAAACACCGACATTCCTCAAGTCTTTTCCGCAATCAACTTTGATTGCCTCCTCAAAATAGATGAACAAATTTTTCCGGTTTTCATCTTTGAATTCTACAAAAGCGTTCAGATTATCTGAAACAATGATGGAACCATTTCAATCGCTTTCATCATAAACAACCAAAGCATCATCTTACCTCTCACCACATTCGCATAAATTCTTAGCATACCATGTGAAGGAATTTATATGTACTCTAAGGATTGGTCAATCTCTAGCCAACACCTCGCTTTAGAATCTAACCCCATCTATCACACCCCACTAGATGATCCCGTTTTGGTTTGAGATACCATCTTCACAAAAAGAGTTGACCAAACTCGATACAACCGCAACAAAGAACTCATTCATCGTAAACCCTTTCAAATAGAGCTCTTTGAAATGTTTCATACTTACAAAAAGTGGGAAGAAATTCTTATAGAGAATGTCATTTGTTTGGTCGGGAACAAAGACCATCCTAATGCATGTCTTGTCCAAATGATCTATTGTCTCATCCACCAAAAACCCTTCAATCTCGCCTACTACATTGCCAAAAGAATGGTAGCCATTTTCAAAACCGACAAAATGATCCTTCCCTATGGTATGCTCCTAACTCATCTCTTTGAGCATGTTAGTGCAATGCAACCTACTCCTATCTCCAATGACCACTTTCTCGCAAACCATGTTGTGGTACCTCTCACCAAACGACCTACCAAAAGGCTTATGATCAAAGGGAAAAGGCCTCGTCCCCTCTCGGATTCTTCGGATGAAGATGATGATGAAATTGACCCCATTTCCAATTAAAACTTGATCTCATGACCTACTTTGAACAACTTCCCGTACTTCCAAAGGAAACTGAAGAGTTCAAGCAAACAAAAGAAATGTTCAAGTGTCTAACCCATTTCTTCATTAACATGGGAAAGAAGAAAAACTGAAGAGATTGACGAAGAAATGCCTATACTTTTGTCTCTTATGTGGTTATCTTGTTTTGGATGTTTTGTGATTGTTAAAACAACTTGTGATCATGACTTGCTCTATTTTGTGTAAAACATATTTGGTTGATCTTATATAAAAAATTGTGTTCAATACCTTGATTGCTTGCTCTTATGTTATCTCTACATGTTATCATTACTATGTTTTTCTTGTTTACATGTATACTTGCTGTAGAGAACATTGGTTTCAAAATTTGATATGTGAAAATGCGTTGTGCGAACTTTCTATTAATTAGGATTCTGTCTCATAAGCCGGATCCCTTGGCTATAACTAACCGGATCCCTCAAGGGAAGGATCCAGTGGATCCTGGTAGACAGAAACCTATTTTATGCCTTTTAGCATCACTCCAACCTTCCAGACCTTATTGGACTAGTTGAACATGCTATATTAGGATCACTTACGTTTTCCTTAGGCTCAATTGATCCCACATTCACTCATGGATGACTTAGGATCACATTCAAGGTGTTTTTGATTTTTCATTACTTCAAAACTCACCATCTTTCCGCTCCAATGTTTACACATTGTCTTTATCATTTCAAAACACCTATTTTGATATTTCTTTCATTTTTAACAAATTGATTTTACTCATTTTAACCCTAAAATTCTCTAAAATATTGTTTTTCATTTCTTATGATTTTAAGGAATTTTCTAAAATTTTCCTTAATCACAATCTGATTTCTATAACCATTTACCATCCTCAAAACACTTAGTGTCATCAATGATCACCCATTGGTGTTTTCAAAACTCTATTTTCCCCATAAAAGTCATCATTGACAATTTTCACTCATTAACCTTCGCCATTTAAGTCTTCTACCTTTTAAAGACATCTTAGTGGAGCAAATTACTTAAGATATATAGGTACTAGACCTTGCTAGAACCTAATCATTCCTTTTTCCTATCTTCTGATAGCCGGATCCCTAGCTTAAAGCTAGTCGGATCCCTCAAGTGAGGGAACCATTGGAACCGGGTGCACAGAAAGATGTTTATCACTTGAGATAATCATTTCAAACCTCTTAGTTAAACTAGACACTCCACATTGTTTTAAATGACTCCCTAGAACAGAGCAACACTATAGTTGACTCTTGTGCATGCAAATCATTGCAATTTGAAGAATTTTAGTGGTTTAGGCTTTAACTCACTTGCCTAATTTCTCCCTTTATAAACCACTTGTGTTTGTGCTTCCAAACCACTATCCAAACACTCATTCTCAGTAGCAAAACTTCTTCTTTCAACTTTTACCTTTTACCATTTCACCATGACAAAAGCACCTAGTGCAAATTCATCAACCAAAAGCCCTCCAAGGAAAGTTGCTCGTGTTGTACATGAAATTTCATCAACCAAGTCATCACCCAACAAAACTCTAAACACTAGAGTTCCTCTCCAAACAACTCTACCAATCAAACCAACTCCTCAAAGTCTTTTTTCCACCATACCTTCAAAACCAAACACTCACATCTCTACTAGAATAACCAAACTTTCACCTCTAGAACCTAGAGTTCTCTCCTTCACCGCACCTCACTCATCACCAAACTTATACTCTCTAGAAGATTTGCCACCTAGGCCTTCTCATCCACCACCATTGCCCATATTCTCATCAATTGAGTAAATGGTACCACAACAAACTTCTCACCAAAACCTCGGTGTTGGAACTTCACTTGCACCCATGTCTTTCTCTCCTTCACCCTCAAATAGTCCATTTTGAATTATGAGACACTTCCAACATCAACAACCGGATCGCATTGATGTTGATACTTCTTTACCTCCACCACCAACAAATATGTCACCATCTTCATCCTTTGTGGAACCACCACCTTCTTCATCAAACTTACCTCCACAAACTTCTCCATTCTTACCACCACCATTTCCAAGCCATGAAAATGATTGCTATCATTGTCAACGTGACCAAGGGTTAGTCCATGAACTACGTGATGAAGTACGTTTCATGTTCAATCACCTTCTTGAGTGTCTTAATGAAGTCAACAAACCTAACAGTTCCTAAACCTTGGAATGCAAGCACAAGTGATGTTCTTCATAGTCTTAGGCACAATTTAGGTTGTTAGGATTTTTCTTATTTTGTTACATTTTTGTATCATTTTCTTAGTTTTAGAGAATTGAAATATGTGTATCATTTCTCTTATTTTATTAAATGAAACTACATGTTTGTATGTTATATGGTTATGTGAACATGTTTACATGACTTGGACTATTACGTCAATATTTGTGTCTATATTTCTGCTACTAAGCTTCAGGTATCCGTATCCCTCAACTTTGTCTTTGCGGATCCCTCAGATGAAGGATCCGGCAGAACCGGGTGGACAGAAACATTTTTAAGCTAACTTTAAAGCTCATTTGTAGGAAACAGCGCACCATATACTTGTTTTCTAACCTTTGTTTTGTAGATTTCAAAATACACATGGATACTTTGACGCCCTCAACAAGGGGGAGCTTTTCGTCAAAGTAAAATGTTGCAAAATACTTGTAATACACTCGTTTAGATTTCCTAATTACTTGACGCCCTCATCAAGGGGGAGCATCCGTTAAGGGAAGACGAGATTCTTTTCTTACCTTACTACTTCTTCTCTCTACACTTCTTTCTCTAAATTCTTTCTACAATCTTTTCTTAAAACTTTTTCTAAATGTTTCTCTTCTACCTCTATTCTTTCTACTATGTGATTAGTTTCTTTTCGACACTCTTTTTGTTTCGACAAAAAGGGGGAGAAGAGACTAAAAACTCCAATTCAAAATTTTACGAATTTTATTTTTTACTTAAAATAATTTTATTTTTGTCATCAACAAAAAGGGGGAGATTGTTAATAGAAATAAAACATAAAAACGTTTATTTATGTTTTACGATCTTCTAATGTTTTGTCGATAACAATTGTAAAATCATTTTAACGAATAAATAAAATACGTAAAAGCTTTGAACCAATAGTTTACTAACACACTTTTACTAAACATATAAAATCATCAAAACATGTTTAGTTGAATAAGTTATATAAAACCAAAACCATTTTTATAAAAGACTTACAAGTAACTTTGTTTACTTATTTTTTATAAAAATGTATATGTGCTTAATATAACTTGAGATGGGAATATGTTGGGTAAAAACCAAAGTCCATGACTTATACCCATGGAGCATGATCCATGACCCATGATCCATTGCATGACATCATGCATGAAATCATGTTGGATATTATCCATGATCCATGACCCAAAGTCCACGACCCATGACCCAAGATCCATGACCCATTGACTAAGTACATTGTATCTTGTTGGGTATCCATGATCCAAAGTCCATGACCCATGATCCATTGCATGACATCATGCATGAAATCATGTTAGATATCATTCATGATCCATGACCCAAAGTCCATGACCCATTGACTAGGTACAATGTATCTTGTTGGATATACATGATCCAAAGTCCATGACCCATGGTCCATAACCCATAACCCGGTTTGCAACCCAAAATCTGGACTAGCCTGACCCAACTGTTGGATCCCTTGCATTGCACTGGCCGGATGCCTTGGGTAAGGGATCCGCCGGATCCGGGTGAACTGTAGGAAGATTGCCTATAAATAGTGAGTCATTTCTCTCTTGCTCGCAACCTTTTTTAGACATATATTCCTTCTATGTTCTAACCTCTCTAACCTCATGTGACAACTGGTAAATTTTTGAAAATAAATTTTTATACCACATCGTACTTGTGTCATTGTTTTTGTATATTTTAATTATTCAAAACTTAATTGGTTGAGAATCGAGAGGTCATCTCGGAACATATGAGATATTAGCACAACGCGGACCGACGCGAGCTTATTTTATATTATATATATATATATATATATATATATATATATATATATATATATATATATATTTATTTATCGTCTTATCAAAAATAGTCGCATTTATAGTCATTTTGAGTGGAAAAGCAATTTTAAGGCTAACGACGTAACTTTCATAAATTTTTGACAACGTTTGAGGGTCGAAACGAGCTCGAGAAGCGTTATCGTGGAAGTTTGGGCAAAAGGCACAACTGGCCCCTCGCAAATAATACCAAACGTACCCTTAGTTTTGGAATATTGCACATTTGGTCCCTCCTGGGGTATAAACCCCCCCCCACACACACACATAGACACACTCACTTTTACACACACGTTTCTCTCTCTCTCCTATCTCTCTAAACCCCCAGCGACAGGAAAACTTCTCTGGCGTCTTTTTCGGCCACCCGCCACCGGAACCTTACACCCCATATACCAATCGATAGATCGTGAAAAGGTGATCATTTTGACCTAGGGTACAAGCGGTATCTCTCACCGACGCGCCCTAGATCTAAGTTTTTAGATTTGGTTCTTTTGAGTGTTTGTCGTGCATGTGCTACCGTGGCTATCCACGCGTAGACTAGTGCTCATCTTGTGTTTTTCTGGTTGTTAGCCATGGTTTTCATGGTGTTTGCTTTAGTCCTTGTGGAACAGTTGAGTCTTGATACTTGTGGTGTTGTTTTGGGCCGTACACCGTACGGCAGTGGTGGTGTTGGTTGTTTGTTCGAGTAGCCGACACGGTAACCGAGGTTACCATGCCTCGGTTTGATTTTGTTGTTGGTGTTTTTGAGGCTTGAATGCTTCCTTGGGTTAGTTTTTACTTGCGGTGATGTTTTTTGTTGCCTTTTTGGCTGCGGTTGTCTAAACCATCGCCACCACCACTCACGAGTGGTGGTGCGACTCTGGTATACTTTGGCTTGTATCTTGATTGGTTTTTGAGACCGGGACACATTTGTGTCACGGCATGGCTCGTGTTAAGGTATCTGCAGCCGAGGGTAACCTCGGCAAGGCGGTTATCACACGAAAGGGGTACATTGAAACCGAGACCGTATGGTCTCGGCTAGCGAGGCAGATTTGGTATCCGAATGGTTCGTTGACTTTGGTCAATCTTTGATATGAATTGGACTAAAAATTATTCAAAATGAATAATAAAAAGAAAAAGATAATAATAGTAATAATAATAATAAATGTGTATGTCGTAATGATAATGTCGTGGAATTGAGTCGTGATGTTTGAGCACTTCGCGAGTCATCCTAAACCTCATGGTTCGGATTGGCCGCGAGTAGCCGATATGGACTATATGAGTATGTGGACTAATATTACTATTATTATTAGACTATGACCCGAAATAGATACTTGACTTGGGAGACGGACTTGGGTTTAGATGGGCTCGAGTCAATTAACATTGACTCGGGAATGGTTGACTCGAAATGATAGGTCGAATGAGTTAATTGTACTACGTTTTGAAACAATTAATATTGAATGATACAATTAAACGATGGTTTAATTGTATGAGTTTGATAAAGTAAACGCTTTTCTTAAAAAGAAATGATAAGTAACAAAAAGGTAATACATTTCGAGACACGAGACCCAGGAATTTACTTTAAGAAGCTTAAATTAAATTGGATTGCGGATCGGTTAACGTTAATAAAATTCTACCAACATGGTTATTTGGACTTATTGGATTGACGAATTCAATAAGGGCCCGATAAGTATGCGAAGAGAAGGTTATTAATTGGAACCCATCCTAAGATCGTTATGTGCAACCTTTCAAGATTAACTTTGAATTAATAAACGAGACGAAGGGAACGCCAATCTTATTAAGTTGATGAACTTAATAAGACTTGACGAATCATTCGAGCAGTTTATTAAAACTTAGTTTAATCTATTAGACCCAACCACTTTGTGACTTATATGACGCACATATCCTTGTTTGTTATAGTTGCGTGAGTTTGCGTCATTGTTGAGTTGGTTGTCAGAATTGGTTAATGGGTCGAACTTTATGTAATCTTGATATTCGCGTGCGTTATTTGAGTCCACGTTCCACAAGCGACAAGGCCAAGTATTCCACTCCATCGTGTTACTTCGAATAGTAAGAATATTTATGTTTCGTATGACTTTATTATTGGTGACTTCATGAGGATCGATACTGAGTCAAGTGTTTTTGTTATTATTAGGTTGTGCCGAGTCCGCTGTGCTGTGATATTCTCGTTCTTTGTTGTGCTATTCTTCTTTTGAGTGATTGTTTTTGCATTTCTTTGCTGAGGTGAGTTTCATAGCCCCACTTTTATTCTTAATTTTGCTTTACTGAATCTTGGGGTGAGAAAACATGCAAAACATTTTGATTGTGTTGTTCCCCGTTCACTATTGTTTAAAACAGTTTAAATGTATAAAACAAGTTAATAGTGAACTATGACTGAAATTAACATAAATAAAACACACAGAGTAATTTTCAACATCATATTCTTATTAGAAATAAATCAACAAAGACACGCTACCCAAGTACTTATGAATAGTACTTGGGATTGAAATGACAAAGTTGGGTGACTCCTCTCTAAGCTCAGCTAAGTCCGAGCACAACTTTTAGAGCTCACCGAGCTATCTCGTGAACTAAGTTATATTTGGAGGAGTGAAAGATGGTCTAGGTTAAGTATGTGTGTTTTACACCACAAGCTTAATCTTTTTACTCCATCTCTTATGCTATTTATACATGTATGAGATTTAACTCTTTCCTAAGTGATAAAAACTCGACATTCATACGTAAGACAAAATATCGATGTATTTTGTCTTTGTTTACAAAGACTATTCTAAGTAAAAGACAAGGTCGCTTTCCATAACTCGGTGATGACACCGAGCTTGTAAGTTAGCCATTCAGGGAAAGTTGACTTATGTTGATAAGGACTTCTTCTTATCTCGATTTAAACTTCTCCCGCCTTGTCCTCGCTTCTTTCTTCAGGTCTATTTATCCTTGATCTTCTACTTCATTTGTATTCATGTAAGAGTTGGAGAGTAGTCTTAGGGATTCATGAGTTATTGTCATCACTCACCTGAATCCATCATCTTCTTCTTACTTCGATCTTCACCCTTTAAGTTCCGCCTTCTGAGTGGAGAGACTTCTTCTTAGCCTGCGTCTGAGTATCCGAAGATGACTCACTGGTAGGCACTGCAGTGACCGATTAGTGTTCAACGGACTAAACACTTGGGCTATTTTCTATTCAAATCCTAGATTAAGGGGTTTGGGTATTTATGAACCCAACAATCTCCCCTATTTGGATATACTAATAGCCTAAGTGGTTGATCGCTGTAATGAGCAAATGGCTTCTTCCTACAGATAATGTACTAATGAATACAGTAAGGAACACTGAATATTTTAACAAAACATACATCGTTTATTAATCAAATTACAAAGGTTCCTATCACTAGTACAAAAGATAAATCAAAATGATGTCAGTTGAGATGGATCCCCAGTACTTCAAGCTTAGGCTTCTTTTTGAGGAGTGTTTCTTTGTCAGGGTGCTCTCTTATCTTGGCATTGGTCTTGGCGAGAACCGATGTGTCTTTGAGTTTGGATTTGGAGGCTGGTATGTGCTTCGGCATTGCACCACACCGGCGATAAATATCACTCCATCTTTGAAATGCTGGGTTCCCATAGACATCAATGTGGAATAGCCCTCTTTCAGGCTTCTCTATCACTAGACAGTTCACAAATTTCACACCTTCAGGCTCCTGTTGCATTCTAATCCGGCACTTTGATTTCAGGTTGGAACTCAACTCTCTTCCTTTGCGGTGGATGATTGTGGTTGAGATCCTTGAGGTGCGATTAAGGTAGATCGAATTCGGTTGGTTTGGACAATCCCTCGATCTTTCATATCTTTTCTTGAGCATTTTCATGGTCCTTAACCACGCATTTTTCTTCTTTCAATAATGGACCAAGTTCATCTAGTTCATTGATCCCAAGTCGGTGAATTTGAGAGGATCATGAACGAGGGTGTCTTTATCATCCCTCTGTAGCGTTCATGGCCAAAGGTTTGGTATTAGGGATGATTCTGACATCTGTGATCTTTTCAGGAAGCCTTTGGCTTGTCATTGTCGATTGTAATGCTCAATCTGCTTTGCACAGAGAGAGCTTTTCTTCTTCTTTTCTTCCAACTGTTTTCTCTTACAGTCATCTGGCAGCACAGGCTTCCTTGAACTTTTGTCTGCTGACCCTTTTGGAGCTTGCTTGGATCTAATCCCATGTTTTCGGCTTCTTGGCGACAACCTTTGCCAGTCTTCTCTGTTCTTTTTTCTTCCTCGGCTAGTTTCAATCTTCTTTCTTCTTTTGCAAGATGTTTACTTTGTTGTGGTGTGGCAAGGTATTAGATGTCGCCGATTTTATAGGGAATCTTCTCAGGCTCGATGGTTTCCATAATGCCTTTGCCTTTGTCCGGCACGAGGAAGATGATGCAACCAAGGGTGGTGGTGTTGTTGTTATTGGTGTGATTCCGTCGGTGTTGTTGTTGTTGATGTTGTTGGTGGGATTGATGAGATGGGTGTTCTTTGGTGGTGGTGGTGATGAGATTTGAGCTCGTGCTGATGGTGTTGGCTCCCCTCGGTGTGAGAAGGAGGTTCTTGACAATATTCTCCCCTCAATTCTTGGGAGCTCTGATGAGGCAAGATTAGAGTTGATGTTTGAGGGGATGGAGCTGCGACCCTTGAAGGCTGATAAATTCGAGATCATAACCTTAATGTCGAAGTGTCGCTTTGAATACAGTGACCTTTGTTTCCAAATTAACTTTGAAACACTTTTGTCTCATTCGGCCCAAGATTCCAGGCGAGAGATGGGATGCACGGGCAAAGTAGCCACTGCGTTATTCAAAGAGGTCCAATGTAGCTTGAAGAGGCTGGTGAGGATGGAAGACCCTGAACATACATAGACTTGGCATATTGAAGCGGTTGATGAGTTCGAGATTGTTTCAAGTAGACCTCGTGTAGCCGGCACTTTAGAGTTGAGTCTTTGGGTCTTAACGACAAACTCCACTGATTTCATCTCTCGTGGTACCTACACCACGAAGAAGATGCACGAGGAATTTAGCCATGTTTTCATCCATTCGGTGAATGTTGTCATACATCGGATCCTGTGCTCATGAACATTTTCATCAAAGCCATGTACCTCGGCCTTTAGATAGAAGGCATAGCTGCATGGCGACCTCGGTGTGTTGTTTCACAAAGTGTCGATGACTAGAATATAACCTTCTT